>OY804595.1:24511614-24957599 GCA_963680895.1 Fragum sueziense | reverse complement strand
GACCAAAGCGAGGGACGTTTTTTCGCGAACAATGTATTCCGTCGGTGTCGTTATAAAATCTCGTAACTACGGCTTTATAAGCCGTAGTTACGAGATTTTATAACAACACCGACGGTTTGTCAATACATAACGGCCAACCCTGTCTATTCATTGCAATTAGAGTTAAAAATCAATAAACTCACATTTAAACGCAAAATATCTTTACCTTGTTGTAGCGAAAAACGTCCCTCGCTTTGGCCGAGTTCACCACCAGCGATTGCAAAACCTCATAATTACAGCTTTAACGAGTTACGAGGCTTTGCAATAACACCGACAATATAGTAGTGTTTTGTACGTACCAAAGCGCTGTGATGCGAGACAATTTCTGTTAGAGCTGTGGACGTGGACAACAAACGGTTTATCAATGTTCACTACACCGGCTTGGTTTGTACCGACATACCACGCAGTATTTATGAGGCTATTAGCACATAGATCTACCGGTATAAACTCTTCGTGGTGGTTTGGAATACCGGGAAGCACGTGTACTAGACCTCTCTCTACCTGAATACATTGAAAATGGTTCAATCCTTTCCCAAACGACAAAACTAAGGCGATTCAATTTGAAAGCTGCTACAGATGCAAAATGGACGTGAATGTAGACAGGATTTGTGCATTATATAGTGCAGACAATAGTAACACAAAAGGAGGAAATGATGGTAAGTAACATTTTCTTCTTTTGCTTAAACGGGTATCCAAGCCCTTTCTGTTTGGGACGTCAAAACCAGATCAGGTCTTGTTTGGAAATGGACAAATATTTTACAAAGATTACTTTATATCTTTTTTAATATATTGACCGGGATCTTGGGAAAAAATCTCTTTTTGGTATTTGAGATACCCATTGATCCTTACCTGCATGATTGTGATCACGGCCTGATAAGAACTTCGAGTGCCAACGGACTTTAATTAAGCATGTACATTGATAACATGAATTCATGATAACCCGGATATTTGGCTAAAGTTATGTTTACTATATTCAATCTAGTTGAAAGATTTTAAAGTTTTGTAAGTGTCGACTTTACAATTGACGTATTTTGTCTTTTGCAATCACGTTGCCTTTTTACGATTGTGATATTTTTGCCGCATCGGAAAGGAATAAAATAAATAAACACATCTTACCATTGTCATCCATAAGTTATAGGTGGCGTACCCATGTGACCATCCTGGTCTGGGCTCGCTGAGTGACGGCGACACTTTACCCAGTCTGACAACAGCCACAGGGATCGAACCCCCCTCTTGTTGAGTCATATATTCGGCTACCTTCTTGGTGAACAAATATGTACATGGCGATGACCCTATGATTTCTGTGGTTCGGGCGTTCAATTCCATATCACTTAGACTGTAAAATGAGGAAACAGTGAAATGAAGAAACCATTAAAATTCGTACATTTAGTGCCCGACAGGTGACCATGTGCCACTGCTGGCACAATCCAGGTTTTGACAAACTTGTAAGACTCAGCACAGGTCAACCAGATACTGTATGCGACAAATGAACTTATAGTAAGATAGGGGACACATTCCAGATTTAGAAAATTACATAAAAGTGAAAAATTGTCGGCCCTAGTCTGGCTGCGCGGACTGCGCAGACTGACTAGGATTGATATTTTTCACACATCCGGTAAGGTCCCTTTTAGCGTGATGGGTCACATATGTTTCTATGAAAATTACTTATATGTTCTGTTACATCATGCTGATAACATACTTTAGGCATAGCTCATTTGACTGACCAAGCAAAATAGAGAAATGAAATCCACGGCCAGACAACAAGCTTCAAGACTTTATCATTCCTTATTCATTTAAACAACTACTTTTCTGAAATATGCTTCCCAAAGAATAACCCAATCGGACTAGTACCCTTCATGTATCATTTCTTGTTTTTATGGTTGTCAAATTTGAAAGCTGTTGCAGACAATAAATTGCACATATAATTTGTGTACAATTTAGCAAAGAAAATATTGATACAAAGGCAGAAAATGCTGGTTATCAGCATTTTCTGCTTTTGCCTCAATGTTTTCCCAAGCCTTTCATATTGGGGATGTCAAAACCAGGTCTCGTTTTGGATTGGCCCAAAAGCGTGTCCTTTCTTGTTTACATTATACACGTATACAATTATCAACATGGATTCATTTTCTTCAGCAGCTTTTAAATTGGACCATCCTAAAATTCTGACGTTTGGGAACTTACTTCATCGAATCAATCAACTGTTCGTGGTCCCACTGTGTTGGATATATCTTCTCTGCCACAAAGTCCCGATCTATATGAGCATAGAGGCTTGAAACATGGATATACGCCTGGAGAAGAGACGCAATACACATGTGCATATGGGTAGATAAACAGATAAGAGGGGTAAGAGGGGATAGACATTCTAACTTTGTTATTTTTGTTCCAACCCTATGTTGTTGGTACTCAGTTGAATTGTCTGGAACGTCTATATCAGCGAATCCATTGAAATTCATATTTTGAAAAGAAGAAAATGCTAAATAAATCCAATATTTTCTTTAAGATTTTCCCACCAAATATCTGAGTAATATGGATCTAGATTAGCTTATACAGGGTGTCCCAACAACGGAACCCATTTTTTTGAAAGTAAATTGCTTATGTTTCAAGTAATATTTCTCCACCAAATTGAGATATGCAACAGAAACGACTGTTTTCTATCAGCAGTTCCAATTTAGGTGAAAAATGTCCATAAATTTTGTAACTATTGGCATTCAAATGAATGTTCTCGGAAAGTATTTTTATATGTAGTCTAATGATATCGATCGTTCTGTTAGTCAGCGCGAGCACACTCATCGAATCAATTGACGCTTCAAAAGTGTTTGATATATTCAATACAAGAGTGATTTCGAAACATTTTATTCATAATAATGCATTTTCATTTCATTTTTTTCTGCTAATAAATAAACTGTTAAGTAGAACTGAAAAGTAACCAAAATGAAATGTCCCAGTCTGACCGTACATAATAACATTAGAATAACCAATCTTTGCATCAAGACATACTTTTAAAAAATGAAATTGGAATGTTATCTCTCTTTAAGGATCTCAACACACCATTAGAGACTAAACACTTCGTGCATCTTCGGGCGACATCCGTGACTACGGAAACTAATGAGAGCTTACCTCGCAATATCCGGGCACCATCCATGGAAACGGAATTGACGCGAAAACAACCCGCCAATTTCCTTTGCTACAGATGACGTCCAAGGATGTACGAAGTGGTTTGTAGTTAATGATGGGTTATTATCCATAATTATTCTTACAACTAAATGCTTGCATTTCTTTGCAAACCGAAGCACGTTCCTCGATACCAGAACATTTGAAGATATGGCCTCCCTGGAAAGAAATGATTGTTTATGTATACGGCGGGAATCACGTGACTTAACAAAAATAAAACCAATAGCAGAAATCTTGAGTAATTGTGTTAATATGTGGTTGATTTGAATTTGAATTTGAAAGTAGATAAGTAAAGGTGTAGAAAATGTCAAAGACTTGTTGGAAGTGTTTGGTCTTTTAAATAGCACATCATGATAAAGTTATTGACGAGCAAACAAAGTTTTGTTTATAAGACTGTGGCGTTACGACTCGAACTTAACGGGCTTTACTTGTACCTCTCTCAATAAAGAGTACACTGGCCACATAAAGTGACGCAACACTCATTCAAAATCAAATATCTTAATGCACATACGTGTATATAAATTTAAGTATATACCGGTATCTGTTTTAACGTCATCTGCAACATTTCATGCAACAATGTACAAAAAAACATATGCGTGTGAAGACATTTAAGGACAAAAAAATCAACCAAAAGACACCTGGTGTAAATTCAAAAGTCACAAACAAATTCATGCTAATAATCATCCCCTGTGTTCATCAACAACTGACACCCTCGTCGCATTGACACCATTTTCGAAGCAATGTAATTTTAAAAACAGTTCACTCATTATGAATGGTTGTTCGTTCGCAAAGCAGGTTTGTTGAAGGATTAGGACTACCATGAACGCTCCTATTTCCCAGAAGTGTTCAACATATCCTGAATTATAGACAGTAACATTGTTTTGCTGCACAAACGTACTCTTAAAGCAGCAGTGCGTACAGTACTTAGCGCCATTCTGATGCAACTTGTTATTGCCTCCTCAGAAAAGATGTCAGGGGCAATATGATGCGACACATTGTCACCCTACATACGAGTATCGGCTTTGACATTTTTATCAAAATCACAAGTCTTGTCTTTACAAATTCAGTAATCCCTGCCCATAATGGGTTCATCATCATATCGATCAGTATCTTGCTCGATTACGCAAACATCATAGCCACAACCATTTGGACGACTCAAGACTTTACGACCATCATTGAGCTTAAATTCTTAATTCAACGGAGAAGGGAACACACATACGCCTGTCTCAGCCCGCCTGCCTGGGCATTAGGATGAGTCCCATGACTTTGTGCGGACATCTGAAGCACAGACCTGCACCTCTTAAACAGGATTAGACCCTCCTCGGATGGATAAGATGTCTTAAAGCGAAAGTTAAATAAAAATTTAGGTACCAATAGATATCAAACTATTTGCTACTGTTTGAATCATTCATTTGCGATTGCTTATCCGTGTCCCACAACGTTCATTTAATATGAAGAATCTGCTGCTATAAGGAATCTGTTCCAAATGTTAGGACGCTTTGGCTAACACCCTACCAGCTAATTTTAACTGGTTGACTTGATTATCTTGATTGATCCAGTACACCTGCATTTGCTATAAAAATGTACCACAGCCTTGAAATTTAAGAAAATGTTGGCGCCAAGCTCCTGGGTCCCTGCATATGGAAATTTCAGAACGCAGCATTAAATTGATCTGTTGACGGCTGTTTTCCGGAAGTTATGGAATGCTGATTAGTGCTAACAGTGAGAATCTTTCATGTTTTTACTGTCTAACTGACTACAAACTACCATTCAAACAATATTTAGAGATTGTTTTTCACTTGCAAGACGTTAGAGGTGTTTAACGTGAATTAATAAAGGGGCGTAATTCTGGCATGTTTGTGGAAATTTTTAACATTTCAGCAAATATAAGTTCCATAAACCTTCCTTGCGACCTATAGAAAGCACCATTTTAGATCCTGGTTTGTTTGAAATAGAAATATTGAATTTTGAAAATGTTGCGTTTCTTTAAGCGGTAAGTGTATATCGCTGTTATCGATTGATTGGTCAGGACATCGACTTTGTCTTTCCAATATTTTACCACATTGTGTCAAAGTCGTTATTCAGCATTATCAAATGAAAGTGTACACAGATTGCGATCATGCGCTCGGTCATAGGGCTTTTAAATAATTTAAATAATGATAAAATAACTAAATAACAAGTAATCCAAAACACCAGTCTGATATGAAGACACAATTGTCTAAACTACTGTAAGGGTCCTTGTTCAAGACCCTGGCACATAAAGTACTAAACGGTGACCAATGGGGTGTGTGTATGAAAGGGGGGTGTATTAGGAGAATGTTGGATGGTCGTGAACTACCTTACGGGAAAGTTCCACCGCCGAATATTTTCGACGTCGCGCAAATCTCATTAGGGATAGACTACCTTAATGAAGGGTCAAACTTTATCAATGCTGCAACATGGAATATCACTGAAACTTCAGAGGTCAACATCTGGAACTTTTCCGCTGGGAGTCCCAAGTTCGAATCTTCTAGCGTAGCTTCCAGTGGAACAAGCCTGTCGGCAAACTTTGGGTTTACGGATCGAATGTTCTCAAATATCTGTAATAAAATGTTTAGACATACATGTAAATACGACGCTAATTAATGGAAAAGTAAAATTTATTATACGAATATCACGGTGGGGATTGTGCATGATGTGATGGATAACGAATACGGACAAATGCCTCGCTTCAGGTAAGAAATTGTGCAATAATTTTCTTATTTCTGCGTCAATTTTCAAGCGATTTGTTGCATGTACTGAGCTCTTTCCTCAGATATATGACTTGTTTGTAGAATCTTTGTACTTTGTCCAAAAATTGATCCCAACCGATCAGGAAAACGACAAAAAATCCAGGTCATTTTTCTAGTCGGTTGGGATCGATTTTTGAGAAAAGTACAATGAGTTTCCCGATAAGTAATACATCTGAGAAAAGGGCTCTGTAAGACGAAGTACATGCAACAAACTGCATGAAAATTGACGCTAAAATAAGAAAGTTATTCCACAAATGCTTACCTGAAGCGTGGTTAATTTGGCCGTAGTCCATTTCACTTTCTGGTCGGTTGGGACAATATTTTGGAAAAAGTACCACGGGTTATCTAATATGTCACACATCCGATGAAAGAGCTCGGTAAGGCGGGGTACATGCAACAAACCTTTTGAAAATTGACGCACAAATAAGGAAGTTATTGCAAAAAATCTTACCAGAATCGAGATTATTTTGTCCGTATACATTATCCATCCCAATTATCCATCCCATCATGCACAATCCCCACCGTGAATATTAACTTTGTAAGTGCTACTTTAAAAAAACATTTGAGTAATTTCAACGGTTTATATACTCGGCAAAACTGCTAACGCATCACCCAGATCTTTGTTAATATACTTTTAACGAATCTACAGAATACCTTCAAAATTTGCACATGCCGACTACCACCATTTGATAAGAAGTCTATGAAATTTTATGGTAAATGCTACAGTCTGTTTTAAATTATAGAACTTTTAGTAAGGACACCCTTAATTCTGAAATTCATAAAGTCTGAAATTTAATTAAAATGGGATATTCACGCATAACTTTCAAACCGTATGTATTGGCTGAAAGAGTTCATGTATAGAAAAGTTACCCTTCCATAAACAAACTGACGACTTAAACACTTTTGTGGGCGCGTAATTTATCCCCGCAGAGGTAATGTTATATCACTAGTGTCGTTAGTGACGGCGACGTCGTTTACGTAGACAAAAACGTAACGGTCTATATCTTAGGACCTGTATGAGATACAGTCTTGATATTTCACACATAGACATGTCCTACCAAGACCTTTCACATGAGACTATAAAATTTGACCTTGTGACCTTGACCTTGAAAATTTGACCTTTTCTTTCAAACATGTGCGTCTGCGCGAGCTACGTTGTCCACGAACAACCCTTATTACGTTAGATAAGAAATTATTTTTTCAGACTTCAATCCCACAATAAACCAGCTTTCAAATCAATTCAAACAAAAATGATTAAAAAAGATCACAAGTTACAAGAGCCGTAAAACTGTTTTAGTCCCCTTTTCGCATGACGCTGTCAAATAAGAGAGAAAACTTAGAATTACTATTTGCCAAATAATAAATCTAAATCTTTGAAAATAAAGAAGTTATGCAATTTTAAAAAGTGATGCGTTAGCTCTTTTGCCGAGTATATAAGGAATGGACTTTTATCCTAGTTGAGTTGGCTTTTGTCCAGTGGGTTTATGTCTAGTGTGTTTTGGCCCAGTGGGCTTTTGTCCGTACCCCATGAAAAGCAATATAGAATGAGAAGAGCTGTTGGTTATTACTATAATTTTCTTCTGTAACACGCAGGAAAGTGTCCAATATGAATAATAATTTACTTTTCAGTCTGTATCACGTGCCCGCTTTACCAATCCGCATGAAATAAATATATAAAGAAACTTGCATGGGCGTTGGGTTGACATAATGCTCTCTGGCAACAATAATACATGTAACCCCGCATGTTCTAGACTAATATGGATCCAGACCAGTAATGTATTGGATTATGGTAATATGATAATTTTCTTTGTTTCGCGACAGGATTGCAGAGGGACGTTATAAATAAATAAATAAATAATAAATAAATAAATAGATAAATAAATAAATAAAAAACTAGATAAATGAATAAATAAATGAATAAATAAATCTCACCTCGCTTTTTAGAAGATGTCTTAATCGTTGATTCACTGTCGTTTTCCTTTTTGCTCTAATCGGAAGATAAACTTTCCCAATTTCGGGACAGGATCGTAACAATATCTCCAGAAGACCTTGACCTACAAATCCGGTACAGCCCGTTATAAACACATTCCGGTTTTTATAGAACTCACGAACTGATACATCTTTGTTGGAATGACGGCATTTTGATATGTCCGAATTATATTTTTGATCCGTCATTGCCCTGATTCTTGAAGTTAAAACATCTTATCAGCCGGGGTCTGAAACAATGACCAGAGCTAAATATAAGAGAGGGCAAGTGTATCGGCCTTTCAAAATGAATTATTTCATTGAAAGCAATGAATTTTGTGCGAAGAATAGACTTTATTTACTGTTATGTTTTGATAAACCACTGGTGTTGTTATAAAATCTCGTAACTACGGCTTGAATCAAGCCGTAGTTACGAGATTTTATAACAACACCCACGATATAATATTGTTTGTCCGAAATTACGTTATGATTAACCGGTTAAGATCGTTCCCTATTGTTTGTCAAAACCTATGTTGTTACTGATTGGAATGACGATTCCAATGAGTAGCGACAACATAGGGTTTGGATTTGAAATAACAGATTTAGAATACCTTTACCCCCTTTCATCTGTTTCTATGAAGAAAGTCGTCTTTTCAGATCAACCTGTTACTACATGTACGCGTCACCTTTTTGGGATTTGTGCAACTACATGTGTGTAACAATTTCTAGGGGTTGCGACGAATTTTTAGTTTAGAGAACAAGATAGATCAAGAACAGATTACGCAGGCTGGTCAGGATCAATGTTGGTCTAAAACGCCACAACGACAATTTTCCAGATCCCGGCACTTATCTAATATGACATAGTCACAATAATCACCAAACTAACCACAAAAAATACAACATACACTGTACCGGTAAAGTCTGTATGCCTAATAGGCAATATCGAAATGATATACTCAATGATAGAAAATGTCACATACCAAACACACGCGAACATCAATCAAAATTTTAAATACATTAGATATTAATAATATAGGCCTACTCTATCATGTGTACATGGTCGACTGAATACTGACTTTATATTGAACAGCAACTTTGACCCGTGTCCAGAGAATCAAGTTTTATTCAATTCAACTGTAAAATCCTTCGATTTCTTGTCCAAACAACTTTTGAGCTATACGTGTACTTTTTTCTAAAACTTTGTCGAGAAAGAGGGAAATACTCTGGAATTGCTAACACAAATACGTTTTTATTGGACATATTTTTTGTCGTATAATCAGGTATGCATGTTTTCATCATTGCTTTAGTTTCTTAAACCAAAGCATTTCTCTGCCCCACCCGCCCCCAAAAAGTAGGAAACGAACACACCTGTACGTTTGAATGTTTGAAAATCCATAATGTTTGATACAAAGTGAGATAGAGAACCTGGACTGTCGCCATCAAAGGCGTGTACGCGGCATTTTATTGCATCCAATCCTATGACAATAAGCCGAGAAATTAGAAGAAGACGTCTTGAAGAAAGTGTGTGTTTTTTTCCAAAAAGGTCACGCGGGATACCATCTTCGCTAGCCAAGGTTGAACCCACCCACGTTTGTATTCACCCTTGGCGGATTTAGTCCGATTTTCCCGTTTGTAACTCACTCTGCTCCGAATCCCGTGGTTTCTTCAAACATTCAAGCGAAAATTTTCTTCGGTGCATGTGAACGCTTCCCACTTTCGTTTTGCACTTACAAAAACTTTGGCTCGAATGTTTGAAGAAACTACTGAATTTGGAGCAGAGTGAGTAAGAGCCGGGAATAGCCCTCTCAAAGGCGCGTTCCGTGCACTTTATCTCACCAAAATCAATAGGATATAAGCTGAGGAATTAAACAAAACATACCTTGAAGCGGACGATTTTTTCGGTGTTAACGCTTCCCAAAAGTCACGTGGATTACCCACCGTGGTTTTTAAGCGTCTTGTTGTCATGTGCAATAGAAATTTTGTGCTAAATCAATTTTTTTTTTTTTGATAATAAAAATCCCATTAATTAGCTATTTGGTTGGATGAATGCGCAGAATTGGTGAGTTACTATTTATTATAAAAGTTTACTACAAAAATAGAGAAAATGGGGCATGAAATTAAAGATATGTTTACTGTTATTTTTACAAGAGATCATAAGACAAAACAACAACGCGGTGAGATGGCACATTTTGCTACTGGTGTTTCAATTGACGCGGGGCCGGGTATCAGCCCAACAAGGACGAGTTAGTCTAGGAGCCAGACCCTGGAATGGAACTTTTCTTGCAACCGGTGACCTATAAAATTTTGAGTGGTATTTTTCAATACATTAGGGCCCCATGCTTTGGTTAAGGGTGGATGACATGCTTAAAAGTGGTAGGATTTTTTTTAAATCAAGGTCAAAGGTCATTCGGTGCACTTTTCATACATACCTCCTAAAATATCCCATAACTTACTCATTTATTAAGCTAAAACAATTATTTGGTATCAAAATAACGCAAATGATTTGCACTTTGACATACATGAATAATAATACAATTTTTTGATTGTCAATATTTTTCAATATTCATAAATATAGCAAAAATTGGCTAAAAATCACCAAAATAAGTTTTGTCTACAAGTGAAAAAAAAGTTTTTAAAATACCAAAGGTGTGTTTTTGTGGTTGAAATCATCCTTAAAAATTGCCTAGAAACCTGTTCTTGACTTATATGTATTTCTTCACAGAATTAGTCTTTAGGTTAGGCTTGTAGTCATAGGTAAAAGTGGGTGGGGTAATTTTTCCCTAAAACTACAAAACATGCAAACATTGATGTAACAATAAACCTTACACATAAATGTGATGTTTTATTAGAATTTATTGTTTTAAAATCATATTTGCAGGTATTTGTAAAGCTTTTAATGCATATTCCTGAAAATTAATTAGAATTTAAAGAGCCAAAATAACAATTCAATAAAACAGCCTATGAGATGGTTACAGGTCATACCAACACCACGATGTCAAAATAATGACTCTTAATGAATATTTATCAAGTATCTAGTACAATTAAATAAAACAAGACTCAGATTAGCATAGTCAGCAGCTGAAAATATTCCTCTTTCTAGCTTACGTGTAAAGGACATTAAAAAGACCCATGTCGGATTTTCAGGAATCAGAACAACATGGGGATGGTCAGAATTTGCTTAGTTGTGTAGTGCATTGCTTTTATAGACCCAAAAGGAAAGCGATTTTAAAGCTGGAACTATTTTTTTTTTCACTATCAAGGTTCAGTGTCACATAAATGGTATTATAAATATAAATTGCGGTTAGTTAATTATATACACTTGATTTAGAAGAACTAGATGAACTTCATTTGAAATTTCCTTGTACAGAAATGACCTAGCTATCCAGGTTGACCATTCCATACAATATTTCATAAACATATTTCCTATCTTTTTGTATGTCCGACAACCTAGCATGGGTCTCTTTAAAGATAAATACGAAACTGCCATGATTGCAATGCTTACACCTGGTAGCCTTACGAGAACATTCGACCATGTATATACATAAAATGTAATTAAGAACAGAATATTGCATTCTGTGAATACATATCACTATAATCAGTCTGGAATCTGGATGTTCTGATGTGTGGTTATGAAGGTCTCCAAGAGTAACCATGAATATGTCAGTGCCGTATATTCGTTTATGTGCATGCCTTCAATAGGGACAACAGAGGATCTGGTCTTTGAGTTTAATTAATTTTGTGACCCAATAAGTTTTAATTGTACAAGAAATTGAACTCAATAGGCCCTATATCTCTTATTATGCAAATTATTTATTGCATGTGACATTTTGTTACGAGTAAATAGTAGAAAATAAAGATACCACAATTGTTGATCCATCCTTCACAATCCCATCATGATAACATAACTTTGTTTATTGATTCACGACTGTAATATGTATTTGAGTAGAAACAGAGAAACTTTTGGTTTAAAAAAGTGGAAATCTTTGGACCTGTGGTTGTTCTAACTCCACAACAATATACCTGACAAAATCTGGACAATGTTTTACTTATTACATGGCTAAAACTATTCCTAGTAAATCGTGCATCTTTCATTTGTATTTATATCAAAGAAATCAATGAATCTTTCCCAAACAAGACCTCGTTTTGACGTCCCTAGGAGAAAATGCTTGGGAAAACATTGATGCAAAAGGAGAAAATTTTGATTAACAGCATTTTCTTTTGCCTCAATATTTTCTAGGCTATATTGTACACAAATCTAATCACCCATTTTGTCGTTTTAACTTTTAAGCCAACCGAGATGAAATTTTAAACACATATACTTTGAAGAATTATACATTTGATCCTGGAACAAAAACGCTGCTGTTTGGATAAGGGCGCATTCAACAGGGTGGGCGTCACATTGAGCGGGGAAACTTTTGACAATTTGTAAAGATGTGACTTATGAATCGCTTTTAAAGCAATTATATTTTGTATTTTGACTTCAACAATTGTCCAAAATGCTTGTTACCTTTGAGCGGACATTTTTCTCATCAAACGTAACTTCATCGGCTGACATTTGGAGTCAATTTCCGTAAACAACCGTAGGTGAATACATCGCTTTGTTTACATAGCAAATATGGTGCTAGGGCAATGGTATTCAATAATGATTTGAGTGTAATTTGGAAAATCAAAATCAGAGACGATCTTTATGATTATGAACACGCACAGCTAATACGTCTATGAGAAAAAACAAGCATTTGTGAGTGGTATAACGCATTTATAATTTTTTTTTACCTATGATGTTTCTGACTTTAATATATCTACAGAAAGTCCCAACATGACGTCGGCGAATTCGTTCATTATTTGTCAATTGTGTCCCAGAAACTATCTATAGAATTCCCCAAGTACAGTTCAGACGCTTCTTTGAGAAATAAATGCATATGTTGGAAATGTGGTATATCGTGCAGTGGCAAATATATCGAAAAGATGTAAATATTAGATGTGTAAGACAGACTTTCCTGACTTATCCATCTCAGACCTAGGTTGCGCTGCTCAACATGACCCTATGTTGCCATAGCAACTGAAGAATGCGCCTTAATGCATAAACTTAGTTTTTGTATCCTATAATATCATAACAGTTAGTATATAAGTGAAAAAGTTATTACAGAATTCCGGATACTTTATAAACAGCCCTCCTATATACATACCAAATGAGCTTTGTATGTTTAATACTTTTGGAGGAAATGCCAATGTTAAGTTTTGGACAGACAGACGGACGGACGGACAAGAGTAAAACAATATGCCCCCGATCTCTCGATACGGGGGCATAAGAATATATGGTCCAATATATATTTTCTGTATTTATAAACATAAATTCAGTATATTCCTATACATGTATTTGTAAACATTAAACTGACCAGTATCTGAATCTACCATCACCAGCATGCCATGTATGGACCAAGGATGACAACAACAATTTAGTTCCTGTAAGAATGCGTAAAGATCCTGCACCTCTAGCTTTGCTTGACCTCACAAAATGCTCGTGTTAAACTGACTGCCACACACGAATGTGTGAGCGCCATAGAGAAGATCTTTTATGCACTGATGCATGTGTTTGTGAGTCAGAACTGTGTAAAGGCTTGAGTATCTTGATGCATCAGACAATGATAAGGATGAGTATATATGGCATGAGTTGAGTGTATTGAAGTGTTTAGTATAGGGTAGCTGTGGACTTTACAAGTCTGGTTATTGCATCATGTGTCTTGTTGTTATTGTAGTTGTTGTTGATGATGGTGATGGTGATGATGAGGATAGTGTTGTATATAAAGACACAGATATTACTTATATTTAGTGAAGTATACAAGATACATAAAATGAACAAAACAATGAGTTTATGCATTACCCCTGCTTTACGCTACTATCATTCAGAAGACATTTCGGTCGTAGTTTGACAAATAAATCTCTATAAAATGGTCTTTAACTTTCTAAAATGCACATCACTGGCTATCTCTCATGAATTCATATACGTATAATTCAGCCTAATCTTGAAAAAAAGATGTCTTTGTGAAACACGAATGCCCATGAAAAGGCCAATGAGAAGATTTCACGTTAAGCTTTTAACCCTTTCCCAAACAAGAACTGGTTTTGACGTCCCTATTAGAAAAGGCTTGGGAAAACATTAAAACAAAAGAAGAAACTGCTGATAATTAGCAGTTTCTCCTTTTGTCTTAATATTTTCTATGCCATATTTTACATAAATTCTATCTTTAATAACTTCCATCTTGTCATTTGTGGCAGTGTTTGAAGTGGATCAGACTAAAATTTTGCCGTTTGGGAAAGGGTTAAATAAATGGTTGATAAGGTTTGGGTGTGAACTCCCTTTGGAGAAAAGGCCAATGTTAAGCTTTCACGTTAATTAGTTTAAATGTTAAGTTTTCATGGTAAGGGTTGAAAAGGATTAATGGAAGACCTTGGGGAAAGTCATATTGCATGGAAAAGATAGATGTCATTGAAAGAAGGTTACATACCAAATTTGAGCTTTGCATGTGGAATACTTTTGGAGAAAAGGCCAATGTTAAGTTTTCATGTTAAGTTTCGGACTGACGGACGGACAGATAGATGGATGGATGGACGGATGACAGACAGACAGACAGACAATGGTAAAACAATATGACATCGATCTATCGATGCGGGGGCATAAAAACGACTAATTCGTGGTCTTACTTCTATCTATATTAAAATTTCGCTATATAAACATTTAAAAGGGCCATCTTGAATTTTGTAGGCCATTTTGAACAAAAGGAGAAAGATAATTTTGAAAAAAAAAAAAGATATTTCGGTATCTCTAATAAGTATGTAATACTAGAGATATTGTTTTATTCACTTTTTCCTGTGTATGAGCTATTTGGTTCCAGCGCTAAATTCCTTTCCCTTTGTCTCTATAAAAGCAATGTACTACCCAACAATACAAACTCTGACCGTCCCCATGTTGTTCTGATTCCTATAAAATATGGCACGGGCCTGGGGAATAGTTTCAGCTGCCGATTACTATTATATAGATACTTGATAAATATTCGCGTTAAGAGTCATAGTTTTGACATTGTGGTGTTGATATAATCCGTATCCATCTAACATGCTGTTTCATTGAATTGTTATTTTTGCTCTTAAAATTCAAATTAATTTTCAGGAATATGCATCAAAAGCTTAACAAATCCCTGCAAATATGATTTCAAAACAATAAATTCTAATCAAATATCACATTTATGTATAAGATATAGTGTTACATCAATGTTTGCATGTTTTGTAATTTTAGGGAAAATTTACCCCACCCACTTTTACCTATGACTACCAGCCTAAGCTAAAGACTAATTCTGTGAAGAAATACATATAAGTCAAGAACAGGTTTCTGGGCAATTTTTAAGCATGATTTCAACCATAAAAACACACTTTTGGTATTTTAAAAACTTTTTTTCACTTGTAGACAAAACTTATTTTAATGATTTTTAGCCAATTTTTGATATATTTATGAATATTCTAAAATATAGAAAATCAAAAAATTATATATTATTCATGTAAGTCAAAGTGCAAATCATCAGCTTTATTTTGATACTAAAATAATTGTTTTAGCTTTATAAATGAGTAAGTTATGGGGTATTTTAGGAGGTATGTATGAAAAGTGCACCGAATGACCTTTGACCTTGATTTAAAAAAAAAAAAAAAAAAAAAATCCTACCACTTTTAAGCATGTCATCCACCCTTAACCAAAGCATGGGACCCTAATGTATTGAAAAATACCACTCAAAATTTTATAGGTCACCGGTTGCAAGAACTTTTAATTTAACCCCCTTTGTAAAAGCTGGCTCCTAGACTAAGTATCAATTTATAGAGAAACAACCTTTCAAATGGAGCCATGCTAGATGATTTAGCTTAAACATAATCTAAAATATTACCAAATCGGAACCCGTGTAGTGTTAGTATGTATCAACTAGTCTTATTCTCTGTATGGTTTTAAAATGACACCACAATCAATCCGATAAGTACATGTCTAATTGTCTCCTCCATTCGGATAGCTAGTAATGGAATTTTGGTTTAGAAGTCGTTGATTTAACTCATCCCCAAACATTGGCGCTTTTTGACTCCCTTCGAGATGAAGGCTTTGAAAAACATTGTGGGAAATGAAGAAATTGCTTGTGACAATATTTGATTATTATCATATCAGACACTCTTCTTGCATAATGCAATTTATCAAGTTATCATTCGACTTGATTCTTTTCCGAACAACCTGCTATTCATGTCCTTGGTATGTAAAGCCTGGGAAAACATTAAGGCAAAAGAGGAAAATGCTGATAAACAGCATTTTCTTCTTTTGTCTCAATATTTTCTGTGGCTAAATTCTATAAAAATCATATCATTATCAACATCCATTTTGTAACCTGCTGAAGCTTTTTAATAGGTGAAAGTCTAAATATTTGCCTTTTTCAAACAGCAAAAAAAAAAAAAAAAAAAAAAAAAATGAATTAAAAAAAATAAACCTGTTTAATTTGCAATGAGCTACAGCTGTCAAAGTAATTGATATCAAAAGTACAAAATATGCATATTATAGTACAGAAAATATTAAAGGAAAATGATAACTTGCTTATCATCAGCAACCTCTACTTTCCTTAAATTGTTTCCGTTTTAATTGGTTGGATGACTGATTGATTGATGATTTGCTTGATTGATTTCGAGTGGTGTTAAATCCCGCCATACGGTTATGATCATAGTTAGACTCGGTCTTGAGATCTCATTCCAAAAGCTAAAGTTGTGAGGTATCGAACAAGCGATCAACGTGTTACATTTGCAAGTGCAGCATCTCACTACATTTGTACGTACCTCTGCCAAATCCGCTTAGCGAGCTAGATGTTCCAAGTTCGAACACCGAAAGCGGAGTTTAATCGTCCCTTTTTATTGACCCACTCGATCGCCCGGTAGCCCTTTCGTATATATTTGAGCCGGGATCTGGAAAAACGTCCCTTATAGCATTTTTCAAAATTGAGTTTCAAGATCGGCCTGTTGTCAAATGGAGTTCAATATGTATCAATGTTGCTCTCTATAAGTTACTACAGGTCTCGAAGAAGCTATTGGAGAACAACATGGTTCCTGGTCAGACTGCGTGTATACGCAGGCTGATCTGGAACCATGTTGTTCTCAAATGCTATAAGGAACGTTTTTCCAGATCCTGGCTCATTTATATTCTATCACGGATTTCATTTGACCTGACAATGACCTTTATTAAAAATGTGTTCATATTTCGCACAAAGCGTAACATTCTTCAAAAAGACATCCAAGAACAAAAATATAACAGGTATACAAGACTGTTTTACCTAATTGTTAATTAAAAAAGCCCACTAAGGCGTGTAATTTATGATAAATAAAAGCTAAGGCTACGACATGTGAAATGAAATCTGTTAAAGATGAATGCAAGTTAAAATGTGTATAATTATATGTTGTCACATTGAAAATATTTGGAGGAAAACAGAACATTCTGTCGATCGCTAATTATCTATTCTGAAATGTAGAAGGAAAATGAAAAGAAATTGTCCCAAACAACCAATTTCTCCTCTTTTCCTGCCACATTTCAATGGATACAATAATTTCGGAATCAATCTGTTAAACATTATGAATACGTTAGCAAGAATGGGACCAGATATTTACTTCGACTGAAGCAAGAACTCGACTTTTCCACTGCTATGGCCATATCGTCCGACTGGAGCACCAAACCATGGATTCTCGTCTTCTCTCTATTACTACCATAACATCCTTACTGAGCCTACAGCTACTATCTTACTCACTGGTGGAGACAAATGTCAGAAAGGATGTTTGCCGCCAGGGGATCTAACCCGTGACCTGATAAGTCCAATGCTCCATTAGATACAATAATTTGGTATAAAATGTAAAACCTAACACGAGAATAACCGAAAACATGTAATTTATGAAATAATGAAAACAATAATTTACAATTATTTACATGTGGTAAATGGGTTAACCCTTTCCCAAACGACAAAATTGTAGGGTGATCCACTTCAAAAACTGCCACAAATGACAAAATGGAAGTCATTAAAGAAAGAATTTGTGTAAAATATGACATAGAAAATATTGAGACAAAAGGAGAAACTGTTGGTTATCAGCAGTTTCTTCTATTGTTTCAATGTTTTCCCAAGCCTTTTCTATTAAGGACGTCAAAACCAGGTCTTGTTTGGGAATGGGTTAAATAATGTACAAAACGTTAACCCTTTCTCCAACAAGACCCGACTTTAACGTCCCTAACTAAAAAACGCAGAAAGAAATAAGCGAAAACAAGAAAATGCTGAAAACATTTTCATCGTCGTTTCCCCCAATGCTTTCTACGCAATAAGATTTACATTTTACACTAAGTTTACTCATTTTGTAGCCCATGATATCTTTAATTCTGGAGCAGTCTAAATTTATGTCAGTTAGGAAAGGGTTATTTAAAGTATTATGATTTTCTAATTATTTACATGTATAACTATACGTGAATAAAAGGAACTTTATGGGAGGTCCATAAACCAAATTTCGAGAAACGGACCAGAATCAGCAGAGTTCAAGCAGATATCGTATTTGGAAGATGAAAATATCGTAAGATAGAGAAAACATTCTACGTTCAGAAAAGTATCTAAAAGTGAAAAGTTTCGATCCTAGTCCATACAGACTGACTAGGTTTGACATTTTTCACACTTTCGACAATGTCCCTTTTAGCATGACGGGCCACATGTCATTGTAATTGTAACAGTAATATAAAGATATAGGTCTCGATAAATGGCCTGGCAGAGCATCTCTAGGCGCAATCCCAGTTAAGGTGGACAATTGATTTTTTTTTTCGAAAATTTTCATTATACCATACACTCATTCTGGACAAATTTTCTTCATGGATCTCATCTTCTGCGCAAATTTCTTAAGTTTTGTCAGCTGGGCTTGCTTAGTTTTGGATTTATAGACTGTTAAATGATCAAATGTGTGCATCAAAAACTACGTGTTTTAAATAAACCACTTTGTGAAATGTGTGTCTAATTTCACATTAAGTAATGCCCAAAGGACAACAAAACCGATACATTTTGATGAGTGTTTGTGTGTAAAATGTGAATCAATGGACAATTTGGTGAAAATGGCGAATTGTACCGATGAGAATGAAAATACAAAACGGCCATCCTTGTACGATTCCTTTATTTTAGAACGTTGACTACTCCCAACTCTTCTAAAATGCACCAAGCAACCTTTAATTTTCTCTCGAATTGTTAAACAAAAGCAATGAGTTATTCCCTTAATCGATATACGGAAATGGAAAGTCAATGACTTATTACAAATCAACAATAGTTTAAAACCGTTCTGTCCCGAACGTAACTAGAGCTTGTCCCATACGTAATATGCTTTCTTTTCTTTAACATCCCAGCCGCTGTATAATAACATTTTCAATGAAATATCAATATCATAAGGCAATATCCATTTGCCAGACACTTTGTCAAAAAAAATATTATGAAATGAATTAATGAAAATAAATACAAGCCTATTAACTATCTTGGTGTGTTGTTTTACCAATTAAAACTTCCTAGCCAAATAAATTTCAATTTATAAAAGTTAAGATGTTCGTATTGTTATGACACATGAGTTATGTGTAATAACTTCTTAATTAAAGTGAAATGATAACAAAAAATTGCTGGACATCCGTAACTCTGATGGATCCAAAGTACGAAAACGTACGGGACAATTTTCATGAGGGTAAGAAACGCTTAAATAAACTATTTTAATGCATCAATCTAGTGAAATGTATATGGGTATGAATATACTCCTATATATCAACAAAACACCGGCATATTTTGTGGAACTTTCCTCAATATTATAAAAATAGTATCAATTAAGGGTAATTATAATACCATAACGTGCGAGACTAGTACGAGTACGTGTACAGTCTATTATGTGCATTAAAAGTCTATTTTGCTTAAATTGGAGTCCTTTAGGAACCCAAAACACATAAGACGTCGCGCACGATATTGGGGAACTAAATGTAACGTCAAACAAGCGAACGTCATTATTCTAAAAATTGCGTAACGTTGAAGTCTTTACGTAGACGGTTGTGTTGTGCTTTTAATGCTTACTCTCTGTACAAACTAATGTGATTTAAAAAGACAAGACCATGTTTTAAGAAAGTCTCCACTATATCTTATTTTACACTTCTTAAGCTTTAACTCGACTTTGATTCGTTTTATTTTCATCTTAAAATGCGCCGAATAGATACTTTAAAGGCTACGTCAATTAAAAAAAGTTTACGTTTATAAAAATTTTGTCCACACGAACAAATTTGAATATCTTTATTACGTTTCATTACGTTGCGTTGAAATTTTGATATAACAAACAAGAAAAAAATAATATTTCCATATTGAAATTAAATCGTTGTATGAATAAGGGAACCGGTATTTTTCAAACTCTTAAGGGTAAAAAAGTAGAGTTTTCAACGACCTGAAACAATTTCTGTCCACACGAATTTTATGTCAGTAATGCTTCGTTTATTATACTAACTGATTTTCTTGTAAATATTATAGAAATAGAGAAAAATAATATTTCTCATATCAAGTTTTGTTTCATTTCAGTCATCAATTCAATTTTTATCAAGCAAAATTGTCATTTTTTCTGCGACGTAATTCTAATTGTTACACTGTGATTTTTGGTGAACAAACTGGACTTATTTGCGTAACCGACATCGAAATTTGATTTCCGCTTGGCAAAACATTCTACAGCATTTCCACTGTCATTTAATATATTTTTCAATGTATTTGACGTTACTTAATGGCAAAATTGCTTATAAATATCCATCGCCGTTGAAAATTAATGTTACATGTTACACGCGTTTTTTCGCCGAATTTACGAACAAAAAGTATTTCTAGCAAATTTATATAAACTAACAACCTGAAAAGAGTATGTCATTGAAAAAGATCATGGTTTTACGGTTATTTTGACATATAACAAAGTTTTGAGAAGGAAGACGGTTCTTGCAAAATTCAGTTATGAAGCGCAGAGGGTAGCGTTTTTTGAAAATTTCCCCAATACCGTGCGCGACGTCATAAATAAAGCAAAGAAAACGTTCCATTTCAGCAATTTCAAAACTGAAAACTTAAAATTGTCTCGAACGTTATGGACTCGTACGTCATTTTTTAATGTGTACTCAACTTTATTTGGCCTGCTGTATCAATGCTATTATAGTAATCGGCATAATTCTTTTTATCATATTTGAAGACACTTCGAATAGTGATGTTACTTGAAGAATTAAATCATTTATAGTTACCCAATTTTTACTACAGTTACTTTAGTTCATGCCTCGTACGTTACGGGGTTAAAATTGCGGTAAATTGTTTAAGAATGATGTTGATTTTTTAAAAATATTGACAAAGGTATATCAAAATACGACTTTATTTTGATAATATATATCTAATTTATACTAATGTACAATACGCTAGATTAATGCATTAAATGTAGATTTATGTCAGTGTTTCTTACCTTTAAAGAAAGTGTCCCGTACGTTTTTGAATTTTGGAGACAACAACTCGAGGCTGTTCTAAAAATTTTGGATTACATTTTTCATATAAATCTTTGTATAGTTTTGGAGCTCTATGTTTTCTGTACAAGATTTGGGCAGTTCTGTTAGGATAATTTATTGTTAAAATTGACATTTTTGGTTTGAAAGTTAGAATTTATACACGGAGACATCAGTTTTTCGTACCCCCTAGTTTGGTTGTCACATGATTTTCATAAGAAATGGAGTTCTTACGAACGTAAATTATAGATAAATATTTTAGTTATAGGTGTTGGATGAAAATAAATGTGATGGGCATTTATATAATGTTGACTTTTTGCAGCTAGTACATATTAAAGGCCGGAGACATCAATTGTCCCATTTAACTGGGATTGCGTCTCAGATAGCTATTAGCTAGGGATGCTCTTCCATGTCATTTATAGGGACATACCGGTATACTTATCATTAGTTTATAAGGGAGAGTGTATGTTGGTACAAAACCCTTTTCTAAACAAAACCTTGTTTTGATGTCTCTGTTTTCTCCTTTTACTTCAATATTTTCTGTGCTATAATGCAACATTTCATCAATTCTGTCGTCTGTGGCTAAGTAGCCCACTGCAAATTCAAAGACGACAAAATGAATGCCCTATGAAGATGAAATCTGTTAAATAATGATAAGGATATTATTAAGAGAAAAAGAAAAAATGTTAGTTTTAACATTGTCTTCTCTTTTCTCTCAAAGTTTTCCATTGTGTTCCAAAGATACCCAATGTTGTTTATGAGAGGTTTTACACGCACTGTATCACCGATCGATCTCTGCTCGCCTCATACTAGCGTGTTCCTGCAAAACTTGTACTGCCTTCAGTTTACATTGTTCACTACGCTGATGATCTTTTGTTACTCGTTTTTCTCGTGCAGTTCTTAGCCATAGTTGCGTATACTCCTCCCAGTTTACTTTGTCAAAGTCCAGCGGAAATTCCTGTAAAACAATTATATGTATCAGGTTATGAAAGAACTTATATAGGAAGTATGACATGTGTTTACAAATATCATCTAAAATGTATGTACTATGTATATTCCGTTTTTATTCACCTTCCAGGGTGTGGCTAAGCAAAGGGGTTATTCGACGAGTTTACTTCTCGATATGTTGGAAAATCATGCGAGAAGGCTGTTTCTCCCAAAGCTTAAATGTAATGAACCATTTACTAGGCTCCGCCCTGTCTCCCGAATAAAAACAGAATATAGCTATGTAGCTGGAGGGCCAGAATGGATATTGTGGCAAACTGGAGAGAGAAATATCGGGAATCCACGGTTATGAGCTCCAGCTGCCGCGTTATGACCATATCAGTTGGAAGAGGTGCCAAACGCCAATCAATCCGTAAACAATTGGTTTAAGCATCCATAAATTTCAATACAATTATACGCGCGTTTGTTTCAATCATGCAGGCGTGAGACACATGCAACATTCTAACAAAATATCAAAATATCAGTTGTTTCGTGTTCTATACTGTGTTGTTTACATGTGTAAATATTATTAACTTGATCCAGAATATAGTGACCGGACTATAAGCAGCGCTTGCCGCGTCATCTATAACAGCTTCATAAACAACCAACAACAAATGGTTGTTGACGAAGATTTAACTTGTTTAAATATTATTTAAGATTATAATAATTAAGCCAAGGAGTTACCGACATTTGCTGTTTGTTTTTTTTTTTTTTTTTTCGTTCATAATTTCCTAAACATCTTATCTTGGGATCTTCAAAAGCAGGTTTAGTGTGTTGGAGGGGTAGGGTTAAAGGGAGATAACCACCCGAATAACATTTTTGGTTAAACGTCTGGATTATACAGCCTTTTTTATATTAAACATTTCAGGCAGTATTTGCAAAGGGCGCCTTTATAGCATTTGAGGCTTTCATGTTTTAAGATCAGACTATGCCAAAGTTCAGGCTGATCAGGACCCATGTTGCCCTCTAACTTATTTTGCTAAAGGACATGGAAAAGCTATAAGAGAACAACTTGGGTCCATGAACAACTTGGGTCCTTATCAGACTGTGCGTTTGCACAGGCTGCTCTGGATCCACGTTGTTCTCAAATGTCACCATGGACATTTGTAATCCCGGCCCTGATAGAAAAACACCAGTTTAGAAAAAACATTGACAGAAAAGAAACCACATTATCTCCTTCCTTTTAATATCTGCTAGATCTAGCCTATATAAGGTAATAAAGTAGTGTTCTCTCGTCCGCACATTTGTTTAGACAAGTGTTAGAAGAAGGTTATTCTTTCAACGGAACCTTATCTACTTAGAAGTGTAATGTAGCTTGTGGAAATTGTCATGACAGTGAGAATAATCACTGTATCAAATTTTGCTTGTTTTCGCTCTTGTGGTGACAAGAAATTTAGTTAAAACGATATTCTGAAACATGATCTAATCATAGATAGGTTATGCGAACCACAAAATCTGGGAAATGGCTCATTATTGCATTTAAGCACACTATGAAATTGGAACAAGAACATCCTATTCCTAAACCTTTCCTGAACAAGACCCGATTTGAATATGGAGAGACAGGGCTATATCCTCCTTAAATTCTTAATACAATATCTAATTTTATAGAATCACAAGCAATTTTGATTGGCGTGTGTTTAAGTCAACCAGGTGGACTGTATCTAGATTTAAATGGAATTCAAATGAAAAATACAACACAAGAATTCCTCTAGCCCCATTTTACGACATTACCTTCTTATCAGATTCGTTCAGAACCGCTTCGATCTTGGGCAGGTTGGTGTACTCTTTGGGGTTATTTAACACCTGGATTTTGTAGGCTCCCTTGTCCATAAACATGAACATTTGAAAACCAAGACACCTGTAAAAATGAAGAAATATTTCGATGCTTTTCAACAAAAACTTCGTATATGCAGCTTAAAACAAGCTGCAGTTTCGAGATTTTTGTTGAAAAGTCATGATTTATAGTATGCAACTTTCCAAATTCAACTAGATCTACTCTTCATTAGAATAATTCGAAATAGAGTCTAGTATATTCAATGAGGATTTTTTTTTAGAAATAACTGATTATATAAAGGTAGTATGTATTTCTCGAGGATGTTTTTAATAGGTTGGATAAAATTGTCATTTAGACAAAAGTAAAATCAGATGCAAAATTGTCTTTCACACAAAACGAAACGAGATTTCAATTGATGTTACATGATTTGCGCTAAACATGACGTCATTGCCATTTGCACGTAATTTTAACGTTCTTTCAAAATAAAGATATACAAAGTACTTACAACAACATGCGTCCCTTGATGAGATCTATAATTGTGTAGTATAATGTTGGTAGTGCCGTCTTTAATAACAGCAGTAATCTGAAATATGGCAGAGCAACAGATATGATGGAGTGTAAACATTCTAATTTGTTTCTAATATTTAGAGATGTATTCCAATTTGGAAAATCATCACTCCTTCATATATGTAGCTTTGATATGGCATCACATTTTGTGACCCGTCACGCTAAAAGGGACCCTATGGGAATTCTATAAAACCAAATTTCGATATACGGACCAGAACCAGTAGTAGTCAGCCAGAGGTCGTATTTGGAAAATGAAAATATTGTCTGATAGAGTAAACATTCTAGATTCAGAGAGTTACATTGACAAGGCATTGAAGAAGACCCCTAGCAGTAATGCTTGTCAGATGTTACTTCAAAGTTTTGTGAATAGCAATATGACTGAATACTGCTACAAAAATACCGAAATAACATGGGGTCTTGACATCACTAGTAGAGATGGTTTGGGAAAACATTAAGTTTATAGAAGACAATTTGGACAACGATCATTTTTTTCTTGTCTCTCAATATTTTGTTAACAATACTAGATCTACACACAAATTTCATCTTCAGTCATATCAATTATATCGTTATAAAGAGTTAGAAATAAGCTAGACCTACTTTGATGGATGAAGAAGTACAGAGGATGTGTAGCATTCTTGTTTGAGGTATTGGTTGATGTAGTAGACTGAAACAGAACATGATATTATGATCTAAATACGAATAAACAAATAAGGAATTTCCCAATAAAATGACGTCTTCAACGATTATAGACCTGTATCGATGGATAAGGAAGCACGATGGATGCGTAGCCTTCTTGTTTGAGGTATTGGTTGGTGTAGTAGACTGAAACAGAACATGATCTAAATCCAAATTTAAATAAGAAGCCCCCCCCCCCCCCCCAAAAAAAAAAAGAATAAAAAATGGCGCACTCAAAGATGATAGACATGTCATGGTGAATGATCTTTAGATATGTAGCGTTGTTATTTGTTGATGTAACAGACTGAAATTGAACATTAAATTATAATCTAAATCCAAACAAATAAGTAATTCGCACAATACAAATGAAGCGCTCAAAGATTATAGACCTGTCTTGATGAATGATCTTCAGATATGTTGCCTTGTTGTTTGGAGGTATTTGTTGATGTAGCAGACTGCAATTGAACATTAAATTATAATCTAAATCCAAACAAATAAGTAATTCGCACAATACAAATGAAGTGCTCAAAGATTATAGATCTGTCTTGAAGGATAAGGAAACACGGAGGTGGTGTAGCATTCTTGTTTAACCCTTTCCCAAACAACAAAATTTTGGGTGTTCCAATTTATAAGCTGCTGAAGACAGCAAAATGGATGTTTATAATGATTGAATTTATGTATGATATAGCAAAGAATCATTGTGACAAAAGGAGAAACTGCTGGTTGTCAGCATTTTCTTCTTTTTTCTCAATGTTTTCCCAGGCCTTTTCTACTGGGGACGTCAAAACCAGGTCTTGTTTGGGAAAGGGTTAAGGCATCGGTTGATGTAGTAGAGACTTCGATTGGCATTATAGCTTGCGCTATCGTTGGGAACCAGCGTTGTTCTGTTGATTAGATTCACTCCCCATTTTGTATCAGCCGATGAAAATCTTTGTTTACTTGACACTGATTGGTCTGCTGTTTATCCGAGAATTTCCAAATGACGTAATGGCTCGGATGGTCCGACCACAGTTTTACCGGTGGCCAGACTATTGTTGAGGAAATGAAGTCAAATAGCTCACACCATCGGTGTTCGATTGCAGCGATAATCGAGCTTTAATCTGATTCGAAGTAAGCCCAACTGTTTTTCTGTGATAGAAAACCTTATGACACCGCTATGCCTATATATTACGTATTTATGTTTTGACTTTATAAAACTGGCATTCATCTGGAAAATTTACATTTCGTCCAATTTTGGGCGTAGACAAATGGCAGCATAACCTCCTCTACTGTCTTAGAACAAAGTACATTACCTCTTCGTTTAAACTATGATGAAATGATTTTTGATGATTTAATCAACAGACCTCGGCTTTGGAGAGTAATTTTCCTCCACCACCGCATTATTCAAAATATACGAAATAAATATATACTAGGACAAAAAAGATACGCAACCCCAATTTTTCATAATATTTCGACAAAATATGTTTTAATGGCTATTGAGTCCATTTTTAATATACCTGCAACCATACGCATAAATACAGTGTCATTTTCTTCAGATGTCCTAAATTCATCACGTGATACATAGTAAACTGTTAAAAACTGATTATCCCCTGTCGTGTTTTCTAAATGGCTACTATCAAAAGAAATTTTCATCAATCACACGCTAGAATATAGACAAAGAAGATGCCAAAGCGTTCACACACTTTTCACTACCCTACGCATACCATGGCTACGCCCAAACCAGCGCCTGGCTGCAGTTCGGATGTTGTTAGGTGAAAAAGTCAAAATGTTGTCGTACGACATTGATGGGGCAACAAATAGACACATTTTCGACTGTATACGCTGTTGGCTCTCAATGGGACCACAACCGATCGAACACGAAGCGGACGTGCAAGAGATATGACATCAAGGCAGGACCGTATCATCGCGTTAACTTAAGACTGCAACGGAGACCGCTAATAAATCGTATGGACTTCACAACATTCGAATATCGGACCAAACTGAACGAAACAGATTGTGTTTTTCGACCTACATACATTTTTTTGTCAAATTGTGTTGACATCCGGTGTTAACTGGGTGTTTTTTTTACTAATGAAATTTACTACCAATAAGATTTTGTGAACTTTGCAAGGTAAAATATTATTGCTTTCGATGTTTTAAATTTTGTTACAATCTGATTTGATGTCTTTGCGTAAGAAGGAATTGAAAAGGAAGTTGCGTTTCTTTTTTGTTATAGTATATTTATGACAAAAGTAGAAAGGTTCTTATTTCACTTAGCGATATAAGATTCAGTACGTATGAACCCTGTTACGAAACATCGGAAAAACGTGAAATATTATTTATAGATGAAATCTGATAACTTTTTATGGAATTTAATATTTCACAAGTAGGTAAACAAACGGCCCATTACGACCTTCATCGTATTATTTATGGCATTTACTCCTTGTATTACCCGAAGTATCGTATCATATAACAAGCTTTCCCAGAACACGAACTAATTTTGACATCCATAAAATGAAGTATTCAAGAAAAAGAAGAAAATTCTGTATGTCAGAATATTTTTGACCAATCACTTGTTTTAAACACCAACCGTACTGTACTGATCAAGATTCAGAATGATTTCTGGCCGATTCTTTATTACACGAAGCAGTTAACAGATAGCAGCATGGATCTTGATCAAACTTGAAACTATACAAATACCGGTATGTATACCATTAATCCGAGTTTTCTCTGGTGAAATTCGCTCTTTTATACCATGTTGATGTCGCTCATTTGAGCGACAGCAACATATCAAAGAGCGAATTTCATCAGAGAAAACTCGGGTAAGTATACCATGTAACGACATTTTTAATGGCCCGACTAGGCTAAATTATATTAGTGATATCATTCAGACCGCCAAAGCCATCTGATGGCCCATATTGTGTAAGTCACATAGATATACGGTTACTGTCCTCCATTAACGGGTGAATCTGGATATGTAACATAGCTGTTTACCAAAAACAACATAAATGAAGACTATTATGAAAGCTGCTGCTGACCATACAATGAATGACAAACGGAATGGATTCTTCCACACAGAAAACATTGAGACAAACGATTAAAATTCTAGTTATCAGCACGTTCTTCTTCTTCAATGTTTCCCATATATTTTTTGTACAGAACGTCAAAACCATTTGTTGTCTAAGAGATGGTAAAAAAGCGATCAAGCTATAATGATATAATGAGGTTGACAACAGCTCATTTAAAGGTGATCAGCGATACTTTCATTTTCTGAAGGTGATAATTTGTGAACATAAATTTCCAGTATTCAAATGATAGAAACACGTAAAAAGGGGCCAAAATACTAACAAAAATAAGGCTGCAAGTGTTTTCTTATTAAGGGGGAATGCTCCAGTTTTTCGGAACACTCTGTCTTTACTGTAGAAAAATAAATGTTTCGTACCAATATGTTTAGCTACCATATTTTCAATAATATAACACATTATTAAAATTTACCATTTTCGACGATAAAAGTGTATTTATTATGCGAAACTGATTTCCTCTAGATGGAAATCGATTATTTAGAGCAAGACAGTCGTAAGTGTGTATGCAGTTACCACTGTTTTGCGTCATTTTATTCATGTGTATCTGATAAAAAATGATGTAATTCGCTAATAAGTGCGCTGACCTATACATTTTCTTTTTGAATTATTACGAGGACATGTTGCTTAATACAATGACGGAGTTTCATAAAATTCTATTATGTAGAACTTGAAATATTTCCAAAAATATGCAAATTTTGACATTAAATACTCCAGCTTCGTTGATCAAACCGAACACGAGAGCAAGCTGTTTTATACATTTACGCTTTTATAGTAGCACATATTTTGGGTTTTCTGTTCTCATCAGATGTAAGATGTAATTTTAAATCCGTTTTTGAGACTAAACGATGATAATACCGCATTTTAATAGCGTTTTAGTGACCTTGGACAGGTGCAAGAAATTATGCATTTTTTCGCTGTAGGGGTATGTGATACGAATGCCTATAAAATTCGAACAAGATCGCTGACCATCCATTTTTATTTCATTTTTTAATTTGTAATAGCATGTAATTTCAACATACAAATATAAATAAATTCTATTTTTGGGAAAAAATCTAGGACACTGGAGCATTTCCCCTTAATAGTAGAAATAGTAGAAAAAATTCAAATATCCAAATATCGTCCAAAAATCCTTTATAAGACTTATTTGCATGCGATGGCTAAAACTTGTAGGTTCATCACACCCACAAGAAAGATTAGAAATAACAAACTGCAAAATAGTTTTGAAATTTAAGAACTTCTTCTCCTTTGTTTACAATGATGATATTTATATGCATGTGTCATAATATTACGATTTGACTATAATGTCAATTTTGTTACCATGATATTGAGATGACGCCTTGTTTTGGTTTCAAATGCCATAATTAACATTCTTCCACAACAGAACTAAATTTGGTAAAATATTTTAGTGTTCTTCCTAGTTTTTGGACCAATGAAATTGCAATATGTTTGAAAATATCGGCACTATATTTCACATAAACGCACTGCCGGTCAGTTTATGTCACGGATTTACATAGCCACGCCCCCGTTTCCTGTGCAGTTATGAAAAATGATGTAATGTTTGGGAAAATGATGTAATTTTTTGGGAAAATGATGTGATTCCAGTAAGACCCGCTTGATAGTAGCTCCGGTCGGAGGCGTGGTTTGAAGAATGGCAGTAGACGCGTATGTTTTCATTGGTTGACGAACACTAAGTCAGATAGAGTCTGTATAGTAGATTCTATGCGACATAAACGTTCAAAGGATGCGCCTTTTGAACGTTTATATCGCGTTGTATCTACTACACAGCCTCAATCTTATACTTAGTATGACACCAAGTTCCTTACCAAACTGTTTAGCTGTCAGCATATTTTCCTGAGTATTGTGAACGTTGACCACGAGTGGTTCCCTGCTTTGTTGTACATTTCCATGTTTGGTACCCTGCTTTGTACCGATATACCAGCCTATAGTGAGGAGACTGTTGGAGCACATGTCAGCGGGAACCAGATTGATTGTGTTGTCACGTGATCCCAGAATCACGCGCAGTTGACCGGCCTCCACCTGAAACGTATCACACACATGAGCCAAGATCTGGGCCGTATTCACTTAAGGGGGAATGCTCCCAGTAATAGAATTTATTTATATTTTGTATGTTGAAATTACATGTTATTACTAATTGAAAAATAAAATAAAAATGGATGGTCAGCGATCTTGTTTGAATTTTTATAGGCATTCGTATCAGATACCCCTACATCGAAAAAATGCACAATTTCTTGACCTGTCCAAGGTCATTAAAATGCTAATAAAATGATGTATATTCATCGTTTAGTCCCGAAAACGGATTTAAAGTAACGTCTTACATTTAATAAGAACAAAAAACCCAAAATATGTGATATTATAAACGCGTAAATGTATAAAACAGCATGCTCGCGTGTTCGGTTAGATCAACGAAGCTGGAATATTTTATGTCAAAATTTGCATATTTTTGGAAATATTTCAAGTTCTACATAATAGAATTTGATAAAACTCCCTCATTGTATTAAGCAACATGTCCTGGTAATAATTCAAAAAGAAAATGTATAGGTCAGCGCACTTATTAGTGAATTACAACAATTTTTATCAGCTACACATGAATAAAATGACGCAAAACAGTGGTAACTGCATACACACTTACGGCTGTCTTGCTCTAAATAATCGATTTCCATCCTGAGGAAATCAGTTTCGCATAATAAATACTATTTTACCATCGAAAATGGTAAATTGTTATGATGTGTTATATTATTGAAAATATGATAGCGAAACATATTGGTACGAAACATTAAATTGTCTACAGTAATGACCGAGTGTTCCGAAAAACTGGAGCATTCCCCCTTAACATTTCTAAATTAATTGTTTTAAGTGAAATTACATTACAATCCATCTGATTGGACGGGACATACATGTATGTCTCGCCCGATCGGATGGATTGTCGTGTAATTTTTATGGTGAATTTTGAATTAGACTGGTTGGTGAATACTAGCCCTAGAAATCGACACTTACAGCATTTGAGAATATAGTCACAGAGAAGGTACAAGAGAACAACAGGGATCTTGACCTGACTTCATATACATTCAGACTCGAAGGCTGATCTGGATCCATGCTGGCCTCTAATGCCCTAGGTCCCCTGTTCTAGATCCCAGCTCATATATTCTTTTCATATATTTGACGATCGCTAACTAGTCCCACCCACTTTCAAGACTTTTCGAATCTTAACACTTTAGACCTTGCCAAAATAAAAAGCTATTGTATTATTCATCAACTCTTAACATTTAACGTAACATACTATGGGCGTTTAAGGTATTCCATCCATCATTAGGTACTAGCCTTAACACTTCGTGCCAATTCGGTCATCATCCGTGGCAACGGAAATGGACGAGATATCACTCGTCCATTCCCGTTGTCATGTATGACTCTCGGAAATTAATGAGGGTATCCGGATATAGAAATGCGAATACTCGCCAATTTCCATCGCCACGGGTAAAGCCCATTTTTGAAGTTTTGTAAAGGAAAAGAAAAAAAAAAAGAATAAATTTTCCAAAACTGAATGCATTTACCTGCAATTCAAATATATGTTTCACAAAGAACATGTCTTTAATACTGAGCATTGGAAATATCCCAAAAACATTCAAGAATTGTCTAAAGTGGACATACAAAGCTTTACTTTGAAAATCGCAAAAATCGACATACGAGGTTTTGTGCATTTACAAAGACGGCATACATGTACATGTATTGCTTGGTATCTTTTGATGGATGGAATACATTAAAACATTACCAGACGACAAAATTTTGGACTGTTCCAATTCGAAAGGGGTTGCAGACGACAATTTAAAGCGAATGAAATTTTACCTTTTTTGGTCTTTTTATGTTTAAAACATTGTGGGAAATGAAGAAATTGCTTATCACAAGCAATTTTTTCATTTTCCACAATGTTTTCCAAGCCTTTTCTTGTGAAGGAGTCAAAAGGTGTCACTGTGCAGTAATGAGTTAATCAGCAGTGGCCTAAATATGGTTTAAACCTTCACTGTAAATGATGTTCATTAATTCGTTCTGATTCTGAAAATATGTTTAAAGGCAGTTTTACTGATATTTTAGACTCAAAAATACAGTTTATTTTAGGAAAGGATAAGTTCTTTTTACAGATACCGATAATAAAATGTTTTGCTAACAGTCCTTTTCTGTTTTTATCTTTCCGTAAGTGTTGTCAAATCATTCATTAATTCAGATTTTTTTTATCAATTTAAACTAAACAATTACTAATAATGCTTCGAAAAAAGCCAAAAGTCCACCACCACCAACAGTTTCCGCCACCCAAAACCAAATACATATTTCGCATAGTTCTAATTGCAAAGTATTTACATACAGATCTAGTAATTTTGTCACTGCATCTTCTTAAAATCAAGATTTATGTCATAATATTATTCAAATCTCCATTTTGGAGCATATTTACTTGACCTGATGTCATTCAAACTTTAACGCTACTACTCAGGTTTTGTCATTAAAAGCTTATAAATGTAATATTAAAGTTTTTCTATAATAAAAAAGAATTTTAGAAAAATTCATTCAGAAGATTGTGCTTTTGATTTTACATGTTTATTCAAATAGATTCGCAAAGTGTCTGGCTTTAATTTTTCTCTTTTGACTTTCCTTTTCAAAACGTAGTTGCATCTTTCTATTACCTTTTGAAAGAAACAAATATACATGTATACTATCATCAGTTCATTCTTGAAATATACAAGTATATTAAAATCACCTTGGCTAGAAATAAATCTTTAATATGTTTTTTCGTTTTCTTTCAGCTTTACTCATGCAATGTAAAGGGAATATCATAGAGGACGCGTGCACTCTGGTCTTTTTTCACCTAATTTTCATCTCTAAACACATTTTCTCTAAGTATCTTATCACGTAAGAACAAAAAAAAAACCTCATTTCGTGAAAATAGAGATTTGCGCAATGCGTAATGGAAGATAAATCGGTTTCTAAACCCTTTCCCGAACGTCCCAATTTAAGATTGTCCACTTTGAACGCTGTTCCATACGACAAAATTGGTGTTGAAATAGAAACCATTTTTGTACAATAAAGTGCAGAAAATATTGAGACAAAAGGAGAAAATGCTTGTGATCTTCTTTTGTCTTAATGTTTTCCAAAGCCTTCATTTTTATGGACGTCAAAAGAATGTATTGTTTGGGACTGGGTTAATACAGAACATAAACAATCAATTCGGTTTTACTTTGGAATCATGCCGAGGTCAGTATCGTACAACATGATTCTTTCAAATGATAAATGGTTTATTGGGAAACATTGTTCTCTATAAATCTCGGTAGGGGTTCGCGTACAAAGTATTTTACAAGCTTAGAGTCATTGGGGTCCAGGTTTGAAATCGCTTTAAGAATCCTCCATTAAGCTCATATCTACAGTTCAATACTATTATATCCAAGCTTACGTAACAGCCGGGGCTTGGAAAAAGAACCACTTACATAACACTTGTAACCACAATGTTTAAAATATTACTGTGCAAAATGTCATATGATCTACGCCGCCTTCTTCGCAAAGTTGTTGCAGGTCACAATGAAGCTATCAGAGAACAACACAAATCGTGACTAGACCGTGCATATACACTGGTTCATCTGGATCCATGTTTGTCATGAATGCAACAAATGCCCATTTTTCATGTTCCCGCACCATTATCTTAGACTAATTTAATGTTCGTTTCACTAAATGCATTCTTAAAGACCCCAAATCTACTTTATATTGATTTATATCTTATGATTTAACCATTGGCATTTAATCGTGTTGGCTTGAAGGCATTGAAAAGGTGTCTGAGAACAACATGGTCTTCAACCAGTATGTACACACGCTACATAGAGCTTTCGTTCCATTTGGTTCAATGCGTAATTTCATATATAACAGTGGTTGATATATTTCTTTTTAAGGTTTACGAACTGAGAATGAAATGCAGAGCCAGGGGCGAAATTTGAAAAGTGCCAGTAATTCCTAAACTGTGTTACATTTCCATTCCAAATACAAACATAAGCATTTTGTATGGTTTAGAATTTTGAATTAATGCATACTTATGGAGATATTTGACAAAAAGGTTCAAAATTACCTCCCTTGCATATGAATATAGAGTAAAATAATATTTGTAAATTATTTTCTTCTTGGAGAATACTCTTGAAATTCGGCATGGTGAATCAACTTATGTGTAATGTATTTACAAGTGGTTGTAATTTGGTGCATTTCGTATGGCTAGAAAGTTGTGTTTTCATTCTCAGTTCGTAAACCTTAAATGTGCTTTGAATGTTAGCAGTCCTTTTTTCCACCAAACATTTTCACATGCATCCACATCTACCCTAAACAAAGTCGAGTAGAATGATTCACTTACCAGTTTCATTAAGGGTATATAGGACCCGTGCCCGTGCATCCAGCCCGGCGCCGGCTCCCTGACCGATGGCGACACTTTACCCAGTCTGACCACTGCCACAGGGCTCGAACCTGCCTCCTGTTGGGTCATATACTCGGCCACTTTCTTCGTGGAGAAGTATGTACCCGGGGAACTGTCTACAATTTCTCGTGTTTTGCTGGCGAGCTCCTGCGGTGTACTGAAAACAAATAAAAAAGAATCTGCAAAGTGAAATCTGGAAAAATTCAACATGACAATAGAGATCCACATGGATCCAGATCAGCATTATGCATTCCTACAGTCTGATCCATCTTCGCAAGCCAAGGATTCTACCTCCACTTTATTCCTAATGAACAAAGTGGAGGTAGAATCCTTGGTTGGCGAAGAAGAGTCTGATCGAGATCCATGCTGTTCTCTTACAGCTTCGGCTGACTACAGCCAAGAGGCTCGAATCTCCCTCGTGCTGAGTCATGTACTCGGCCACTTTCTTCATGGAGAAATATGTACCCGGGGAACTGTCTACAATTTCTCGTGTTTTGCTGGCGAGCTCCTGCGCTGTGCTGAAAACGAAGCAAAAATGAATCTGGAACCTGGACAAAGGTCTATATGGCATTTGAGACCAACATGGATCCAGATCAGCCTGTACCTTCGTACAGTCTGATCTAGATCTATGATGTTCTCTTACGCCCCGACTGACCACCGCCACGGGGCTCGAACCGGCTTCCTCCTTGGCAATATACTCGGCCACTTTCTTCGTTGAGAAATATTACCCAGGGAACTGTCTACGATTTCTGTCGTTTTACTGGCAAGCTCTTATGTGTGTAGAAAAAAATTGAATCTGTCTGTAAAATGTGTAATTGGCATTTGAGTTGATCTAGGTCAGCCATTGCAAAAACGTAGGGGAATGCAACATCTCTTTTAAAAAATCAGCTGATAAAATAATACAAAAGTCAATAACTTTTTTAGCAGCTGAGTTTTTACAAAATCTACAACATTCAGCATTTCCCTGACATATCTGCGCCGTCTCTGCTTCAAGTCATTTTCAGATCGGTTTCGTATTAACAGAATGATTAATGGCTTTCTGAAATTGTAGCGTCACATGATTCCCTGTCTTTTCATTGGTTAACTTAGCCTAAGTTTTCGACGATTATATCATAAACACTTTGAGGACCGGAGAGCCATTCTTATTTAAGTGATACATTCCTTGGTTACTTAATATATATGTTAAACTCATTTAATGATTATATCTCTAAAAGATAAAATCGCGTGTTAATCAATTTTGTACTCTTTCAGCGGGTTGATCTTTCAGCGGGTTGAACAGATACAGCTGTCCAAGTGATGAAGTTCATCCAATCTTGTGGGACTCCCAAAATAGATAAATTATATACGGAGATCTGGCGAAAAGGGTAATTATGGCATTTAAGACCAACATGGATCTAGATCAGCCTGTGCATACGCACAGTCTGATCAAGATCCATGTTGTTCTTTGGTAGCTTCTGCATTACCTATCACAATCAAAGGCAAGTTGTATAGATCCTTATAATACCGGTATATCACTGTTGCAGAATCTAATATCTAACAAAGTGATCTCGAATGCCATAAATGCCCCTTTCCCAGATTCTGGCGCGAACAGATAATAAATAAGAACGATTATAGGGCAAGACCACCGTAGATTGACGTTATCAACTGATTTTAATTTCAGACACATATAATTACCGTCAGTTATACAAGTAAAATGTTAGTAAGTACTCTATGATAACGCTCTTCCAACATCTTTTATACAAATAATATATCATTTTAGTAGTATGGTTATATTTGAGTAATCAGCAAAAGTCTTTCCAAAATGCAATAGAATCAATTGTCCGATATCATTTTCCAAAGAAAAAGGCATCAAAGACTAAATCATTGGCATGACAATCTCTTCGGTACACGGTGGAGATTGTGCATGATGGGATGAATAACGAATACGGACAAATTTGCTTCGCTTCAAGTAAGAAATTGTGCAATAATTTTTTTATGTCTGCGTCAATTTTCAAGCGGTTTGTTGCATGTACTCCGCATTTCTTTCCTCAGATATATGACTTGTTTGTAGAATCTTTGTACTTTGTCCAAAAATTGATCCCAACCGACCAGAAAAACGACAAAAAAATCTAGGCCCTTTTTCTAATAGGTTTGGATCGATTTTTTGAGAAATGTACAAGGAGTTTCCAGATAAGTAATACATTTGAGAAAAGGGCCCAGTAAGGCGGAGTACATGCAACAAACTGCATGAAAATTGACACAGAAATAAGAAAGTTATTGCACCAATTCTTACCTGAATCGTGGTTAATTTGGACGTATTCGTTACCATTTCGCTTTCTGGTCGGTTGGGGCAATATTTGGAAAAAAGTACCACGAGTTATCTAATATGTCATACATCCGATGAAAGAGCTCGGTAAGGCGGGGTACATGCAACAAACCTTTTGAAGATTGGCGCACAACTAAGGAAGTTATTGCAAAAAGTCTTACCAGAATCGAGATTATTTTGTCCGTATTCGTTATTCATCCCACGATGCACAATATCCACCGTGTTGGTATACAGCACAAGGTAAGATCTGTCTGTACGTGCGCTCGGACCTTATTCTACACTGCACTGGCCTACAGTTTTATTTCTTTCCTAGCCGAACGAAGTTGGGAAAATTTAATTTTTCGATCCATCTCGTATATAAATCTTTTTGATAAAAATGAGAATCCTTCTTTTTCCATTACGCGTATAGCCCACGATAAATGACCTGGCAGACCATCTCTAGCTATTAGCTAGAGATACTCTGCTGGCTCATTTATCATGAGCTGAATTATATATTTGGTAACAAATAAGTAAATAAATGCAAATAAATGTTTACTTACTCCATCATGTCTATAAGTTGATTATGGTCCCACGTTGTTGGGTATATCTTCTCTGAGACATAGTCTCGATCGATGTGTGCGTAGATGCTGGATACGTGAACATAGGCCTAGAAAAAATAAAGAAGTAAAAACTTGATAATGGTTCCATTTCTGTGCGACTTTAAGGAATAAGGATGTACTTTTAATTTTGCCATTCTCCCCGCCTAGTGCTCGTTGGTTGATCTCACATTTTATAAGTGAATATTTGCAATTTTGAGTTGGTGCTATGTGACGTAATCATATGACATATATGGCGCCAAACTTTTAGAGGCATATACATGGGCGTATGCAATATGGCGTACCAAATGGGTCAGAGGTCTATTTAGAGCGTGCACGCAAAAAATATACGCATCGACGCGAAAATTTATGCGTCGACGCGTAAATTTAATGCGTCGAGTAGTTGAAAGTATATGCGTCGACGAGTAAATTTTACGCGAGCAGGAGTAAAAAATGTGAAACCGAGGCTGGCCAATGGGAGAGGCGGTTAGAAACCTTTCCTTTTATACCATAAAATTGATTGATGAAACGAAAGATCTGATTGTAAATAGATAAAATACGTGTCGACGCGTATATTTACGCGAGCAATTGAAAGTTTACACGTGCGCGCTTTATATAGACTTTTGACCCATTTTGTACGCCATAATACAATGCGTGAGCCGCGCGAGAGAGTGTGACATGATCAGTGGAGGATCAATGGTTCGATTTGACCCAACAGATGTGTACTTTGTTTTTGTGACAAACGATATAAGTTTGGTATATATCTAGGCCTACAAATTGAAACCGAAGCCAGGAAATTGTATACAAGTTAAATAAGTAAAAATGAAAATAGCTGTCAGTTTTAAATCATTCGTCCATTATTATCAAAGTAATTCACCCGATGAGAATACAAGGCCAAATGTACCCTCAAACCAGCGATAAATTAACCCTTTCCAAAACGACACATTTTTAGGGTGATCCACTTCAAAAACTGCCACAAAAGACAAAATGGGTGCTATTAAAGACAGGATTTGTGTAAAATATGGAACAGAAAATATTGAGGCAAAAGGAGAAACTGCTGGTTATCAGCAGTTTCTTCTTTTGCCTCAATGTTTTCCCAAGCCTATTCAATTAGGGACGTCAAAACCAGGTCTTGTTTTGGAAAGGGTTAAACGTACGTGTTAACCTTTACCCTATCCTAAACAAGGCATACTCCTGACGTCTTAATTAAGAAGGGGTTTGGAAAACATCTTGTCAGTCTCAATATTTTCTGTGCTTTATTGTACGTGTGCATATCGTAACTTTATCAAGATTCATTTTAACTGTTTTAGATCTGTTGACACTTCAAATTGTAACAATCTAAATTTGCCTTTTGTGAGATGGTAAACGTTCAGAGTTGTGACAGTGTACTTCATTCTATATACGCTGAAATGAAGCATCCAAGAGGTGGTTTATCTATCATATTGACACTAAAGCGTATCCTTCCACAGGCAATAAAACAGAATAAGCTCTAAATATAAGCAAGTAACGTCCGTATTAAATAAACTTATAAACTGAGACAATAATTATAGTCTATATCATAAATGTATTTGAGCCAGGATCTGGAAAAACGTCCCTTAAGGCTTTTGAGCCCAACATAGATCCAGATCAGCCTGTGCATACGTACAGTCTGATCAGGATCCATGTTGCTCTCTAATAGCTTCGCGACCTGTAGTAACTTAAAGAGAGCAGCATTTGTGCATATTGGACTCCATTTGACAACAGGCTAATCTCGAATCTCAATTTTGAAAAATGCTATAAGGGACGTTTTTCCAGATCCCGGCTCATTTTTATTTCAACCATGTTATCCAAACATATGTTTAGACTTTTACTGGAATAATATCCTATATACTGGCTTAAAACGTAAAGGCGGAAGAATATGATTCGGTTGTAGACTTCATAACTCCATAACATCAGCGGTAAGTACCCAAAGCAAGTCTTTGGTAAATATATCAAATTCCTAAATCCTCTTTTATTTCTGATTTATTTCCAGTAAATATTTAAAAAAAAAAAAAAAAAAACCCTGAATTATAAACATGACAGAGATAAGGATTTAAATGGCAAAATCCAACCATAATAGTCAGATAATAACTCCATTGAAAAGCCGTAAATACGAAAATGCGATTAAGATCCATGTAATGATACTAAATGATAAATGAGGTTTTACTTTCAGTCATGAATAAAAATTAGATACAAGGTCATAAACATGAATGGCATGCATAAAAGGGACGTATGAGAATGTTGAAATTAGACATTGTACAAACAAACGATTGAGAATAATTACTTATCGTTTGTGTTAATTAACTTTTGAATATATTTCATAGTTCAGCAAACTTGACTGACCCATTTTCAAGGAAGGCCATTGGACTGATCTTTGAACGATAATAAAGCAAATTACTACGTCAGTCTTTTCTTTTAGAAACATGATTAATTGAATGTTTCATTTTCAGTCACACAATTCAATATCTATAACTTCAGACTTACATATTGAATATTCGAATGACTGTCACCTCATGAATCTTTGCTTTTGATAGAACTATTTATAGTGAGGAGGACCGGAAGATGTTGTGTGGTATGCAGATAATGGTAAAGTGCAGAGGAAGGTGGCTGCATAGAGAAACACATTTTGTAATTATAATGAAATTGAATATGTGGGCCTTATGGGATATTAGAGCATCATGTTTTGAGAGTACCGTGTTTCTCTGTTAAAATTGCTACAAAACACGATGTATCTTTCAGAGGACAGTATGGGTCTTGATTAGATTATGTGTATACACAGGTTGATAAGGACCCATATTGGGTTCGAATGCTATAGATACCTCTTTCATATCAAAGCTCATGTGTGACCCATTCTGCAAAGACGGGCCATCTGAGAAGTGTGAAAATTATCAACGGTCTAGTCAACCTGCATCGAAACCATCCGCTCTAATATTAGAGATTTAATATTATTAGAAATTTATTTATAATGTTTTGAAACTAGTTATTTGTTCACTGAGGTTAATCACTACCTTTGTTATGTAATTTACTTCGTTCACTGTCCTCTGCAAAATCACAGAATTTGGATCAGTCTAAAATGTTGTCACCTGGTAAGGGGACAAACTCTGCGTGGTTATATCTAAGTCGCGTTCTTTAGAGCGAGATTTCTTGAGATATCTTAAGATGTTTTAGGATAAAGCGCTCTTTTGAGCAAGATTTTTAAGACGATCACTGCGAGCCTCCATTACTTTATACTTTTTTCGGAACCCCTCGGTAAATTCTGTAGAATTTATATGGGAGAGAATTGACCGAGTTGTTCCGGATGCTCCATGATTCAAAACCCGCGGAAATCCGAATGTTCCATACTTCATACAAATGACGTCATGATGACGTCATTTGTATGAAGTATGGAACATTCGGAACACCTCGCTTATAATCTCGGTCTCAAAGACGCCGTATAAAAATCATCTTAAGAAATCTTTAAAAACCTCGCTCTAAAGAACGCACCTCCGATTTTTGGATGGTCCTGTTTCGCGTGACGAATCAAGTACATATCTATTGCTTGGTCTACTCTGCCATTGTTTCAAACAATTCGAATTAATTAAAACTGTCAAATCTTGTCATATTTTATAGGTGTATCATATCATAATTGAAAGTATTTACTTGAATGATATAAAGTATTTGAATAATTTTGAATCATTTAACTTGTCAAAAACTGACAATTTTACGGGTTTTATGGACTTTTTCTCCATATAAAAGGAACCCAAGGAATCACAGCAAAGCGGGAACAATCTCAACAATGTTCAGTTGCGTGATTCGCATCTATAATTTGCAAAATGAAATATACAATTCTCAGGTACCAAGTATTTCACTTTCTATCAAGAACCAGTTTCACGCTGTAAAAGTTACTACAAATGAAGAAGACGGACAAGTCACATATAGGCCATGGGCCGAACCAAAAAAAAGGCTTCTAAAAAAAGTTTGCTTCAGGCTAAAGGGTGAATACATAAACTATATATCAAAATAATCCCCATCATATCCTGATTACAAAACAACATTGTTTACCCTAAAGTATGTGGTCACTATAAAGTAATTTGACTTTGAAATACTAGGTAAAGTGTACCTATATCCGGATACAACATAAATTCGGATAAATGGCTTTATGTGTCAAACTGCTGATATTTTTCCCGAATTTGTTAGTCCAAAAGGTGTTCCAGCTACTGTTTGACTGTAATGCCAGGTTTTGACATCCCAGTATGGTTAGTAAAACTTGATAACGAAACTATTTTCTGTAATATGCATTTTCTCCTTTGCCAAGAAGGTTTTACACATTATAGCACACAAATCTTCTGCTCTGTGGTGCACTTATTTTGTTACTTTGTAACATTTATATTTTGGACCAGTCTGATATTCATGAATGTCAATCAAAGTGGCAACAAAAGATGGGTTGTGGTGAAATATAGGCCCTATCTGTTATCAACAGGTCTTAGGTTGAGACCCATACAACCTAAGTTTCTAGTTGTAACACATTCCTTTAACCTTTTCCCAGACAAGACCGGGTTTTAACGACCTTATAAGAAAAGGCTTGGGAAAACATTGAGGCAAAAGAAGAAAATGCTGATCATCAGCATTTTCTCCTTTTGCCTCAAAATTTTCTAGGTTTTACATAAATTTCACAAACCAACTCTTTATCAACCCATATTTTTCACTGCAGCAGCTTTTGAATCATAGCAACGAGACTGGCTACCGTCCCACTAACTTGTTGTTTGGGAAGGGGTAAAAGCAGTTTAACCCATTTCCAAAAGGCATGCATTTGACACTTTTCATTAAAAAGCCTTGGGAAAACATTGAGACATAAGAAAAAAATGCTGATGATCGGCATTTTCTCCTCAATATTTTCTGTGCTTTAACACAACAAAGTGCCATCTTTATCAAAATCCATTTTGTCGTTTGATGCATCTTTCAGATTGTGCAACCCTACATTTTTTTTTTTATTTTGGAAAGGATTAAGCATCTCTTGCAGGAGTGCGAACGCAAACATGAAATCCAAGCCAACAGCTGTTCATCCAACATAGGTGGAGAAAATGATAAGGCAAAAAAGAAGATGCTCGTTAGCTTAGATCTACTTATAATCTTATAAGATAACAAAAGTAGGCCTATTTTAGATCCTCAAAATTAAGAAAAATAAAATATATAGTTGTTAATTATATTTCAACACACCAGAAAGACAGGAAAATGATGGTGACTGGGACATAATTGTCTCGTCCATGTATAACCATGGTGTATAATCACGTGATGTAATAATTACTGAATATCTCCAATAACTTTGTTAATACGGGACCGATTTGAATTCGGTTTAAAGCAGAGAATGTGGACAGATCGCACGCATACAATGGACATGGTTGATTTTTGAAAAATCAAATAATAAAAAAGTTATTGAAGATAAACCAAAATTTTGGTTTATTTTCAATAACTTTTTGTCAGTTGATTTTTTAAAAATTTACGACATCCATGTTATTCCTGACATTTTTCCACCTTCTCTGCTTCAAACCGAATTCAAATTGGTCAAGTATTGACAAAGTTATTGAAGATTATCGGAAATTCTAAATCATGTGATAATACACCGTGATAACTGCAGTTCACATTATTTTAGTGAAACATTAAATCATCAAATACTTGTTTTTAACCCTTTCCCAAACAGCAAAATTAAGGGTTGTCCAATTTGAAAGCTGCTGCAGACGACAAAACAAATTATATCAAAGGTAAAAAATGTGTAATGTACAGCATGAAAAATATTGAGACAAAAGGAGAAAATGCTGATTACCAGTGTTTTCTTCTTTTGTCTTAATGCTTTTCCTAGTGTTACCTAATAGAAACATCATATACCGTTCTTTTTTGGGAAATGGTTAAATTGGTCTAAGGTTCAGAAACTTTGATGGTAATTAACAGTCATAAACTATGTTACAGTTGTTTTAACATTTAACCCATTACCAAACGACAGAATTTTAGACTTGCCCAAATTCAAAAATGTTGCAGACGACAATTTGAAGTGAATGAAATTGAATACATTTTGGTGTTTCTGTGTAAAAAAACACTGTGAGAAATGAAGAAATTGCCTTTTAACAAGCAAGTTCTTTATTTTCCACAATATTTTCCAAAGCCTTTATCTTGAGGGGTGTCAAAAAGCGTCATCGTGTGGGAATGCAGGCCCGTAGGAAGCAATTTCATATTGGGGGACTAAAGCCCTTGTCCTGAATATTGAGGGGGCTAATTTGGATTTTCCCAAAATTTTCAGTGTAAAATTAAGAAAATTCGACATTTTTGCCAACATCTGAGTAATATTCATGGTCAACATTTGAGTAGTTTTCACAACGACACATTGTTGTGCACGGTAGTCCAGCTTTTTTGCACAAACACTTGCTTGATTCTCCGGTCATTTTGATGCACCCACATTGAATGCTGTGAAGAACTGACTTAGGAGCTACAGCTATACTTGACCATTTGATAGAGAGCTGTGATTCTAACATTGTCCACCCATGTCCATCTGGAGAGGACCGCGCCGTTTGGATGTTCTGTATATATGGGCCTGAAAGTTTGCTCTTTGCATATGTAAAGCAAGGGCATCACTGTTTGGAGGCATGCTTGAATCACCAGTACACCCAAACCTGAAGCAATTGTACCGGACATCATTGACCCTGACACATCCTGACCATCCATACAGTTCACAGACAAACTTCTCCAGTTCTTCCGTCAGGTCTTGAGATAATAACAGATGTTTTTTCCAATTTGGAGAAGGCATGCTGATATGACACATCTTTCTTCAGCAACTTGAGAGCTTTTACTTTCCCTTTCCCTTTGAATCAGAAGCCTGAAAGACATTAAAATATTTATGATTCAATGTTTTATTTATTTATTAAACCAATTCCCAAGAAAGACCTGGTTTTGATGTCCCAAATACGGAAGGCTTGGGAAAACATTGAGACAAAGAAGAAAATGCTCATTATTAGCATTTTCTCCTTTTGCTTCAATATATTCTATGCTATATTACTCATAAAAACTATCTTTATAAGCATTCATTTTGTCATCTGTAGCATTTTTTGAAAATGTGATCAGTCCAAATTTTTGCTGTCTGGGAAAGGGTTAATTTACCAAATTTATTCAACTTGAAAAATTTAAGAAAAAAAATTGGGCATAGCTTCTGCATGCCCGGCTACCTGCCAGGTCTAGGGGCTTCAAACTGCCAGAAAATAGTAGGATATAGGCCTTATAATTGGAAAGAAAATGAAAGAAGAATTGTTTACATTTATGTATATTTTGTAGCTTTAAATTTGTTTTAAATGGTTTGTCATTTCTCATTTGCATAGTCATGTTACGGTATCCTAATGTAAATAGCAGTGTTTTCTAATGAAGGTTACTTTACAGTACAAAAAACAATGTATATATGTCCTACTGATTGAAAACTGGAAATCACTGTATATTTGCACATTCAGACACTGCAAACGCTCCATAGAAATACCGAAACGCACAGTGATTACCAGAATGCACAGAATTGACCATACAGTATACACATTTAACCCAGTAGACTAGCAGACAGCAAAATTTTACTTATCCAAATACAAAGACGATGTAGACGACAATTTCAAGTGAATGAAAAGTTATAATTTTTTTGTCTGTGTAGTAATAGTAATAAAAACCAGTGTGGGCAATGAAAAATTGCTTATCACAATTTCTTTATTTCCACAATGTTTTCTTAATCTGTTATCTTGTAGGGCGTCAAAAGGAGTCATTATGTGGGAATGCATTAAAATTGATCTTCATCATCCATTGGTATAAACTGAAAAGCATAGAACCCTTCCCCAAATAGATCTACTACATTAGTAATGTTCCGGTAATTACTGTGCGTTCTGGTATTTCTATGGACCCCTGCTAAACACAATTCTTTAAAAACAATACTCACCTGACATTCACCTTGTTTGTCCTCAGATGATCTTAGACGTCCAGCGTCCCTCCGCTTCGCCCCACATTCAATTCGCTTACTGTTTGTGTACTTCTGGCAGAACTGACGATTGAACCCAATGTCAGGTAAAACTTCGTTACTATAAGTCAAAATACTCAGGGCAATTTCTTTTTCTTTACCATTCACAGTTGCCCAAACATTTTAGCTACTGTACAGCTTCGTCCATGTAACGTCTGTGCATGAAATAAGTGCACCTACATCAAAATTTGAGGTTTGACAGATGCATTCCTATATGGGGGCGGCCATTTTTCAGGACCGGGCTGAAGCCTTTTAGGCTAAATACTCTCATCTGATTGGTCAATTATGGGCATCTTCAAAGACACTAAAATCGCGTTTTTCTAATTAGTGACCACATAATTTAAGGTAAACAATCCTGATTATGACTTTATACATTAATATCTTAATTACTAAATCAAGTTTTCCCCTTCACCCTCCAGCCTGAAGCACTTTGTCACAATTTGCCGGCTCGGCCCATGGCCTAATAGATACAGAACGCCAATATGTTCCTGACGTATTTGGAAGGACAGAAACGATACATAATATTAAACTGATTCTTGTGATATTTCGTAGAACATATGATTATTCATTTATACTTTTTTTATTTCGACAATCTACCAAAAGACCCCTTTAATACATCAAAATGAAATTAGCAGATTCGATTAGAATTTCAAATCCCTTTAAATGCCTCTTGCAAAACACAAGAATGTGTGCAATATAAGCGGACAGTTTTTATTCCCATTAAAGCAGCTATATACTCAGAATGTACGTATACGTGTATTATAATATTTGTGTAGTATTGTCTAATTTATTATATCTGCAGTTGATTTATAAAAATCTGGGAATGTAAAACTGACAAAACAAGAAAGAAATATGGTAAATCTGGAGAGTCTTATCTGAAAGTAATTGAGTTAAATCAACAGGTGTGATGTGAAGAACCCCTTATAAATTCGACATAAATACTGGTTAAATATTTATTAGCTGACAGACAAAGGCGCTTTTCTATCATCTAAGACTGAGATGCTTACAGATCAACATGTGTCAAGTCTGTTCATTGTAGACAATGTTCTCTAACAGTTGTTACTGGCTAAATAGATATGAAAGAAATACACAGATATTGACCATGATGATCCGTGTTTGTGCAAAAGGACATTATTATTTAGGTCATTTTTCTACGTGCCAAACTCATATATGTGTGTAATAACAAACAAACCTCAATGATTTCGGACCTGATGGAAAGCTTAAACATTCACTTACCGCAAGATTCCTGCACTGCTGTCCAAATCGAAACACATTACGGGATACCAAAACATTGGAAGAGATAGCTTCTCTGAAAATAGAAAAAAATGAAACGTTTACTCAATGCCATCTCCACAAGCCAAGGATTCTACCTCCACTTTGTTCTTTTCGTAAGGAACAAAGTGGAGTGGAAGTAGAATCCTTGGCTTGCGGAGATGGAACAGCGCAAATGCTACATAACGTTTCCGGTGTGAGTGTATTGTTCCTTTGAATGAACAGTAGGCTACACACACGTTCTGGAAAAATCGTAGGGGTACTAGATAATTATGAGTCTTTTTTTTATTTTATGCTATGTTCCCACTGGCGGTCAGACCAATTCAATCAAGCTCGATAAAGTGATCGAGTACAGATTGAGCTCGGTTGACAGTGGTAATTGGTGGTGGTCAGGATGATCTAGTAGGAAATTGATCGGGAATCAATCGTAATTTGATCGAGTAGAAGATCGACCAGTTCGAATGAAATTAGATTGATATATTCTTACCGACTCGCACCCAATATGCAGTCGATCCCCTTGATTTATACATTTGTAAAATTCCAAACCGCATTCCGATCAACTCGATTTATGCTCCATCCATTCACCTGTTCAAATCGAATATGGAAATTAGGTTTTGTAACCTGCAAATGAATATCATAACGACTCCTGGTGGGATTCGATCCTGGGACCTCTCAATCCCTAAGCGAACACTACCACGTCGCTATAAAACCGAGCTTGTATGGCGAGATGGACGAGCAGCTGGAGGCTCGGTAAGGGTGTTGTGGTAGAATTGTTTTGAAAAACAACAGGAATCCATGGTTTGGTGCTCCAGCCGCCGCGATATGACCATGGCAGTTGAAAACGGCGTAAAACCCCAATAAACTCTAACGGTGAGATAGTATTAGTGTCCATTACACTACACGTGGCTACAGTTTGATCGACGAGAAACCGGGAAGAATTGAAGGACGTGTTTGATGGTGATTTTTTGGGCAGAATACCCGTACATGTATTGTGGCTATTTTGGGTTTTATAAAACATCGGATTTTTTTTTCGAGCGGCGTCGTTATTCGGGCGCGGTCGTAAACATTCGGCGGTTGAAAGTTATAGCGCCGAATGTTTTCGACGTCGCCCGAATAATTCCGACGTTGCGCGAATCTCATTAGGGGTAGACTACCTTAAGAGATCGAGATTATCGAATTGATTTGATCTGCAGTTGAAACATAGTATTACGTGCATTTTGAAAACCGTGTGAGTAACAAAATTAATGATATGTGGACAGTGCTAAACAAGAGCCAACTATATGGGTGATATCAACTACATAATAGACAAATTTCCATTAAGACTCCCCGAACACAATAGCTACCGGAAGTCGCCCTTAAACGGGGAAAGGTTGACTGTAAATCCAATAAAATAACCATCTTATCGGCTATTAAAGAATTCATTCAATTTTATAGTTTTTGTTCCACTTAAAACTTCACTTTATTGCTGTATACATTGAATGCACGTGCGCTTTATCGCTGTATATTGAATGCACGTTCGCCGTCATTGTTTTCTCCTCATTTTCGGGAGCCTCGTTTTAATAATGTCGCTTTGTTACTATTTTTAGTAACAATTCTCAAACCGTTTTTCCGTGTATACAATTTCCCTAGACTGGTACCCTGCCCCTAGATCTATCGATCCTAAATGGGGTCTTACAGAGAGACGACGGGGTACCAGTTTACAATTTCCCATGAATCCATTGTTTGCCACCGGAAGTGTTCTGCGGGTACGGACTAAAACGATAATTGAAAGGAGTCTATATGTTAACGCTCGTACATAATTCGCACCATGCATTTAACAATTTGTTTGATTTACACTATTTTTCATTTAGAAAATCCACAGGAAGGGACGAGGATGAGGATACGATCGTATAACTATAAATGGCGGTACATTTTTATATTGACAAACAATATTTATCATTGTAACGAAAAATGCGTAATTGATTTCGTACTGTTTAGCATAGAAAATATTGAAAGTAAAAAAATAAACTTTGTTATGCTTTATTTCACTGTGTTTTCTAAATCTGTCCCACCTGGGTTGTAAATCGATTCTATGCTACCCAAAATCTTTGCCGCTGCTTATCTAACACCTGCATGCTATATATGATTTTGATTTAAAGCTGGAGGGTAACAAATGGTCTAATTGCAAAAAAATGATTTTTTTTAAAAAATATGCAAAACTTTTGTGTTGACCACCTCAGAATGGTTAATAATATGCGATTCAGACAGAGATTGAGCCGAAATTATAAGAGAGATAGCCGAATTTAGGGAGAATCCAAACCTAAATTCAACCCCGTCTCAGATGCGGTTGAATTTATTTTTTAACTGTCACGCATGCGCATACAGCGCGGACCAAGATTCAAACGAGATTCATACTTGAAATTCAATATTGACGTCATCATGTGTGTTATGACGTCATTTAAGAAAGTCGCATGTCCTACTGTTTTTGACCTACTTTCGACATCGCTTCATAAATTTGGTATCAAATTGCGAAAAAAATGAGTCGTTGCTGCAATGGTTTGTTGTAATCATTTAATCAGGTCATATAAAGCTTAAAAAGTGTACATTTCGTTTGTTTTTGACAAATTTTGGGTCCAAATCTGGGAAATAGTAGCTTTGAATTATTGCACAAAAACAAGATATATTGTGGTAAATGATAAAACACGAGTAACCCTTTCCCAAAGAAGCCCTTTCTTTGACGCATAATTATGATAGTCATTTATTTTTTTCTCTTTCTATCTGGTCTCTGCCATTTTAAAACAGTATTTTTGTGTCTTATATGTTTGTTTTATTTTCCATAACTCCGCTGAATATGATACATCACAAAAATTTGTCATTTTGGAAAGGGATAATAATGATTCAGACATTTACGGCAAATCCTGTTTTTGCCCATTATAGTTATATTAAATGATACGAAAATATCAAAATAACGTAATATGTTTAATAAAGCGATTCCATAAAATTAAAATCACACAGATGTTTAGATAATAAATATGATTGATTGTATCATATCATTGCAAGCTTTAGATCGTGTATTTAAGTAGTTTATAAACTGTTTTTAAGGCAAAAATGATATTGAGATAATTTGAGATTTAACTTTAACTTATAACAAGTTTGTATCCATTTTGGTATTTGAGAACAGCATGGATCCTGATCAGCCTGTGCATACGCAGAGTCTGATCAAGATCCATGCTTTTCGTTTCAAGTTTAATGCCTAGAGTGATTTAGGCAATAAGCTTATTGCCTAGGCATTAGCTTATTGCCTAGGCATTAAAGCTACTATTTCCCAGATTTGGACCCAAAAATTGTCAAATACAAACGAAATGTACACTTTTTAAGCTTTATATGACCTGATTAAATGATTACGACAAACTATTGAAGTAACGACTCATTTTTTCGCAATTTGATACCAAATTCATGAAGCGATGTCGAAAGTAGGTCAAAACAGTAGGACATGCGACTTTCTTAAATGACGTCACAACATACATGATGACGTCATATTGAAATTCAAGTATGAATCTCGTTTGAATCATGGTCCGCGCTGTATGTGCATGCGCAACAATTTAAAAATAATTCTAACCCCATCTTAGACGGGGTTGAATTTAGGTTTGGATTCTCCCTAAATTCAGCTATCTGTCTTGTAATTTCGGCTCATTCTCTGTCTGAATCGCATATTATTAACCATCCCGAGGTGGTCAACACAAAAGTTTTGCATATTTTTAAAAAAAAAAACAACATTTTTTGCAATAAGACCATCTGTTACCGTCGCCCTTTAAGCTTATTGCCTAATTTTACTTAATGCCGCTAACATATACATGTTGTTTGTCTGTTGCATCTAACTACTGTTATTATCACCATCGATCCTCATAAAAACGAAAATACACCTGATCACTGACTAATCTTGAAATATGGTTTTCTAAAAAGCTATTAAAATGTAGCATGGGCATTTGGTGCCGCATAATAAACACAAAATTTGTAAGTCACATGGCCGCTCTCCAAACTTACCTTAAGATCTGATTCTGACATATGTAACGGAACACTGATGTTTTCAAGTTTGAAGTCATCTTTATCGTCGCGGGAAAATGTTATTGCAATAATCGCAAGCTTGCATGCGTTTGAGAAATGACATTCTGATTGTGGGATAATGGGCCCTTAACCAGACACAAGCTCATAAATGTGTTTCGTATTACACCCATTGACAGAGCTACGATATAAAGCATGTTTAACCTTTTTTTAAACTAAAGAGCCTTGTCATAGAATAACAAGCATTTCAACCATTTTGTCCAAAATTTACATGTTTTTTGAAAACATATTTTTATATTAAGTAACAGGAATTGTCGTCGGATTCTCCATTCAACTTTTTTTTAAAAAACCTGAATAGATTTGGAAATAATTGCGAAATAAGAAAAAAATCTATTACTGATAATCAGCAATTTCTTACTTTCCCTTAAAATATTTCCTTTCGTTTGATATACATAATTATGTTCTTCCTTTAATTTCGCTAATTTTGTAGTCTGCAACTCTTTTCAAATAAGAGTGGTTCAAATTTTTGTAGTATGCGAAATGATTAAATTGGACCACCCGTATTTTTGTCCTTTGTGAAAGGGTTAATCTAAGAAAACTTTCTGTATGCTTGCAATAAATCCCACACTAAGCAGACTGCCTCGGAGCATTTCTGACACCGCTTGATAGAGCGTATCTGGCACTGAACAACATTTTATACGACTACAAATCGCATAAACTATAAACTACTGTACATTTTACTGTCGTAACACCGAAAAATCTGTTCATTTGAATTGGGATATTTTTTTGAGACCATCATAAATATACAGATCAATGCCTTTTTTCTAATTTGTCGTTCGCATTAAAGGGGGGGGGGGGCAGCTAGGCTGTCCAAAATGCAAATGGCACAATACTTACAAACCAGAAATAACGTATAAAAATTACCAACCAGAAGGGGTAGATTACTTACGTCCATTGTTAGAACTCATCAAGCTTTAAGTATTAAAATCCAAGTCAATTAATAACGTGCAGCCCGTTTTATTGTCCTTGTTTTTGTTTTGTAACGGCTACTATGCCCAACCTTCAAAACTCAATTACGTCAGAGGTACGTCATCTGTGCTCAGCGAGATTCAACACACCGTACAACCGACTGCGTCGAAAGTTTGCGAAGACAGATTCGGCATCTGATGTCATGTGCATGGTTGGTCAAATGAATTTACTTTTATAAATTAACGAAAAAAATCTTTGGTATTCTACAGTTGATAAATAGATCTACGCGTATAAATGTTCAGTGTTTGTACAAAATAGTCTACCTACTAAGTCGAAAAAATGTGACTTTCGTAGGCATTCTCTGAACATGGGCGACTACCATGCCCAGTGATATCTTCAAGGCATGGTACGTAAGGCTTGCCGGGTAGTCGCCTCTAGCAGGCGATATTGCTTGAAATAAACTAGGTCAAAGGTCATTCGGTACATTTTTCGCACATGCTCCCTAAAATACCCCATAACTTACTCATTTATTAAGCTAAAACAATCATTTTGGTATCTAAATAGAGCTGATGATTTGTACTGTTACCTAAAACATCAATATGCAACTTTACGAATTTGTGTTTTGTTATTTTTTGATAAATATAGCGAAAATTGTCCAAAAAATTACAAAAATATTTTTTTTTCAAAAAGTAAAAAAATCATAAAAAATACAAACGGTATGTTTGGATGATTGACATTATACTTAAAAATTGCTTAGACACCTACTGTTTACTGATATATATTTGCTTACAGAATTAGTCTTTAACTTAACCTTGTAGCCATAGCTAAAAGTGGGTGGGGTAAATTTTCCAAAAAATACAAAAAACACAAACATTAGTGTAGCAATACGCCTTTCACATAAATGATATTTGTTCGACGTTTTATTGCAAATTCTTGTTTTAAAATCATATTTTCAGGAATTTTTATAGCTTTCGATGCATTTTCCTAAAATATAATAAGATTTTAAGGAAAAAAAAAACATTGATTTAATTAAAACATGAATAGAACTATATATAGTTTATATCAACTTCACAAAGCCAAAACAATGCCTCTCTGAACGAATACCTAGTCATTAAAAAGTGTAATTACATAAAACAAGACTGAAAATAAAACAGAAATTAAGAATAATCAGCAGCTGAAAGTATTCATTTCACTATCTTACTATCATAAGACATTAAAGGTAAGCATTTATGTTTCAACACGTCTCGTTCATTGATTATGTAGTTTCTTTCTGTAAACCGAACTTTAAATTTCATTATTGCAATTTTGGTAATTACACATGGTAGCCGTACGAGAACATTCGAACATGTAATAGCATTTTTCAACATGTATATAAAATGTAATTAGGAACGGATCTATTGGAAAGAATTATTACAATCATCAGGCTGACTATTCTGATACGCTGTTATGGTATATCATATGGAGGTCTATATTTAAGTGCCCATGAAGGCACCAATACATGTATATACTTAGATATGTACATGCTTTCATTAGCGACAACAGGAGATTTAGTCCTTTGGTCTATTTGATTTTGTAACCAATAAGCTTTTAATTGTTTTAGAAATTAAGCTAAATATGATTCTGTATGTATCTTTAATTATGCAAATCACTCGATCTTTAATATAACATATTACATTATGTTACCGGTGAATATTAGAAAAACAAGTATCTGGTGTTGTATGCAACACATAAAGTCCCCTACCGGCTTCACATTGACTCAATATGGTAATCAATTATAGATTAAGTTGCAGGATCCATTTTTTGCCATATTTTCACTATTTCCGTTACCATAGCAACCGCACTTTTCGTCAAAGAACAAAGATAAAATGATGTGCATAATCTACACATTGCCATCTAGTGATATACCAAGTCTCATCAAATTAGCTTGCTTACTTATTAACTTATTGCAGGATCCAATATTTTTTGCCATATTTTCACTATTTCCGTAACCATAGCAACAACAATTTTAGTCTATAAACAAAAATAAAATGATGTGCATAATCTACACATTGCCATATAGTCATATACCAAGTCTCATCAAAATAGCTTGCTTAGTTATTATCTTATCGCAGGATCCCATTTTTGGCCATATTTTCACTATTTCTGTAACCATAGCAACCTCAATTTAAGTCGAAAAACAAAAATAAAATGATGTGCATAATCTACACATTGCCATCTAGTCAAATACCAACTTTCATCAAAAACGCTTGCTTAGTTATTAAGTTATCGCGGGATCCAGATTTAAGCGGAAAGACGGACGGACAGACGGACGGACAGACGGACGGACGGACAGACGGACGGACGGACTGACAGACGGAGGGCACACCTATAGTCCCCTCCGGTGTGAACACCGGTAGGGAACTAATGAAGACACAACGATCGGTAGCTTATCCATCCTGCACAATCCTTACTATGTTAATTCACAACTGATGGATTGTGGAGTTGGCACCAAGGAACTCTTTGAACATAAGTAGTGGAAATATATGAATCTGTGGTTGCTTTTAGCTAACCTCATTAGAATATACCTGATAAACTTCTGGGCATTGACTAACTTATAGCATAACTAAAACTCTTAATTCCATAATAATTTTCGTTATAATCAAATGTGTATCTTTCATTTGTATATGTATAGTATTGTTGTACCTTATCATAAAACATACGAAAAAAGAGAATCCTATGACCACAAAGCAGAGTTCATTTGCTCGGAAATCTTAATATTTGTCGATGCAAGAGATTCTCAGTATCCACATCCATTTGTGAAGTTTAAGGGCACTTAACCCCCGGACTTATTTTGTAGAATCAGAGACGTAATTACAAATATTTCTGGGAATGCACTTATGGGAAAGAACTTGGGAAGGGAGCGTGCTCTTTGACAACAGGTGTTGTTTCAGAAGGTCTAAATGATGAAGGCTTGATCATATCAGCTATTCTTGGATAACTATTTACGTCGAATAACTATTGTGGGACATTTCATCCGTCAATAGATGCGAAATATATCGTGCATCTTCGGCGTCATCAGTGGCAACAGTGATTGACAAGGATATCCAGATTTTTAAAATTCAGATACCCTTGTCAATTTGCATTTTAACGGGACACGCTGGAGATGGAGGTAAAATTACACAAAGTGTTTGTATCTAATAACGGGTTGAATACCTTAATCATCTACCAGACTTGACAACGCTTTTAGCGAGACCTCTTTTTGAAAGGGTTGGAATACGATAAAAAAACCTAGAATCGTATGGCAATTTTGTTTCATGATCTCTAAAACCTTTCAAATGGACTCTGGGTATTTTTCCGAGATAATGCTGTGCACCACGCAACTTAGTCGGATTTCTAGTCTAACAATGTCTTGCTGTTTTCTATTGCTGTTCATAGGTACCTGTACCACAATTGAACATGCATTGATGTCTTTAAATCATATTCGCAACATTGTAGACCGACGAGTAGACCCAAGCTTCACACAGTGTTCTTCTTGTACATAGATTGTCTAATCTATTTCAATGTCTACATTGACTAGTCTGTGCTCATGTTTAGCGAATCAAACTTAGTTGAAGAAATTTCGTCGCACTACGAGAACGGGTGGTCCGGTAAAAACTGTTCCTACTGATATGCAATCAATGTATAGTATCACGTTTACAGTGTTATAGACATATTCAAACATCGTTATCAATAGCTTTTAATCTACAGTTTATACCATGATTCTGCCATTGTGTCTTAACAGGGGATCAAAACGTTTTGAGCCTCGCACACACAGAACCAGATATTCGTATTAAAACTTTTTTGTTTTTCCCCTTAGACTTCTTCGAACTCCATACTATACTATTTCTCCATCTATTTTGCCAATAGTTAACCGGTCATCCACAGTAGCAGTCATTTAATCAATTTTCATCTTCTTGACTTCCCCCGCATCTTTGGATGTCTTCACCTAGAGTTTGATGATTGCAAAAAGGAGAGTACTGTCCATAAAATACGGACAATTGCTCTTCACATTTGGCATATTTAGCCTCCTGGACTAGAAACATCATCGCAACCCTGTTTTCAATCTTGTCCATTTGTTCGATATTTTGGGGGTAGGATATTGTCCCTTAAACAATATTTTTGTGGCTATATCATAACATCTAACAAGATTATCTCACAATCAATCTGCATTTGAAATATTTAATATACTCGTGCATAACAGTGTAAAATGATACTAGTAAACTATCCGAATGGAATAAATACCCGAGGCTCAAAACTTTTTGATATCTCCTTGTATTTATGAGAAGAACTCCAACCAAGTCCAAATGCTGACACCTCAATACACAACGCCCTACAAGCATCGAACACTGGCGTAGGAAGGTTTATAATATGGGGGGGGGGGGGCAAACGTTAAAGTAAATGGAAATATGGGTGTATTATGGGGGGGCCATGGGGGGACCAGACCCCTTTTCTAAATTATTGGGGGCCTGCCCCCGCCCTACCCCCTCTTCCTTCGCCTATGTCGAAAATAATCACAAATGGCCCTAATTTCGTGATTCAATATCTGATAGTTTGAATTTTTGCACGTTAACTAGCGTAGACGGAATATTTTCAATTCGCTTTGGTAACATACTGAAAGTTCCGTTTAGTTCTTATTAAGATTGATCATATTGTCTTTCACTGATTATGGGCCATAACATTTATGAATGTCAACCAAACACACCCTCGACCTTTTTTACGCAAATACATGTAATTCCAATGGTTCTTGTGAACGTACTTTCCGTCAATTGTCCATAGAAACAGACTATTTTGCTCATTTTGGCTCATCGTGGATACAGCTGTCGGATGGATCATAAAAGGACGATCGTCTGGCTTGTCCTTAAAACTTCTTTCACCTGTGAAATGTGTAGGTATATGGAAGGATGTTTGAACGAAGGCTATAGCCAATAGAACCTTATCAAACCAGGTCATTGAATTTTGGGACTTAAAAGTACAAGAATTGTCCTGTGTCAACCTACTTTAAAGCTGTTCTGAATCTAAATTTTTACTCGGCAATCAAAATTTGCAAAATACCACTTATTGAGAAAAATCCCTCAATTTCTACATTTTTCTCCTTTGTGCGCCGGTTCCACTGTTTCAAGCTAGCATATATGCAATGTCAGATAGAACTTGATACCGGATGTTGCTTTGATGTATCATTAACAGTACTGAATTCGTATGATAAATCATTTTGCTACTGCTTTTCACTGAAACCTGTCTAAAATATTGTTCGGATCTCACTTGTATATTTTGGAATTTTGGTGTTAGCTCCCACTTCTTTCTTTAGATCTATATACACGCACTGAAGCAAACCAATATGAAAATACAAGTAGTTAATCGCATATCACGTTGACGAAATTGACTTCCTTTTTCAATTCCTATGAAAAAAGTAATTATTGTTTAATTTGACCAAAAGTTGATTTTCAATGAATAGAAAATGCCATTTTTGCTACTTCTGCATGTACACGTCATGCCGATAGGAAGCAATTTTATATTGGAAAGGCTGAAGCCCAGGTGTCTGAATATTGGGGGGCTAAATTGGATTTATTCCCAAAATTTCAGTTTAAAATAAGGAAAATTCGACATATTCGGCCAACTTTGGGGGTGGGGGGGGGGGTGTCGCTCAGCCCCCACCCTAACCCCGCCCTGATCCTACGAGCCTTCACGTAACAAATTACCATGGAAATCATTTTTCTATTTATTGAATAAGCTTTAATGTGCCTAATGAAATATATGTTTGCCTCCAGTCTTTCCAATCTGAAACTTATTAGTGTACAGTAACCAGAATTTATAGGTAGCGAGGCGAAGTAAGTCTAAACGTGTGTATAGGCCTGTGTGCTTGGTGTACAGTAACCATGTCAACCATTTCCGAACTAGTGTTTCTTTTTCTTTTTAATACTACAAACAAATTGTTCTAGATTGTTATTGTTTATTCATTACATTACTTGAAATGTTTTGGGCGCCAAAGTGAATTGTACCAATTTCCTAGGTTATTTGAGTGGGTGGGGTAACTCTTACACAGTTTTTTAACATTCACAACGTGAAAGCCATTGTTTCAAATGTTATTTCGCAATTATATATTAATATGATCTATTTACAGTCAATATCCAGACAAAAGAAATGATATCATATAGAGATTATCCCAAACTTCTAAGTGCTAAATGGTAGCTTATTGAATGGCTTTTGCAATGGACATTTTTGTTTTCCTCTATTGTTCTTAATTAGTGAGATATATTGGTTTGAAATTTACCAAAAAAGTGTCCCAGAGTACCCCATGTATGGGGTACTCTGGGACACCACTAGGGGTACTCTGGGACAGGTTTAACATAATATAAATACTGTTTTTCTATTGATCTATTAGTTAGTAAATTTTAAGCATATGTTAGAAAAAACATGTAAAGAAACATAATTTAACTTCAAAAGATTAATTCAGTTATACTAAACATGTTTACATCTCAATGGAAAGAACACCATAACAGGTTTACAATATGATGTTTATACTAAAAGCTGGATTTTTTGTTTTTAAGCAGCTGTCATCAAATAAGTGCTTAACTTTTGCTACTTTATGATAAATAAGCTGAAATAGAATCTCAAACCATGGTAAAACTAAAGTTGTTTTCATGCTCTAAATTTGCCCCATGAAACATATAGTCCCAGAGTACCCCGAGGCCACTGTCCCAGAGTACCCCGACCACCCCCTACCAACTTTGATGTGATACAACTGAAAATTGAATCACATTCAATATGTTCTCTCTATTGCAAAAGAAAGTTCCTTTGATGCTGATGACATTAAGCTGGTGAATTATAAGCTGGATCTTATTACCTAAGAATTTGGAGACAAAATTTATTTTTTTCACAAAGCTACCTCTGGTTATGAAAAATAGAATTTTACTCATTAAAATTGTTTTTATTACCTTGCTGCTTTAAAAAGTTTGTGGGTAGTGAGGCTTGATAAAAGTAATCATATGTGCAAATATGGGTAAAATCAGAGCATCTAAAGTATGCAATACCCTTATTGTCCCAGAGTACCCCGTGTCCCAGAGTACCCCGGTCTCCCCTACACTGTATAAAAGCGACGACCGTTACATATATTGACCCCAGCTGATTTTGAGCTGTACCTACATTTAGAAATAGTGACTTTTTACTGCCAAACGTGGTCTAAAATCTTTGCTTAGGGTTTATAGAAATTTTTCAGCACAATTGTGTAATTGAAATTGCAATAATATTTCATATGGAGCATGATTTCTATTTACACAACGTTCAAATTTTGCACGTTTTTTTGGCCTTTTTTTACATTTCGCCAAATATTTATGAATTTGCAGATGAGAAAAGTATCACTAACTATAATTTATATGCAAGACAATTTATTGGGCTTTCATTTAAAAGCATTTTCGTGCATTTAGACATATAATTGACAGAGTTATACGCATTTAAAGGGGCCTTAGTTGAATTTTGTACCCAATGACCTTTGACCTTGTTTTGTGATCTTAATACGGCCGACTGGAGGCGACTACCGGTCTAAGCAAATCAGGCAAGCCTTATACTTTGCAAATAATACATCAAAACTCCATGTTCAAAAAATGCCTACGAAAATGTTTTCTAGCCACTTTTTCGGAATTGGTAGGTAGACTAAAATAAACATTTCCACATATCCCTCGCAAATAAGGTCACAGTTGTACGGTGCATTAATACCGCGGAGGTGTGTCTCGTTGACCTTGACCTTGTCTCGTTTTAAAGTAAAAATAGAATGTGTAAACACGCTTGTAAAGGATTGATCTATAGCAAAGGAAAGGTGGTTATTCGCCGTGTTTGAGGTTTTTATGCATTGCAAATTGTTTTTCCATGCACAAATATGAGTTCCCGAACAGTTCGAAAGCATAAAAAACCTAGAATGGGCCCCTTTAAAAAGTGTTAGCAAGAAGCATTGGTCCTGATCAAACTACATAATGCACAGACTAATTTGCGCGGACTAATTTTTTGCTAGTCCCAAATGCGCGAAGTATGTTTTCTTTCTGCAGCTCAGTCCATTCAATATTTCCATTTGATACACATACCCATTGTCTACTTGATGTTGAGAGGGGATATTTCATCTAAATACAGTCTGATAATTTCAAACCAAATGTATTGACATTAGTATAGTTCACGATAAATGACCTAGCAGAGCATATCCATCTTAAAGGTAGAGAAGCTCTACCAGGCCATTTATCGTGAGCTACAACAAGCTTAGATAAATGTTTGTACACAAACTAGCATAATAAAGCATGAGGCGGTATATAGTATCCTGGCTGGCATTTTTAGACCATCAACGATGCAAATCATCTCCAATATTGTATTAGAAACATCATGGATATTAATCTCGCACATGCTGATCGGGGTCGATGCTGGTATCGAACGATGGAGCCAAACCCGGTTAGCTCAGTCGGTTACGTCGGAGTCTGTCAATCCAGTTGTCCCGAGTTCGAACCCCGGCTCGGCCAGTATCGATTCTGACATTTGACAAAAGTCATTTGTCTCTCACCAATGGGTGTGAATCATCTATGTGAGAGAGCAGCTGGAGGCTCGGTTTGGATATTGTGGTTGCACTGGTGCGAGAAATACCAGGAACCCACGCTTAGGTGCTCCAGCCGCCGCGATATGACCATAGAAGTTGAAAACGGCGTAAAACCCCAATATAATAAAAAAATAGAACGATGGAATAATATTTCATCTAAATCCTAGACAATTTCTTTACAAAATACCATGCATTTGTACCTACATCGAGATCTTTGTGTTCGGTACGTAAATATCCTAGAGGGGAGCACTTCATCAAAAGATGGTGTTGATAGTTTTACCAGATTTATGAACCCAGCTTGATTGACATCACTAATATGTTATGTCTAATGTCGAGCACCAAACATATTATGCAATATTTCTGCACGTGAAAATACACGTGATTAATGAAATATTGTATTGGCAACAAATAAGTGTTAGTCGTATTCTTGGAAAAAAGTTTCCGAGATTTGATCCCCCCAACGCCAAAATACTATTTCAAGTTACTAAGTGTTCCGCAATAGTAATAAATTTTGTGCTAAAATAGACTTGGTTAAACGTTATATTTTGATAAAGTGTCAGTGTTGTTATAAAATCTCGTAACTACGGCTTGATTCAAGCCGTAGTTACGAGATTTTGTAACAACACCTACAGAAATGCTATTGTTTGTCCGAAATTACGTCATGGTCAACTTGATAAAATCGTTCCCTTTTTGTATGCAGTTACACGAGTTTCTTGCTCACTCCTTCAAATTAATGATGTTTGGCACGGTGTGTTTCTTAACATGCTGATTTGTGCAATAAAACAGACTCGAACATGTTAAGTGAACGAAATCAATGTAACAATTTTATCTCCCGACTCTGATGGACAAACGTACGGTGGCACTAAGGCGACATGTGAGTTTTTCTTTTTTTGAAGAAAAAAGAAAAACGCAATAACAATGTTGGTGAGCGTCTTTCTTTTTTTAGAGAAAAATGAAAAACGCAAACACAATATTGGTGAGCGTTTTTCTCTTTTTGAAGAAAAAAGAAAAACGCTAAAAACAATGTTGGCGAGCGTTTTTCTTTTTTTAGAGCAAAAAGAAAAACGCGACAACCTATTTGGTTTTGCGTTTTTCTTTTTTTTACCCGGAAGTCGTGGCAACGTGACTTAATAAGCCAATCAAAACTGTGCAGCCTTATCGCGCTCCCGCCATTTTTCCAATGGGTGAAGATTATCGCTAGACGTACACCGATTAGGCATGTACACCATTTGCGCACGATGTCAATTATCGCTATGCCCCGCCCCATTATTTTATCGCAGGTATAGTATAAAGACAGATAAAAGCGAAATGTAGACACCAACATCGAATGTATTTAACGCTGTCAAAAACGGTTTTTAACTTGAATAGAAACTTTTCCATGTCCAGTGTTGTCGGTACATACTTCAATGGCAATAAATTTTGTGCTAAAATAGACTTGGTTTATCATTGTGTTTTGATATAGGCATTCACCGCCGGTGTTGTTATAAAAACTCGTATAGCGGACGAGAATTGACCTGGCAGAGCATTCCATTCGATTAGCATGGGCTGCTCTGCCAGGTCATTTATCATGAGGTATAACTACGGCTTGATTCAAACCGTAGTCACGAGATTTTATAACCACACCCTCGATTTACAATAAATTATTGTTTGTCAGAAATTACGTCACTGTTAACCCGGTAAAATCTTTAAGTCAGACAATTAGCCTACCCACAACCTTAACATACCAATCGATCGGTCTAAGAGTTGGAATAGATATTTTTTAGGATACAAAATTAATCTAGGTCATTGTTCGTCAAACCCTATATTGTACGACCTCAATGGAATTTTCTCTTCGAAAAGAATTCAATGAATGTCCAAAACATAGGGTTTCGCAATGCTGTCAGATAGCTGATTTAAGTCTGCATTTTATGCATATGAACGATTTTCTCGTGTATCGATACATACCTCTATACTTACTTCATAAGTGATGTAGGCCTACATCGTTAGCACGGTCCCAAGACAGCTGATGCAGGTCTATACTTACAGTTTTAAATGCTTATTTACGATTCATAATAATGTACATCGTTTAGGCACGGTCCCTAGAACGCTGATCTGGGTCTATAATTACAGTGTTAAATGCTTTTTTAATATTGATAATGATGTACTCCGTTTAGGCACAGTCCCTAGAACGCTGATCTCGGTCTATTCTTACGGTGTAAATGCTTATTTACGATCATTTATAATGATTTATACGGTTTACGCACGGTCCCCAGAACGCTGATCTAGGTATATACTTACAGTGTAAAATCGTTGGTGGGTAGTCAAAACCTCGTAACTACAGCTTGACAAAACTGGAGTTAAGAGGTTTCGATCCCCCGCCGACTAAATGCTTATTTACGATTTATAATGATGTACACCATTTAGGCACGGTCCCTACAACACTGTTCTGGGTCTAATATTACAGTTTTAACGATTTAATATGAAATACGGCGTTTTGTACACGGTCCCTAGAACGCTGATATGTGTGTATTGTTTACAGTTTTAAGGTTTATGACCCATCATTAAAAACACCACTTTTTAACCATGCAACATGCATCAAATTACGCACACTTATAAGTACACTTCAAATAAGTTGATTCACCGTGCCGGATTCCAAGAGTATGGTTCAAGAAGAAAATAATTTACAAATTAATATCTTTTTACTCTATATGCATATGCAAGGGAGGTAGTTTGAACATTTTTGTCAAATATTTTCATATGTATGCATCAATTCAAAATTCTAAACCGTTAAAAATGCTTATGTTTGTATTTGGAATAGAAATGCAACATAGTTAAGGAATTACTGGCACTTTTCAAATTTCGCCTCTGGCTCTTTGGTGCTAATGATGGGTTGTATGTACATTAAATGCTTATTTACAACTTGATATAATGTACACCGTTTAGGCACGGTCCCTAGAACGCTGATATGGATCTATATTGACAATCTTAAATGTTTATTTAAAATTTACTATGATGTACACCGTTTAGGCACGGTCTCTAAAACGCTGATCTGGGTGTATATTTGCAATTTTAAATGCTGATTTACGATTTGATATGATAAACACCGTTTAGGCACGATCCCTACAATGATGAACTATGTCTATACTTTCATTGCTATTGATAATGATGTACACCGTTTAGGCACGGTTCGTAGAAAGCTGATCTGGTTGTAAACTTACAGTTTCAATTGCTTACTTGCGATTTGATGTGATGTACACCATACAGGCATGGTCTCTAAAAAGTTGATCTGGGTCTATACTTACAGTGTCCATTGCTTATTTTCGATTAGATATGATGTACCTAGAACGCTGATCTGGGTCTATACTTAAAGCGTTAAATGCTTATTTAATATTGATAATGATGTACTCCGTTTAGGCACGGTCCATAGAACGCTGATCTCGGTCTATTCTTGCAGTGTAAAATGCTTATTTACGATCATTTATAATGATGTATACCGTTTACGCACGGTCCCTAGAACGCTGATCTAGGTCTATACTTACAGCGCTGGTGGGGAGTCAAAACCTCGTAACTACAGCTTGACAAAGCTGGAGTTACGGGGTTTTGATCCTCCGCCGACTAAATGCTTATTTACGATTTATGATGATGTACACCGTTTAGGCACGGTCCCTACAACACTGTTCTGGGTCTAATATTACAGTTTTAACGATTTAATATATGAAATACGGCGTTTTGTACACGGTCCCTAGAACGCTGATATGGGTGTATTTTTACTGTTTTAAATGCTTATTTACAATTTGATATGATGTACACCGTTTAGGCACGGTCCGTAGAAAGCTGATCTGGATGTAAACTTACAGCTTCAATTGCTTATTTGCGATTTGATGTGATATACACCATACAGGCATGGTCTCTAAAAAGTTGATCTGGGTCTGTACTTACAGTGTCCAATGCTTAATTTTGATTTATTTTGATGTACCTCGTTTAGGCACGGTCCTATAGAATGCTGATCTGGGTCTATACTTACAGTTGTAAATCTTTATTTACAATTTAATATGATGTACTGCTTTTATGCACGGTCCCTAGAACGCCGCTCATGCTCTAGAATCACAGCCTTAAAAGATTTTTTTCGATTAAATATGATGTAGGGCCTACACCGTTTAGGTACGTTCCCTAAAACGCTGATCTGGGTCTATACTTGCAGTTTAAATGCTTATGTTTGATTTATCGTGGTGTACACCGTTTAGGCACAGTCCCTAGAACGCTGATCTGGATCAATACGTACAGTTTTAAATACTTTTCGAAGATTCGACATGATACATAGGCAAAGGAAGGTTTATAATATTGGGGGGTGGGGGAATGTTAAAGCGAATGGAACCCGACCGAGTGTATCGTTCCTAGAGGGACTTGGGGCATCCACCCCCAAGAAAATTTTGAATTGTTAGAAGCCATTTCCTGCAATCCGAGCACTTTCAGACCGCATTTTATACCTGGACCTTTCTTGAGGGAAAACATGGGTGCATTATTGGGGGGGGGGGGCATCAGATATGCTGCCCAAATTAAATAATTTGGGGATCTGGCTCCCCTGCCTCCCTTTTTATGCCAGTGTGATGTACACCGTTTAGGCACGGTTGCTCGAATGCTGATCTGAGTATCTACTTACAGTTGTACATGCTTATTTATAATTTGTTATAATGTACACCGTTTAGGCATATCCCTAGAACGCTAATCTAAGTCTATACTTAGAGTTGTAAAATTTAATGCTAATCTGCGATGTAATATGAAGTAAACCGTTTAGGCACGGTCCCTAAAACACTGAGCTGGGTAAAACACTAAAACACTTATAGTATGAAATAGTTATTTACGATTTGTTATATTTTACACCGTTAAGGCATGGTCTCTTGAACGCTGATCCTTGTTTATATTTACGATTCATAGTAATGCAGTCTGTTTAGTTACCCTTTCGGAGTCTATACTTGCAATTATGAATGCTTGATTACAATTTTGAATGATACACACCGTATAGGCACGGTCTGCATCCGTATCTATATTTACAGTTGAATGTGCTTTTTGACCATTTTTAATGATGAAACCGTTTGTACACGCTATATCAGAAAGCCCTAGTCCATATTGACAGTCGAAGTGCTTATTATGTACATCGATTGGGCACGGCTTGTAGAAAGCTGATTTTTGGTCTTAACCTATCGTCTTTTAAAAATGAGTTTTGACGTTTTATGTGTACTCTTTAAGCACTGTCTTTTGAACGTGGATCTAAGTCTACGTATACCCAAACCGAAAACTCTTTTCAAAGAATATTATGATACGTAACCGCACTGGGGTAGGAAGTGGGGGGGGGGCAGGGGGCAAGGCCCCCAATGATTTAGAAGGGGGAAGAATAACCCATGCCCCCAATAATACACCCATATTTTCCTTCGAGAAAGGACCAGGTATGAAACACTGTCTGAAAGTGCCCAGATTGCAGGAAATAACTTCTTTGGAATCGCCCTGCCCCAGACCCACCCACCCCAGCAACGCTATGGGGCCGCGGCCTTAGCGCAGTTGGTAGCGCATCTGACCCTCATACGAGAGGTCCCGGGTTCGATACCCGGCCGCGGCTAATACCCTTTCTGACAAAATTGTCACCCACCAATGGGTTTGAAATCGTTAACCTAAGTGGGCGAGCAGCTGGAGGCTCGGTAAGGGTGTTGTGGTAGTACTGGTTTGAGAAACAACAGGAATCCATGGGTAGGTGCTCCAGCCGCCGCGATATGACCCTGGTAGTTGAAAACGGCGTAAAACCCCAATAAACTCAAACCCAGCAACGCTATACTCGGTCAGGTTACATTCACTTAAACATCCCCCCAAATATTATACCTTTCTACGTCTATGAACCGTTCCAGGCAAAATCTCTACATCGTCGCTTTCAACAAAAACCTCGTAACTGCAGCCTCACTGGTGGTGAACTCGGACAAAGCGAGGAATATTTTTCATGAACACAAGGTACAGATACTTCATGTTTAAATGCGCGTTTAAAAACCAGTTTTACTAGTTTGAGCATGTACACAACGATTTGCACGTGTTTATCCGCCCAAAACAACATAGACGAATCGGAGAGACACTTAGAGGCTATTGAAAGTTTTGTTATTTTATTTCTCTGACTGATTCTAAAGTTGGTATTACAATTCTTGGAGTAGAAGTTTCTTTGCGATGTCAAAATCGTAGTTAACGTTTCTTGAAGGGGACTTGTACGGTTTATTTATGATACCATGAACATTTACAATGGCTGTTCGAATTGCAATGACTTTTGTCCTAACAATAGAATGGGTTTTCGGTTAAATATTGATAAATCGTAGGTGTTGTTATAAGATCCTGTAACTACAGCTTCAATAAAGTAGAGTTTGTGACGTTTTAGATTTACACCGACGAAGCACTAGTGTTTGTCCGAAAGAACGTCACTAGGTCTATATATAGTAGATAAAATTTATTCTTTTTCAAAGACGAATTAATGGTATACAATAATCATTTCCAAAACAATAGGCCTATCTGGTATTGCAGCACCCAATTAGAAGGCTTTCAGTAATGACCACCATATAGATAGTGCTTCGTTTGCCCGTCCGTCCGTTTTTCTACCCGTCCGCCAATTTAGCTGACTGCTTTTGATGTCAAAATACATTAATTTTATATGTTGAGAAGTTAAAATGTGTGTACTAAATAAGAAAATATGAAAGAAAAATATTAAGAAAAAAGGATCCAAATTATTGTCAGTATAGATCTATTCTTCTTTTAATTCAATGTTTTTCCAAACCTTTCTAAATGGGGGAAACTGTTTCGGAAATACATAATGTATTTCATTGCTTCGTCTTTGAATATGGATCCATTTTATCGAGAAAGCTGTGATTAATTTCGGACTACGATGGCATTCCGTAAATGTAAATGTAAAACGTCGCAACTAGAGCTTGTTTGAAGCTGTAGTTACGACATTTTATACCAATACCAACAGTTTATAAAAACAGAACAGTAACCAAGTCTATTTTAGCACACAATTGATTGCCATGACCGATATCTCTTATTCATGTGTTCTTCCTATTGATAGGTGCCTTAAAAGGAAAAGTATCATTATCCTCTCCCATGAGTGAAACATTTTAACCCTTTCCCAAACAATGATTTTGACGCAATCTGTCAACAATAATATTGGGAAAAATACAAAAGTCGGGATGCATAGCGACGAAAATTCTCTTGAAAACTGTCTGAAAGTTTTTTGGACTGTCATATTTACAAAGTCATTGTACATTAGTGTGGCCTTTCGAAGCAGAACTTAAAAATATATATATACATAGGTATAAGAATTAAATATATAGAAATAGGAAAGTTCCAACGTCCTAAATTAAAGAAATCACCATGGAAACATGCCCCATGCGTATAATAATATACACAAAAACATGCTAATTTTAATTTTGATTTTAGTTTGTATATCCTATTGGACATTGTATTGTTAAGAGGCTAAACTGAAAATTGAAAAAGTAGAAGTTGTATGACAATAAGATTCAGGAGAAATGTAGTGAAACGTCTTTTTTAACATTTTATCTTTAAGAAATCTAAAATATTGAAACAAATGGATTTAATTATAGTAGCACAAATATACTCCCCGTCATAAGAAAGTAGCCACTTGTCTAATGCAAATGGTCGCCAATTTTAGGATTATTCATAAATGTACCGAAATAAATACAAGATATTGAAGCATGGCAAGTAAATCGAAAACAGTCGAATTACCCCATTAATTAGACTGTTTTCGATTTTCTTGCCATGCTACAATTTTGAGACGATTCCAACACATCCAACGTCTACACGTGACGTCATTCCGACAAGACAACCATTATCGGGACGACTACATGTGAAATCGACAGAAAAGGGCAAACGTTACAGATAGATTGCTTCCTGGGTTGAGTTCTATCAGCAGAAGAGGCTGATTAACGGATTAGACCATCCGTTTCAGACGTCTTGCGATACCCATTTTCTTGCTACGATGTTATTGACAACATTACCTTCAGTGGGTTAGACAGCATCTATTGTTTTCTAAGGACAATTGCACAGCATGTATTAATACCAACGGTGTTCACACTCGAAAATGTCTTGTAAACGCGAATCTTATCCTTATCCACTTTCAGGAATTGTTACGGTAATAACAAGTATAGTAATAAATTGACAATTATTGAAAGTAAAAGATTAAATGTGCATTTGTAAATTTTTATTCATGTACCGTATGCAGTCAAGGTGTTAATTAAAAAGGAAATGCGCTCTGTTAACTTTTCCCGTTAGTATACTTTAGAATGCATGCCCGTAGAAAGCAATTCCATATGGGCCCTGTCTAGGCCAGTGTCTAATATTCGGGGGGGGGGGGGGGAACTAAATTAGATTTGCCATAAGTTTTAAATGTGAAATGATGAAAATTCGGCATTTTTGCCAACTATGAGGGGGGGGGGTGGCTCCAGAGTCCCCCTGTTCGTACGGGCCTGGGATGTGTGAAACAATGGATCCTCCTTAGAATAAATGGTGATAATGGTAATGACAAATAGTACACTATAGAGCTGGAAACGTTCATTTAAGCTTTTGCGACCAACATGGATCCAGATCAGACTTTGCATGTGCACTGTCTGATCAAGATCCATCTTGTTCTCATTTAATAGCTTATTCTCCACCTGTACCAAATTTAAGAAGGCATAACGAAAATCTTACCGGTGAAACTCCAAGGTAACGATAAAAATGATGATGATGATGATGATGATGATGATGATGATGATGATGATGATGATGATGATGATGATGATGATGATGATGATGATGATGATGATGATGATGATGATGATGATGTCATCTAATTGTCATCACCTGTCAGTAATATATCTGAAAGGGGAGTTAGGCAGTACATATCGATATATATTGAAACAAGTACCTGTTGCTCGAATTTGATGCCGGAAATCTATGGTTAGATGCTCAAATCAGTGCGATATTACCGAATAAATGTTTAAATGTGCCGTTACGTCCAGTGCATTCGATTAATTTATCAAACATGTTCTCATAAAACACCGTAGCTGGAAAAGATAACATCGCAAACATGCTGTAACGTTGTCACGAAGAAACCGCACAATGATTTTCAATGACATGACACCGAAAACTGCCATTTACAGCCTTTATTTGTACATTTATATGTCTTTTTTGTTTACTTGCAATGCAAATAGATAAACATAAACAGTGATATCGTACCATTTCGTTCGGGCGATTAAGATCAACCCACATGATCTCAATATAAGCTTTGTGCACTTGCAATCCGTTTATACCATTTGAAAATAATCATCGATAAAACTGATATTTTCGTGCGTATTATAAATCATATCTACATACCTTAGTAACTTCCATTTGAGTGCATCCTTTAAAAAAAAGACGGAAAGAGAAGTAATACAAAATGTCACGTGTATTGTTTACAAAAATCCGGATGTGTAATGAAGTATCTGTACCTTGTGTTCATGAAAAATGTTCCTCGCTTTGTCCGAGTTCACCACCAGTGGCCTAAGAACAGCTGAAATCACAATGTTCTTGTAGAATGATATCGATTTTTTTAAAATTTTCAGTCTTTATTCATATTAATTAATGCTTGTCAACTATATTTTACAACTGTCAACTCTCGTGTATAGGCTTATTAATATCAGCGTTCTAGGGATCGTGCCTAAATGGTGTAGATCTTCTACATTATTACATGTAAAGATCATATAAAAGCATTTATAACCGTAAGTAAATATACTAGCTTTCTAGAAACCGTGCCGTAACGGTATATATCACTAAAGAAATCAAATCCTCAAATTGTAAACTTAATAAGCTTATAGTTTTGGATAATCTCCATTTCGCCGCCGTCCTTCACATTTCGCCCCATTTTGCCACAACAGTTCCATTTCCCTAGTTTAGGCCAACCCTGTTTTAATCATTTATAAGACAACTTTACAAGCAGAATATTTCTGTGGTCAATGTCAAATGTCTTCGATAAAGATATTAGAAAATTCTTTGTGAAATATACAGTCAAGTTAATGTTTTTCAAGGCCTATAGTTTTAAGATTCTGGTAGGCATTTTATTCCATCCAATTCGAATTGCAAGGGAGGTAACACCTCTAAAAAACGCGAAAACTAGTTACTCTAATGAGCCACGTGGCCACGACTTCCGGGTAAAAAAAAGAAAAACGCAACGCCAAATAGGTTGTCGCGTTTTTCTTTTTATCTAAAAAAAGAAAAACGCCCACCAACATTGTTTATTGCGTTTTTTCTTTATTCTTCAAAAAAAGAAAAACTCACATGTCACCTTAGTGCCACCGTACAAACGAGATAAAAATTACATTAGTACACGTTATACGTGCATCCTGATTCAGGGAAATTCTACCACCTGCAGTGATTTAGATTTCTGACATAATCTAGCATTTTTGTTTTCTTTCTTTTCAATCAATTTATCTTATGCGCTTGCATGGTTATACTTATAGATTAATTTTAACCCCACACTTTTAGTGTTAATCTATTACAAAACACCCTCATATATCACAAATATATGAACAGTGGAAAGGTTTCTTCAAGAATAACGACAAATTTAATTAAATTGACGGTATGAAAATGGTTCTGTCTGTCCGGTCGATTAATTACAATCTGACCTATATGTTTTTGTATACGGTAAACTGGTCAGAAAGTTAATAACTTGTCCTCGTAATGGCGACAGATGGACATGGAGAAACGCCATATTTACGCCATAAATTGATTCTAATTTTGTCAGTGTGACATACTAGTATTTAAAACGTCAGACCCTCAAGTAGGACAAACGTGCTTCATATCACAAAAAGAAAACATATATTCATTTGTGTCTTGCCTGCAATCTGCTTTCGAATGTAACTTAACCAAACAAAAGATATCTGCAATCGAATGTAACCCACCCAACTGCTTGCTGTCTGCCTTCGAATATAACTAAACTCACCTGCTGCTAGCTATCTGCTTTTGGGGGTAATTTATCCCAATGCGTCTATTAATCTGCTTTCGAATGTAACTTAACCAAACTGTAGTTAGCAATCTGCTTTCGAATGTAACTGAACAAAATTACTGCTAGCAATCTAGTTTACACTTACAAAAGCGCTTTAGTAACGAGTATCCGCTGGTTAAGTCGGAACCCTGTTGGTTTAAAAAGCCTTAAAGGGCTCAGTTTCAAGATACATGGTCAAAGAGTAATTCAGAGCGGCAGATGAGCGATGGTGTTTTAAATTAGTTTTATTTTCTTATCCAAACCCTATGTTGTGGGAACTCATTGGAATTGTCTCGACAAGACGATTCCAACGAGTACCCACAACATAGGGTTTGATAAACAATTTAGAAAATATTGCATTATGAAAAACCAAAACTCCCACTTAGCTTTTGCTTTGTTAATCTCAAATGGGCTTACCTTAATGGTGGGTTGAACTTGATGAGTGCCGCGACATTGAATATCACAGAAACATCTTCGGTGAGTGTCCGAAATACATCGTCCGTCAGTCCGAAGTTCGAATCTTCTAAAACTGCTGGCAGCGGGACAAGTTTGTCGGCGAAACTGGAATTCGTGGATCGAAGTCTCGAAAATACCTGAAATGTTGACATGAAAATGTGACTGTGTAAAAAGTGAATTCAATTATATTAACCCTTTACAAAAAGACAAAATTTTACGGTTGGTCGATTTGGAAACTGTTGCAGAGCCAGACGACAAAATGGGTGTTACTTAAGGTAGATTTTGTGAAAAAAAAATAGCGCAGAAACATAGAGACAAAAGAAAAAAATGCTGTTTATCTGCATTTTCTTCATTTGCTTCAATGCTTTCTCGTGTTAATTCTATTAGGAACGTCAAAACCAGGTCTTGATTTCGAAAGTGGTATTTTGGTATCGGTATTCTGCAAGCCAAAGATTCAAACACCCCTTTGTTCATAATTTAACACTCTCCCAAACAAGTCCTGATTTTGACGTGCCTAACATAAAAGGCTTGTGAAAACATTAATGCAAAAGAAGAAAATGCTGATAATTAGCGTTTTCTCCGTTTGCCTCAATGTTTTCTGTGCTATATTGTTAACGAATCTTGCATTCAGTAACGTCCATTTTGTCATCTGCAGCAGCTTTCAATTTGGAAAAGTCCAAAATTTTGCAGTTTGGGAAAGGGTTAAGGAACAACGTGGAATACTTGACCTGTGAAGATATTAGTAAGGAGTCTCAACCTCGGTGAGTATGAACCCGCATGCAGCATTACTTGTCGTCGCTTTTCAACGAAACCCTCGTAACTGTAGCTTCTTTTTAGCTGCAGTTACGAGGTTTTCGATGAAAAGCAGCGATATACGGGTATGTTATCTGATAAGGTATTTTAGAAATTCCTAATGACCGATTGACCTGTGTGAAAGGGTTTACCGAAATAAACATATAATTAGCATGAAGCACTAGGGACTTTCCATGTCGTGTCATTTAACATGACATTGTATTCGTTCAAGACAACAAACTTATTCATCATACAAAATATGTTTTAATGACAACTGAATGTCAGCATAAATCAGGGGTACCATAATTATGATTGTGGGGAATAAGAAACATTATAGTCCGGTCTCAAATCGATATTATGATATATATTCATAAATTTACCTATGTAAATCATGAAAATGTTCTTAATTTTCAATACAATTTAGAATGTGTTGCTTGGAATCTTGTATGTATGAAACACATGCAAAATTAGGCCTACTATAGTTTGAAAGTCCGATATTGTCTTGTTTACATAGGTAAACATGTACCATGATATCGCAATGGCGGATTCAGGATGTTTTCCCGGGGGGGGGGGTGTTCCAAGCCCAAGATATTTTCTAGGGAGAGTCCAAGCTCAAATTATGACTTGAAATGAAATAAATATGTAACGTTACACTAAATGTATGGTCAAAATGTAAGTTTCGGCCAATGCCGGGGGGGGGGGGGGGGGTCCGGACCCCCGACCCACTCTAGATCCGCCCATGTATCGTGACTGGAAGTTATTACTTGCTCTCACTGATTGTATGTTATTAGTAGGCAAAGACCATGGATACTTCTCATCGCCGATGTCAAGGTAAAGCAACGCCATTCTGTAAGTGCATGTACTCTGATATTGGCAAGTCGGAAGTCTCAAATATTTATAGATAATGATCTCATTGTGTCGTGTATGTAACATTTATTTGTGGGAAATATATCAGGAAACATAGTTTTGTGCATCAGTCTCAGGTTGAAACTGACAAATGCTCAAACACAAGGTCGAAGCCATCCATATTGGATGTCTCTAACTTTCTTAACCCTTTCCCGAACAACAAAATTTTAGGGTGATCCACTTCAAAAACTGTAAGAAATGACAAAATAGATGTTAAAGACAGGATTTGTGTAAAATATGGCACAGAAAATATTGAGACAAATGGAGGAACTGCTAGTTATCAGCAGTTTCTTCTTTTGTTTCAATGTTTTCCCAAGCCTATTCTATTTGGGACATCAAAACCAGGTCATGTTTGGGAAAGGGTTAACCCGTTCCCACATAATGACTCCTTTTGACTCACCAATACATAATGGTCTTGGAGCACATTCATGAAAATGAAGAAATTGCTTGTGACAACCAATTTCTTCATTTCCCACGATGATTTCTACACAGAAAGAATATAAAATGTAAAATGAGTCGTTTGGAAAACTTTACCTTCACAGATTGAAAACTATGGACTAAACAAAAGTCTTCCTTTCTGAAAGATAGATGTTGATAAAGATATAATCTGTTTACGATATGTCAAAGAAAAGAATGAGACAAAAGGAGCAACACTAGGTACTTTTGTCGCAACGTTCCCCCCCCCCAGACAATAAATTTGCGGTCGTCAAAACCAAGTCTTAGAAGAAGTTTAACTTTGTAAGATTTAAACGTTATTTATGATCAGTTGGTTGTCTCAGGTGGCGTTATTTATTGCTGCAGATGCGGATGTCTACAGTAAATATTTAGTTAAATTACCTAAATAACGACAGTAAATGTCTTAAAACCCACAATCTGTTATCGAAGTCTTTTATAAACACAGATTATCTAAACTATAGTTTCGGATTGTCAGAAATGACGTAATTTCCCACCAAATAGCTCGGACTTTTAACAGTGTTCGTTTGGAGCGATCGCTTCGCGATAGTCTGAGACAAAGTCGACCTAAACGTTTTTGTAATCGTTTGTTGGCATGCTATGTAAACACCGGAAGTTGTAAAATATGGCGTATATTCAAAACGTCGTATCATTACTGTTCATGAAATAAATTACGTATGCACGATACTGAAACGCAAAATTTGATATGTTTGATTGAATGTTGAATGGTCGTCTTCAACAATCTTTAGTCATATTTCGGGGTTTCAGCTATGTATTCTTGGTATTTCTTGCAGCAGGTAGGCCTGTGATAAAGTACTCTCTTAAAACAGAGCACATTATTTCTTCATTCTATTACGATAAAATGATACTCTGTTCCCACGGGTCATTTCACGGAGCCTTGCAGGATTTCGGTATCCAATCGTTGGCTGTAAACATCAAAACATTTGAAAATTCTGAAACAAATTTTCATTGGCTGACGCTTCAAATTACCGGCTTCAGCCAAAAATAGAAGCGACGTAATGTATGACGTAACGTCAAAAGTTGCGGACCAAGGCAAAATTGGCTATGCATTTCTGTTCAAGGCCGATTATTTTTTATTTTTATTTGAGAAACACGCATGTATTTGGTATCATATAAAAGATATTGGATTGTAGTTCATTAATATATGTCGAATTTCAACAATGTTTGAATACAGACAATTTAATAAACAAAATAAATAAACTCTGGTGTGGAAAATGACGCCGTCACGTGTAACAGAAATTACCGAACAAACTCGCTAGAATTCCATTAGAATAAAAAATAAGAATTTTAAAGAGCGCAAACTTTGGCAAATTACGTCAGTGAGATCACAGAAGATATTACGTAAATCTTACGACAGTTGGATGGTGTAAACAAAATATAGAGAAATGGAAAGAAAGAGGAAAGTAGCGTCACGCTGTTAAAAAACGGCATTTTTTAATATATGTCTAATTTTCAAGTCTAATTTATTTTTTTCAATTTCAATTGGAAATCAATATAAAAAGAATTGCGACATACATCTGAGTTATAGTTTTTGTAGTTATTTTTTTGCTATGATTGGAATTGAATAAAATAGTTATTTTATTGCGTTTGTAGCTTTTTTCTAAAAGAAATCAAAATATTTTGAATTTGAATTGATTTTCGACATACATCTCGGATAAAATTTGCAAAATTAAATGCATTTGTCAATATCTCTTCAACTAGTGAAGCTATAAAGTGTGATGTAGCGTCTTAAAAATGTCATTGACGATTCGACGTCATGGCGATTTATCAACTATTCATGGCGTTTTAGGCTCCTCTATTGATGAACTAGGTCAAATTGTTTTGCCGTTGTTTGTTTAACTGTCTGTCTATTAGTGGTCTACGCAACTTTAATATAAAATTTGAGACCCTTAACAGAAAAAGGAAAGAAAGAAATCATTGACCAAGGCGTTGGAAAACATTGAGATAATAGAACAAAATTCTTTAGTCAGCATTCTATTAGTTGCAGCATTTGGTCTCGGAGTTTCCATTTTTACAATAATGCATTTTTTTGCTGCGAACAATCTCATTTAAAATGGATATTCTATTTTTTTTCTGTGAACGAGTAAACTTGAGAACGATTATCTTAGTAAGTATTTTCACACTTTGTCATTTGTGCAATTAGAAATATTTTAATCAAAAATGGCAAGTTATATTTAGCGCCTAAAACGGCTCCGTTTCTCCGGCAGTAAAATCACGGTGGGGATTGTGCATGCTGGGATGGATAACGAATATTGAGTATACGGACAAAATTTGCCTCGCTTCAGGTAAGAATATGTGCAATAATTTTCTTATTTCTGCTCCAATTTTCAAGCGGTTTGTTGCATGTACCTCGCATTAGTGAGCTCTTTCCTCGGATATATGACTTGTTTTTAGAATCTTTGTTCTTTGTCCAAAAATTGATCCCAACCGACCAGAAAAACGACAAAAAATTCAGGCCCTTTTTCTAGTCGGTTGGGATCGGTTTTTGAGAAAAGTACAGGGAAGTTCCAGATAAATAATTACATCTGAGAAAAGGGCTCAGTAAGACGGAGTACATGCAACAAACCGCGTGAAAATTGACGCAGAAATAAGAAAGTTATTTGCACAAATTCTTACCTGAAGCGTGGTTAATTTGGCCGTAGTCGTTACCATTTCGCTTTCTGGTCGGTTGGGACAATATTTCGGAAAAAGTATCATGAGTTATCTAATATGTCATACATCCGATGAAAGAGCTCGATAAGGCGGGGTACATGCAACAAACCGCTTGAAAATTGATACAGAAATAACAGAGTTATTGCAAAATGTCTTACCTGAAGCGAGGCGAGTTGGCATCAAATTTTGTGCAAAAAATAGACTGAGTTAAACCGTTATGTTTTGATAAACCGTCGGTGTTGTTATAACATCTAGTAACTACGGTTTGCTTCAAGCCGTAGTTACGAGATTTTATAACAACACCAACGAAATACTATTTATTTGTCCGAAATTACGTCACGGTTTACTTGATAAAATCGTTCCCTATTGTCGGTAGTCGTTATCCATCCCATCATGCACAATCCCCACCGTGTAAATGAACACCAAGTGCCGACAGCCGAATTAAAAATGTTAAATCGGATTGACTTGAGTTGAGTTTGTAAATCATTGATAATTAGTCATTTCATGTGTTTTTGGGCAAGTTATATCAATATTTACACATTCGCGTAATGTTTACGTCGGGAAACGGACGTTATGTGTGTTACAACGTTGGTCCGCAACTTTTGACGTTACGTCTATACGTAATCATACAAGATAAAAAGGAATGATTTTGATTCGATAATTCAAATATTATCGGTTTCAGCTTAAGATAGAAGCGACGCAATGTATACGTAATGATCATACAAGATAAAACTGAATGATTTTGATTCGATAATTCAAATGATGTGCTATAATTAGGGTATGACGATCAAGTAGGCTGTTGATCTATCAAAACGGCAGAGGTCATATTTGATGGTTTAATCAATAGACCTCGGCTTTTGAGAGTAGTGATAAAGTTGAACAAGCAATCCGAGCTTCGTTCGTAAACGAAGGCGAGAGAAAGGTAACGTGCATGTGCGTAGCCAGAAATTTATTTATATAACGCACGAGCGCCGTACGCCCGAGAGGGGAGAGCACAAGAGGGGGTATTCCCGATCTTAAGGGGGGGGGGGTCGGGGTCTCCCCCGAGAAAAATTTGATTTGTAAGACTTGTTGTAGTGCATTCTATGTGCATTTGTGGCACAAAACGGCAAAGCTGACCCTAAAAACGATACAAAGCAACCTATAACTCATCGGCTATAACTGTAGACTTGTATACAAACACTTTACTTCTAGTTGTTGATAAATGGCCCAACACAAACACTTCCTCTTTTGGGAATAAAATAATACGGACATTAATTCGCTCGTAAAGCTTACGATAAATGGTTTGGTATATTCCGTTTTTATTCACCTGAAAGGGTGTGGCTACGCAAAGAGGTTATTCGACGAGTTTACTTCTCGATATCTTGGTTGATATAAGAGAAAAACGTGCGGCACGAGCATGAACGCATTGACTGTGTGATTGTAAAATGTGTTGTTATAAAACCGCGTAACAACATATTGATTCGCCCTTTAGTTATAATGTTTCGCAATAGTACCGACGATTTACCGCCAATCGAGAAGGTTGTTTCTCCTCTAGCTTAATGTAATGAATCGTTTACTAGGCTCCGCCCTGTCTCCCGAATAAAAACAGAATATAAATGTTAAAACTACAATAGTATTGTCCAGCAAGGTTAACCCGGGACAACTTAATTTTCGTGCGCTAAGTCCGTTGGTTGAGCGTCTTAACAAAACAAAGCCGAAGTGAGGTCATTACATATGCAGATGTCCCGGGTTAATCTTGCTGGACAATACCAGCCGAAAATGACAGTCACGTGGGCTAATGTTTACTACTTGACAACCAATCAACTCTGCTCGTATTTGTAACGGTGCAAATCAGACGAATTGATTGGTTTTGCAGCAGTAAACATCAGCCTACGTCACTGTCAATTTCGGCTGGGACTATTGTATATTGCGTTTTTATTCACCTGAAAGGGTGTGGCTAAGCCAAAAGGTTATTCGACGAGTTTACTTCTCGATACCTTGGTTAACATAAGGGAAAAACGTGCGGCACGAGCATGAAAACATTTCGAAATTGAAAGACTGTGCGATTGTAAAACGTGTTATTAAAAAACCTCGTAAATACAGCTTGATTCAAGCTGCAGTTACAATAATTTGCAATAACACCGACGATTTACCGCTAATTGAAAACGCTGTTTATCCTCAATCTTCAATGCAATAACCGTTTACTAGGCTCCGCCCTTTCTCCCGAAAAAAATCAGAATATATGTATTTGTTTTTTAATGTTTGTATACAACTCTACTTTTATAGCCGATGAGTTATACGACCTATTCGGGATTTTTTTTACATTATGCACGTGTGTATTATGCGTAATGAGCGCTACGCCCTTGACGTGTGTCAAAACATTTGGAGATTCCGGGTATCGATCCCGGTACCTCTCACATGCTAAGCGAGCGTTCTACCACTTGAGCTAATTCCCCTGATGATAACTATCGCAAGATAGTTTTGATATCTGACAGCTGTCAATGTATGTTGTCATCGGATATTGCTCACGATAAATGACCTGGCAGAGCATCTCTAGCTAATAGCTAGAGATGCTCTGCCGGGTCATTTATCGGGACCTATAACAGTGAGTAACGCTATCTAGTATTACGTCATCCGCACGTCATAATATTATAACAACACCGACAGTTAATCAAAACATAACAGTAAACCCAGTCCATTTTTAGCGCTAAATTGATTGCCATTGCGGGTCGGGAGAATATTTTTGCTGCTCTATAAAAATGCATCTACATGTCTTACTTTAATTTCTTATCTCTGAATGTACATGTATACACTACTCAAAAGTTCTAATTGGCCACCTCATATTTTGGGAAATACCGACTACAACTTTGTTTAAAACGTAATTATTTTAATTTCATAAGCTAACATATTCATTTCTCTTGATTTACGCAAAATTTCAATAGCTTCTTATTACAATTCATTATCAAAAAGTGGCATGAGATAAACACCCCTACAAATGAAAAGTAACAAACAGAGGCCAATGGTGTATTTTCTCCAAGCATCATTGATTAGGGCTTGTCATTGAATTCTGTTGATCCTTTCACAGATAAGGGTATATTTCTTTGGAATTTTCCTTCACTCATGAGTGGCAAAGCGATTCAGATCGTCCGAAATGTTGTGTTATATGGGTGGTTGTCTGAATTCTCATCATCCAGCCCGATATGCTTAATAGGTGCTAAAATTAAATTTTCAAAGGGAATGAAGACTTTGAATGTGGTTTAAAGCCAATATGTGGCAGGTGCCTATCGAATAATGACACATGGATGATATCTTTGACGAGAATGGTGTCCAGATATTCTTGGAAATGGCCGAAAAATGGGTATTTTTACCCAATGTCGTACAAATTGCGCTGATAACATTTTCTATGTAAATTATGTTTGAATCAAACAATAAAAAGTACAGAAAGTGTACCCGATGTCAATCGGCTTTGTCGGCGTCAAATTAACATATCCACTTCCGGTCATTCGAAATTCCTGGAACAGCCCTTTTCACGCAGGTTTGTGACGATCGAAAATTCTAACAACATGATAATTATTGTTAAAGGCACTAGAAACCATATTAGAAGATTATTTGTTTTAATGTAATGAAGGAATGGTCGAAAACTTTATTGACAACATACCCCCACATTTGACCTGTCAGATTCGATCATGCCAAGCTCTCTAACGTATTCTAATTACATGATTTCGATCATGTTTTCTGTTTTTCGTAGGTTCTAGGCTGTGTAGGACACAATGTGTTTAATATTTAAGAGTTTTGAAAAGCGCACGTGTTTTACGTGCACGCTCGACCAAAATGTGTTTTTCACCAATTATTTGTGTAAAATTAAACAATCGGTGTTATAATTTGTTTATTCAAAATCTTTATCAAATAGATAAATAACTGTCAAAAATTCAGATTTTATGATTTAGCCATTTTTGAATAAAACGGATTCAAAAAAGTGGCCAATTAGAACTTTTGAGGAGTGTATTGTCCCTATATCACCACATTTTCTTTCGAAATCTCGTAACTTTAGCTTTCAACAAACTGAAGTTACAATGTTTATAAAGAAAAGCGACGATATTTAACAACAATTGTATTTCGAACGCGGATTTCCGAATAAGTACATTCGACCGCTTTTGTCCTTGATCCATGGCAAAACGAGAATTTTCCTTGCCTACACATGAATATCACTTATTATGAAGTACCACAGATCTGGACATATTTTACTACACGATCGTAAAAACCGAAAATATTGAGGCAAAAAAATATTATCAGCATTTTCTTCTCTTTGCCTCAATGTTTTCCCAAACGTTTTCTATTTGGGACGTCAAAGCCACGTCTTGTTTTGAAAGGGCTAATTAACCCTTTCCCAAACAAGACCTGTTTTTGACGTCCCTAATAAAAATTGATTGGGAAAACATTGAGACAAAAGAAGAAACTGCTGATAATCAGCAGTTTCTCATTTTGTATCAATATTGTATACTATATATATTCTATCTTTATCAACTTCCATTTTGTCTTCTGTTGCGGCTTCCAAATTAAATTGAAACACCCTTGAATTTTGTCGTTTTGGAAAGGGTTTAACTAAAACAGTGGTGATTGTTTAGTGGCGTCAGGATAGATATACAAGCTGTTGCAGGTACTATTATCGATCTTGTGGGTCTCCTGTGAGCGGGAATTATCTGGTATTCAATTAAGCTCGAATACAGACTAAATGAGGCATGAAAGACCTCTAGCATTAAGCTTGTTATACGCAATATAAAACACGGTCACACACATTTCCTAGGGTAAGTCTAAAAGGGTTTGACGTAAAGTATATCGTTGCTTTTCAACGAAAACCACGTAACTGCAGCTTAAAATGCTGCAGTTACGAGGTTTTCGATGAAAAGCAGCATTATTGTTGACGTGATGCGATCGCAGACTTGAGTGTAACTCAATGTCAACCTCGCGTCCAAAATGTACACCACGTCTGTTCTAGAAGCCTTTTCTAGTCTTATTCAGGTTTAAAAAGGTTATTTTCGCATTTAAATTCTATAACACAGTTATTTTGCTGAAGTCTGTGAAGTCACAAATATAACGAGTGCATCTTAACATAAATACTAATTCAAAAATAACCAAACGATGTCCCAATTAAACATTCATTTTGTCATTTGCAGCAGCTTTCAAATTCTAATTGGGACATCGCTTGGTTATTTTTGATGTATCATCCATACAGGATTTAAGCAAAATGAAAATAGCACAGTGAAAGTTGAGACAAAAGGAGAAAATGCTGCTTATCAGCATTTTCGTATTTTGTTTCAATGCTTCCAAAAGACGTTTCCTTTCAGAACCAGGGTTAGTTCGGTAGGAAACGGGTTAACCCTTTCCCAAACAAGAACTGGTTTTGACGTCCCTAGTAGATATGGCTTGGGAAAACATTGGAGCAAAAGAAGAAACTGCTGATAACCAGCAGTTTCTCCTTTTGTCTCAATATTTTCTGTGCCATATTTTTCAAAAATCCTATCTTTAATAACATCCATTTTGTCATTTGTGGCAGTTTTTAAGGAGGATCATCCTAAAATTTTGCCGTTTGGGAAAGGGTTAAGGGGCTGTTGAAATCCTTGATTTTTTGCGTTTCTGCTCTAGTTACAGCATAAAATTCCAAACCTGTAACAGATAAGGCCATAATTATGGCACATTGTATACCATCAAGCGTGATTAGATCTACGTCTTATTTAACCAGTTCCAAACAAGACCGAGTTATTATGTCCCTGGAGCGAGATATCAGAAAACATCGAAGGAAAAGAAGAAGAATTTTTATAATCTGCCTCTTTCCTTCAATATTTTCTTTGCAATAATGTACATTGTATAACTAGTCACGTCCATTTTGTCGTCTGTGCCGTGTTTCAATTTGGACAAGCAATTTCTCCATTTTTCACAATGTTTTCCAATGCTTTTATGTTTTGTGGCTTCATAAAGCGACATTGTCTTGGAATGGGTTTAGTATATCAAAACCCGGACTTGGGAAATAGTTGACTAAAATTAATGAAGTGCGAAATGGCTTAACATTGAAAAGATACTCACGTCTTTATTTAGAAGTTGTTCATATCGTTGGTAAGCATCCGTTTCCCTCTTAGCCCTAATCGGAAGATAAACTTTCCCTATCTCGGGACAAGATCGTAACAATTTCTCCAGAAGACCTTGACCTACAAATCCGGTACAACCCGTAATGAACACATTCCGGTTTTTATAGAACTCACGAACTGATACATATCTGCCGTCATGAAAGTTTCTTGAGGCAATCCCAGAATTATACTTTCTTAGCGCATTTCGGCACGTCGTCCAAAATATCATGTTTCATGAAAAAACGCCAATTTATAGCTTATCACTCGATTCAGGTAACGAAGAACATTGTTCTGGTATCAGGAACGGATGCCTGTTCAAATGATGCACAAATCCACCCAGTTCGTAGTCTCTGTGAGTTTATCCTTGAAATCCTCTAGACAGAATTGTTTCTTACAGCCACACAGTTGTTTTAATCCTGTCAAAATTTTGTAAAATATGATCTCATTAAAACATAGCAAGCAGATTATGTAAACATTTTAAGAATGAAAGTCTGAATTTTTTCACAAACGAGCAATGAAAAGTGACATTTTGTGCAAAACTAAGCTATCCAACACCCCATTATGTAACCTAAGCAGACAACTCGCGTATAAAAGGACCACACGTAAATTCTATCATTCCAGCTTTTGAAATTATTTTTCCATCCTTTCCATCCTTTTCCATCCTTGATTGATACAGTCGACACTCGATGTGTCAAAATCGGATAAGTCGATTTTCCGCTTAAGTCGAAGTAAAAGTCTGTTTCCATCCTCATCAATGGATAACAAAATTATTTTGAAATAAATGTAGCCATTGAAATATAGTAGGAAAAGGAAAGAAATTGCTCATGTTGAGCAATTTCTTTCCATTTCCTACTATATTTCAATTATGAACGTACATGATGATAATAAAAACGGTTAAAATTGTTGTAGATCTAATATTTACAAAGAAAGAAATCGGATGTGTCAAACTCCGGATATGTCGAAGTATTTTGACGGTCCCTCTGACTTCGACACAACGAGAGTCGACTGTATCTGTAATCTGTATTACCGGTTTTTGGCACGGAGAGAGTCCGAGAGACATATTCGTACGATTACATGTAAAGTATTTCAGTAATAATAATGAAAATCATGCCAAATCTGTTTAACCCTTTCCCAAACGGCAATATTTTAGGGTGATCCACTTAAAGAACTGCCACAAATGACAAAATGGGAGTTATTAAAGATAGAATTTGTGTAAAATATGGCATAGAAAATATTGAGACAAAAGGAGAAACTGCTGATTATCAGCAGTTTCTTCTATTGTTTCAATGTTTTCCCAAGCCTTTTCTAAAAGGGACGTCAAAACCAGGTCTTGTTTGGGAAAGGGTTTAATAAAAATCGAATTCATTCAGAAAGACAATGGAGAACAAAATGTTATCCTACTCTCTTAAGAACAGAGCACATTCTCTCTTCATTTCATTATGAAAGAATGATGCTCTGTTCCCGCGGGGTCATTTCACGTCTAATCTCGGGGCCTTGGCGGGATTTCGGTATCCAATCGTTGGCTATACACAACAAAACAATTCAAAAAGCTGATACAAACTTTCATTGGCTGACGCTTCAAATTACCGGCTTCAGATTATACGTAATCAAACAAGATTAAACTGAATGATATTGATTCGATAATTCAAATGTTACCGGCTTCAGCCAAAAATAGAAGCGACGTAATGTATACGTAGTGATCATGCAAGATAAAACTGAATGATTTTGATTCGATAATTCAAATGATGTGCTATAATTAGAATATGACGACCAAATAGGCTGTTGGTTTATCAAAAACGGCAGAGGTCATATTTGATGGTTAATCAATAGACCTCGGCTTTGGAGAGTAATGTTATCCAGGATCGGGAACAATGCATTTATTGCATTTGAAAGCAACATGGAACCAGACAACTGTCAACATTGATCCTAATTAGGCTTCGCTTAGGCTGCACAAATGCTCTATTGTAGACATTTTTCCAAGATCATGGATAATTTATAATTGCATAAAAAATCCACTGTGTTTATAATACAGTTTACGTTTTTATTAATCCGTCTGTTTGCAATGAAAAACCTTTTTTCTTAGAGTTTCAGATATCAAAGATCGTATTAAGTATACATAATTCCGTCTACAATTTGGACGTTTTTCATTAATTTGACACAGAGATACCAGTTAAATCTGTTTTTGGGGCAAAACACGTCTCTTTAATGAAATGAATCATGCCACGGAAAGCGGCGGTCAGGGCTTTTAAAAAACTGATTCTTCGAGTGACCTACGTAGAACACAGTAGCAGCGGATAAAACAGAGGTTGACAAGCACACATGAGCACACCATTTGAATATATCGGAAAATATGCAAAGAAAAGGGGAAATTATGGACAGATTCTATGAAGCATTTTCAACTTTTTGCCTCGATGCGTTTCAGGATTTCTTATTTTTGACTTCAGAATATAGAATAGCACGTGAAGGATTGACAACATAAATAATACTATATAGAAGTCAACGACCACACTTTTTTGGTCGTTAAATCTTCGTATTGTGCGGATAAAATGACACAATTACCATATTCCATTAGAGATTTAGATACAAAGTAACGTTAATGACATTGTCAGATGCCAGGACTGATGCCAGGGTAAACTCTTTCCAAAATGGAGAAAAATAATGAATTCCCGACTGAAAACCGCTGTAGACGACAAAATGGTTGTTGATAAAGATACGTTTTGTAAACAAATTAGCATAGAAAAGTTTGAGGCAAATGGAAAACACATCGGTTATCATCATTGTTGCTCGAATTTTCCCCAAGCTTTTTGTATTAGGAATATTAAAAATCTGTCATGTTCGGGAATTGTTAAATGCCATTACCTGAATGATCCCGGTTTTAACCTAACCTGGGTCTGTATTTACCAACAGTTCTAAATCTATTTTCTAAATCTTATTTACATTATAAGTAATTAGATTGGGCGACACGTATGATTGGATGATTTTGTTTTAATATTAGACTGGGAATTAGAAATCAATTGCGAAAATAATGTGACGCACCAAATGGATCAAAGTCTATGTCTAACATGCACGCATGAAAAGTACACGTACCGTCGTATATTCCATACGTGCACGTGTAAAATATACGCGTTTACGTATATTTTATCTTTTGCGTGCAAGCGTAAATCTTACGCGCACATGCTGCTATTGCATAATATTTCCGCGTGAATGCACGTAAAATATACACGATATTGCGTATTTTTTTTATTCGTCCTTAATTGTGAATGTTCTTTTTTGTGTAAGGGTAATGTTGATAGTTGAAATCGCTTTTGGTGTAACATTTAGGCTAGCAACGTAAACATTGGGGAGAAGGGGAAAATGAAGACAAATCTCACCAGTTCCCTTTCCTTTATTCTTCCGAAACTTTTTCTTCGAATTGTAGTCAAATCAGTCGCTGGTTGGGAAAATGTTATTCAACAAAATTATCAGCAGATGATATTAATGCATGCATGTAGTAACCAAACCCTTAAATTGTTAATGATAAAAAACGCAATAAAGTTATTCTATGAGTTTTATCTGACAGAGGATCTCTTGCGCAGATATCTTATTTAATATGCTTACTTGCAAACAGACAAGGTGTGGCATGCATCAAGCAGACTCTTTTCGGGTTTATCTTAAGAGTTACATAACAATCAATCTGATTGGCCGAGACATGCGTCTCGTCCAATCAGATGGATTGTACGCATATGTAATTTAGAGCTCAAAATCGATCTAGAAATGTCGATGAATACAGCCCAGATCTATTCACATCATGCAGACATCTTCAAAACATCAAATTTCAACTCTAGGTTTACTCTCCCTAATGACTATATTTAAGACTGCTTCAATTTTAAACCAGTTGCAGATGTCAAAATAGTTGATATCGAAAGAAGAAAGTGTTTATGTTATAGCATAGCAAATATTGAGGAAAATGAGAAAATGCTGGATATCAGCATTATTTTCAATCGTCTCTTTCATAAACGCTTTTTCCATTAGGTACGTCAAATCCGTGTCTTGTTTGAAAGAGGAATGGGCTCGTTTATATCTAAAAAAGGTCCGGGTTGACACCTTTATTGAAAAAGTACGGAAAACATTGGGACAACGGAAGAATACACTGATACTGAATTTCTGTGCAATCATTGTCTATAAGTACCATCTTCGGACACATTTATTTGTTAGCCTGTAGAAGTTAGAAGAGCAGTCTAACTTTGTATCCTTTGGAAAGAGTTAAGGTAAGAAGGGCCTAATTAAAAACACCACTTTCTAGCCACATGAAATGCACCAAATTACACACACTTGTAAATACACTTCACATAAGTTGATTCACCGTGCCAGATTTCAAGATTATGCTTCAAGAAGAAAATAATTTACAAATAATATTTTACTCTATATTCATATGCAAGGGAGGTAATTTTGAACATTTTTGTCAAATATTTCCATAAATATGCATTAATTCAAAATTCTAAAGCGTACAAAATGCGTATGTTTATATTTGGAATGGAAATGTAACACCGCTTCGGAATTACCGGCACTTTTCAAATTTCGCCGCTGGCTCTTTGGTGCTAATTGGGCCCTTCTTACCTTAATACACAATACACAAAAGACTTTGCTGTAAATCTAAGCCTTCTTACTTTATTTCTATTTTACTTGTAGGGCGTAATTGGAGGGAAATGTTGTTCTGTAAAGATCAAAATATTAATTAACTTTTATAGCCTAGTATAAAATAGTGTCATTACATGATTTAAAATATAATACACGCTTAATATACGAGTAATTGATTGTTTCTGTCGGCGTTTTAGTAATTTTAGAATAGTAATATATTTCATGGCGAAAATGATTAACCTTGAAAAAGACAAGACATTAATTCAATTTTGTTAGCAGTATAATGTCATTTCTCGTCATATTTGATGGTAATACCATAATTCATCATTATTAAGGTAGAGTATCCGTAATGTGGCCATTTTGAGGTGCATAAAACATCGGATATTTTCGAGTTGCGTCGCTACGTGTCCGAACGTATTCGGGCGCGGTCGTAAACTTTTGGCGGTGGAAAGTTCCACCACCGATATTTACGACGTCGCTCGAATAATTCTGACGGCACGCGAATCTCGTTAGGGGTTGTAGACTACCTTATTACTGTTAACCTCTCCTTGATTATATAGATTCCATATAAAGTAGAACTATTCCAATTCATATGTTCACTCACAAGAAATTGATCAGAACAGATGATTTTGTTAATCCTTTCCCAAACTGCAACATTTGATAATCGTCAAGTTTGAAAACTGATGCAGATGACAAAATGGACATTCAAAGATAACATTTTGAACAATACGATACGTATATATGCGTGGTTTCTCGACAGAGTTAGAAAGTACTTGTTTCGAGCAACTTCTATTCCCTTCCTACTTTTTTTTTAATTATACACGCAAGTAATACAATACAAAGCATATATCACTTTTGTCGAAACTTGACACAACTGATCAGATCTATATCTGGTAGCAAAATGACATGCCCCAAGACTTCTACAGTATGAGATTCAACAGCGTTTCTGTGACAGTTTTTTTTAATTCGAGCAATATTGCCACGTTCATAAACATTTTATTGTTTCTTTGTTAGAAGAAATTAATAATTTTGCCAAAAGCAAGTCGCTGATTTACTATTATAGTTGTTTGAGATACATTACCAATTCATCATATAGCTGCTTTTCAACGGAAACCTCGTTACTGCAGCTTAAAAAATGCAATTACGAGGTTTTCGTTGAAAAGCGACGATATCTATAGGTACGAGTATTCATTATTGTTATTACTAAACTCCCTGATTTCCTTCGTGTCTACAGAATAAAAGATATAGATTAATTCCAATCGCATAACAATCGTATAACAAATACAGAGACACAGAGAAAAAGACGGGTATCGTTTTCAGAAGTATTTTGATTCTTTGAATGACAAATAATGAAATTTGCCAAAAGCAATGCAATGATTTATTATTTCAATCGTTTTTCGAACAACGTTTCACACACTGTACTGTTTAAAATTCCTCGATAGAAATTGCTTGTGAAACATTCAATGAAAAGCATGCAAATAACGAAGATTTTCTCCTTTTATTTCAATTCTTCTTCCATGTACAGAAATGTTGTCTTTATCAACATCAGGTTGGCTGGCCGTCTGCATCAACTTTCTAAAAGAGCAGCTAAATTTTCACTGTAATTGAAAATATTAATAAATACCGGCATCAAAATAGTTTTCCATAATTTTGCTTATTTTTTGTAAAACTACTGTGAAAAACGTTTTACTTCTATATTGTTTCCATTTCCATTTATCCCATTTGCATATCCATGAAAATAAACAATAGAATAATCCGCGAAAACTAACTCGACCTATATCCAGCACAGATATAATCTATTATGGCTAGGAAAGACAGAATCTCGGTTAATAAGCTAGTTAGTTAGATAGTCAGATAGTCCTTTACTATACTAAACTTTACTGGGTGCTTTAATTTACCAACACTTTCTATTTACATAATTATATCTGAAGCAACAAAGATGGAGTATGCCAATTTAGACTATAAATTGGGTATTTAGAAAAATGCCCTTGATGTTTAATTTTACAGAGAAAATATTGAGACAAAAGAAGAAAATGCTGGATATCAGCATTTTCTTCTTTTGTCTCAATGTTTTCCAAATCTGTTCCTATTGTTCGTCAAAAAACAAGGTCCTTTTTGGGAGAGGATTAATTTACAAACACCATTTAAGTCTTTTACACTTGATAATAAATTAGTAAAATAGTCGTTTACAATACCGAAGGCTCTAATTTACCAACACTATTATCTAAGTCTTTACACTTGTTTAAACATTTGTCTGATTTACACTCACTTATTTATATCCAAGCCGTCTGATCAACGGACCGTTCCAACCAAATCCCATTTAACGAATGATAGAGATAGAATTTCGTTACGAAAGAGAATTTCACTGCTTCAGATGTATGTCAATCGCTCGCTCTCTTATAGTTTCTATAGTTCATTATAGTATTCGAGGCCATTTATGCGGGTGCATATAAGCTACTTTCAGCTTCTATGCCAGGTTATGAAGAATCCATGGGAGAAAAGCATGGACCTTGATCAGGTTGCACGTAAGTGCATGCTGTTCTGGATAAATTTGGTTCTTAATTGTCATATGACCCATTTTTTCCACATTCCAATTAAACCCCACTCGAGGAATTTGAGACGTAGAATTCAATTTTTCGTTACGAAAGAGACTTTTTGCTACGGGAGCTGCATACCAGGTACTTTAACCCATTACCACACAGTGACTCCTTTAGACTCCCCATAAGATAATGGCTTTTAAAACATTGCGGGAAATGAAGAAATTGCTTGGCACAAGCAATTTCTTCATTTCCCACAATGTTTTCTACCAAAAAAGACCAAAAGATTTATAAATTTCCTTAACTTGAAATTGTCGTCTGCAACAACTTTGAATTTGGACCAGTCTAAAGTTTTGTCGTTTGGTAATGGGTTAAAAAAGAGACATCACATTCCTACTCCATTTTTCTTTAAAGTATGTCTTTTTGCCAAGATTTGTTAGTCTCATGCGTTTAAATGCTGTCAAATTTTAAGTTATTGCTGACGAGCGAAAAAATACGCCTTAAAAGTTGAGACAGATATGACAAACTCCACATACATCTGAACTGCTGTATACAGTATTTTGTTTAATTTTAACACACAAATGAATATTTCTCGTAAACGGCGCAAAAGTTTAGCTTAAACTTTTCTGATTTTTAAAAAGAAAATATGCCTTTCAGATAAAGGCAAAATTAAAATTCACGAAATAAATAACTGTGAAATGTCACTTTAACGCTTCGTTTTTTCATAGATGTAACCCATTTTTGCATCATCTATACAATATGAAATGATGATGGAACAATCGTATTATTGTATTTCAAACAAATATGGATCCGGATTAGATCTGATCTAGGTCCTCACTGTACTTTTATGGGTTCTTCATTATCTGTAGAAACTATCAGAAAGAGTAGCATGGATCTACACAAGACTTCACGTTTACATGCTCATCTATTTTTTCACGATCACTTCTGAAAGATTAATTCTATAACATCTGATAACTGAACCGTCACAAATTAACTCCAAATGTGTAAAGAAGAGGAGTATAGATTCTTGATTTAGAATTATTGTTACGGTAAACTGTTGTTGTTGTTGTTGTTTTGTCCTAGGAAACCCATGTGTCGCACATGATACACTGTTTCGGCCCCTGGGAATTTGATTTGAAATATTACGAAAACCGATATGAAACGCCAGAGCATACGATCCAATGAGATGAACGTTCCCGTGTAAGGACCGTTTTTATTGAATGAATCTTCCGAAAATGACGTTTGAATCAATGAAATAGCCTCATTGGTTTCCGGGGATGTTTTCGTCTACGAATCTGTTTTCCTTTCAGTACCATGGCATTGCTCTTCCTTGACATTAACCCTTAGTTCAGTAAGATCTGGTTTTCACGTCCCCGATAAAAATGCTTAAGAAAATGTCGAGACAAAAGAAGAAAATGTTGATAATCAGCATTTTCTCCTTTTGTCTCAATAATATTGTCATCTGTAGTAGCTTTCAGAATGGACCAATAATTTTTTTCACTACCGGAAAGGGTTGAAAACCTAGACAAAGGCTTAAATGCGGTACTTTTTCAGATACAATCTTTTATATAATTATTCATGCCATAACCCATTTGTCAAAAACAATTTGTAAGTCCAAACAGTCACCAAAACCCTGATCGTTTTGAGTCAGTGACAATATGTACAGTATTACCCTGTGTCAAGCACCTGAAATGTCATAATTGATAATCTTAAAATGCATATCTCAAGACTATACCCCAAAACATTATAAGAATAGGAAAACCCGTCAAGGTAGATCGCTTCCGTTCGACAATAATTGGCTTGAGTTTATGCCTTTGGACCTACCCGTTTTCACACATAGAAAGGATTTTCTGAAAGTAATTATCTTTGTGCCAATGTTACATTACTTTTTATACCCGAAATGATGCTTTGCAAAAACGACTGTGTATGATCGGACTGCCATCCACGACCCAATTCTTTTTAATATTTGCTTTTAGCATAGCCTAATCCTTACATTGCTCAGCAGCTGTCAAATTATTACATCAATATATTTATATACCATCCATCTGTTTAAAGAAACGCCCCAAACAGGAATCTTCTCATGGCAGATGAGATTCTTGCCAGGCAATTATACAGGAGTTACGTTTTTGTCCAACCCATTTCTAATGAACATCATACTTGTATACTATCTTGATGTATTAAATCAAAGAAACAAAATTGATTTAGAACGATGATAGTATATATCATATCCAAACAATTTCATCACTGGAACATTATACTTCCATTTAGCATATCGTCGGCTACATTCGAAAATGCTGTAAATACAGCTTATTTAAACTGTGGTTACGACAGTTTCTACAGTAGCCGAAGATATCACTGTATGGAAACTGATGTACGTTAGGTTTGTTGGGTATACCGAAGTTTTATACAAAAAGGCGGACGGGATTTCTTTACAAGGTACATTGTATGTGTCATGTATTTTTTGTCTCAAACTATTGAATATGCATTGGGAAGACAATTGGTTGGATAATGAAGTTGCTTCGTTTGACCGTAATATTTGACTTAACACAGTGTTGTGTTGAGCGATAGATTTGGAAAAACCGTTCTGTATTTTTTGAATCTCTAAGGTTACTGACAACAACACAGGGCTAGAAATTGATGGAATTGGAGAAATTGATATTATTACCGAAAATGTTTCGATAGTTCGTCTGTCTAGTCTACTTTAGAAAATTGCATGCTGTATTGTTGGGTGCAAACCGAAACTTATCAAGTGTATGTTTGCATTTGACGTCGGTGCACCCAACAAATCTAACGTACATCACTTTCCATACAGTAGATATATGACAAGTAGAACTTGTTTCAGACTGACAGTGCTTCGCAAAGGAATCGTTTATCGTCGCTTTTCAACAAAAATACGTAACTGCAGCTTGTTTTAAGCTGCAGTTACGATGTTTTTGTTGAAATACAGCGTTATGATTGTTTCGATCAGTCAAAGATGTGCATAACCGTTACTCGTTAACAAAATATCATCACAAGCCGTAGTTATAATAATGTAACATTTTATACCAAAATCATATAATCAATGAAACGCCATCCGGTGCCTCCAAGCGAAATAAAACCGAGATAACACCGAGATAACATAAAGTTTCACATTGCACTATTGAATTCATATCCAGAATTAGGTGTGTGTGTGTGTTCATTTGTTTTTATCTGATGACCTTTGGGTCTTTCTATCACAATTGTTTAACCTTTCAGGAAACGGTAAATAAATACGAGACAACACTTTTGGGAGACGTGTAAGAATAAAATTGAACCATAGCTCAGCGAAACACTGACAGTGTCATTAGCATTTGGTCCTGAATCTGTAAAAAAAGACATTTACAGCATTTAAGATGACCATATAGACCATATTCAGATGATATAATGACAATTCATACAAACATAAAAGATGCAGGGATACTCATAGTTTCGTAAAGTTACTTAATCTAGAGCACAAAGAACCAACAAGAAAAAGCAAAGTTTGTGAATGTGAATGTCGGAAGAACGAATACAGAAATTGAACAATCTGATAATCATGTATGTCTTGAACCATTGTAATTACATGCAAAATTTCATTAAAATCTGTTGAATACATAAAGGAAGCTTCAAAGCAATTTACCCCACCGAATTTGTCATCAATTTTATCTAGAAAATAATGGTACTATAGGTATTACGACCCGGAAGTAGCACCCGATTAATATTATCTCCATAACATTATTCGTGACTGAACCGTTCAATATAATAGCAAACAAGTAGATCTATGTCACCGCGTGGAATCACGTGACACAACAATATTGTAGGAAATCTTCAAAAAATCTGTATAATATTATTATGTATGATCATTTTTTATTCAGTTGGAAGCACGGTAGGTTAAAACACGTCAGGGATAGATGGCTGTGGTAGATCTTTTTGAAAAATCAGCTGACATAAAACTAATTGACGACCAACCGAATTTCTGGTCTAGTAAATATTTTTTTTATCTATTGTATATGCTAATTTTAAAGCATTCCTCGCATTCAGCATATGTCAGGTATTTTCCCGCCTTCTCTGCTTCAAATCTTTATCAAATTGATCATAACATAATGATTTAACAAGTTCGTGTCACGTGCTTCCCCACCGCGATTTGATAAAGTATTATCAGTATCACATGGTAAATGAGCGAAATGTATTTTTCATTTCAGTATGTCGAGTGTCATTGTCTTTCGTTGATGATACTTAAACACGCGTTTGTATGATTAAGACAATGCAAGGGCATACAACAAAGCTAATGTTCATGTATATTATAGGCTACATGTATATTCGAGATTAACATACGAGTCCTTTGTATCGGACAGGCAGGTCCTTATATCATATATTTTAGCTTGGGTCTGGAAAGACGTCCCTTTAAGCAATTAAGTAAAAAGTAAAGCAAATCATTTGAGACAGTCGTGTTTCACGACCAATCTGTGCCTAACTGCAGTCTAACGGGAATCCATGTTGCTGTCTTTCGGTGACTACAAGTAACGAAGAAGCTATTGGAGACCAACATGGTTCATGATCAGACTGCGTGTAAAGCCTAAAAGGACCCATTTTCCAGGCCGAGGCCCAAGTATACACACTAACTTCTAAACACAATATTAAAACTTTTTCATTTAGCATGTAGATAACGACTCCTTATAGTGTTGTTATCCATTTTATTTACGATATGGGATCTGAAGAGGGATTCTTATATTTTGTTAGTCCAACAGATCATTCGGCGCAGTTTAGACAGGATTCAAGCTGGACTGTTACAGTTGATAATAGCGATAGAGACGCACCTTAATAGAACAACACGAATCTTGATCAGACTGTGCGTATGTGCAGACTAATCGGGATCCATGTTAGTATCAAATATATTAGCCAAAACTCCTAACCGGCTACTTTGTTTTTCGAATTGTTTAAATGTTTACAAAAATCTGATTGGAAAGAAGATTTCTTTTTTTTTGAATGGATGGTCATTTGAAGATCATTTCGCACAAACGTCGCGTGTTAAAATGTTAATGTGACTCTTTGACATTACATGAAAGACGATGACCCCTATTTCTGAAAATCATTAAAACTGAGAACTTCGACAGAAATTCAGATTTAGGACGAAATAAAATTTTGATCTTGTCATTCTTTCGCTATCAAAATTGCTAGTAAATTGACAAAGAAACATTATTTTCGAAGAAAGAATTTAATTCTATTCAAAATTGCCCATATATGAACCGATTTTCTACAAAATACCCCGGCCATCCACCAATGTTACAATTGTGTCAATTTGAAAAAGTCCAAAACAGAAAATTGGTAACATTTTCATCTTTTCTAGTTCGAAAATGATTAATCTATACAATGAATAACAATGATTGTGGTTATCCCGTCAATAAATATGTCATAAATGGCAGAAACGTGGTGGCCGGTTAGAAGTTTTGACAAGTATATTATAATTATACTATATGGGACCTTTATTAGATCATGTGTCATCATACAAGTTTACAAGTTTACAAGTTTTATTTGATATTTCCAGAAGGTCGTAGACCCATGTGGCATACAAATACATATGGTGCGACAGTGAGCATTGATAGTGCATACAATACAACAGTCGAAAACAATACAAACAAAATGATATACGTCCCGTATGTGTCATCATAATTCGTGTAGATAAGACGATCTAAATCAGAATACACCAAGCTTGCAGTCTTGCACCCATTTTTTGCCATTTGCGATTAGCTCGATGAAAAGTAAACTCTGAACTGATGGGCTTTTTTCTTAGATTGCCTTATTGAAAATTTGACGTAGATAAAGATCAATGAGCAATGAATCAGAGAAATCTTTAGACAAAAGGGAATGCTTCCCACTTGTTTTGTCTCAATGTTTTCAAAAGCATTTTCTTTTAGAGATGTCAAAATTTTTTTTCTATTCGATTGATATTTTACTGTTTCTATCAAGTGTTTTTTTTATTTGAAAGTTCAAAATACTTTCCATGACTAACAAATAACGAAATTTAATTCGAATCTTCACATCAAAATATCTGTTCCCATCCATAGTCAAAACTAGATTTTGTTTGGGAAATGATTACAGTCTTGCAGTACCATGCCAAAATTAATTTAATCTCCATCTTTATCATTTCCCATAATAAAATTTGCTCATTCAGATAAAACGATTTTGACTTTTTTACCCTGCACATGTAAAGGGACCTCATGAAAATGACGACTGTATCGCCATCAGGTGGAGGTAACAAACTGTCCCCTTTTCTATATTTGGTTTGGTTCTTCATAATGCGCTGTTGTGTTTGACTGACTTATGCCAAAATAATAGTGGATAAGTGAATAAATGAAGCAATTGTCCCATAATGTAACGTAAATTACACAAATATGTCAACTGAAATGGTAGAAATATGTCTTATCTTTGTTGTTTTTCATTCCAAGGGCAACAGTAAGTGTATTAACGATATTTTATCTAAAATATATCAGTTCTCTTATGAACTTAAATCCCTTACATTGATTATTTAAGTAATTTCCGCCATCTTGGCGGCCATCTTGAATTTCTCAAAATGCTAAAGGGTGACACGATGGCACCCGTCGGAATCTTTAACAGTAGGATGTCTACTTCAAGAATCAGCAAAGAAAAAAACTTTATACTCCACTGCAAGGTTCAGCTAAAAAATGGGGAATATCTGCCGGACTAGTAGCATGGATCTAGACGAGACTTCACATTGACATGCTCATCTGAATGTTTTTTTTTTGTTTTGTTTTTCACGATCACTGCTGAAAGCTTAATTCTATTTATCTGATAATTGAATGAATCTTCCGTTAGAAAATGAAGGAACCAATGAAATAACAACATTCGTTCAGGTATAATGGGAAGGAATTCAATAAATTGCCCAATGGTTCAAAACAGCACAACATGTATGACACTTTGGTATCCGGGGATGTTTGTCTACGAATGCGTTTTCTTTTTAGTATCTTAACATTGCTATGTCTTCATATAAACCTTTTCTTAAACAAGTTCTGGTCCTGGTTTCTCGAAAAAACTTAATACATACTCATGAGCACATGCTCAACTTCAATGGAATATTCTCCAACGTTGAAGGGTATTATGATTGAAGTTCACGGGGATTTTGTGTGATTTGAGTGCAGTGCTCAGATTTGAGTCTGAGAACGTACTTAAGTTTTTCGAGAAATCGGGACCTTGTTTTCAAGTCCCTGTCCAAAAAATGATTGAGAGAATTTGAGACAGACGAAGAAAAAACTGATAAAATAGTGTCTCTTTTTTATTTTGCACACATGATATATCTTTATCAAAACTATTTCTGCGATCTATGTACAGTCTTTTTCAAATTAGACCAACCTAAAATTTCCAAAAAAGGTTAAAAAACTAGACTAGGTTACCTATGCGATTTTTTTCTTCAGATACAGTCGTTTGTATAATTATTTATGGTATGCCATAACCCATTTTGTCATCGAATATTTTTAAGTCCAAACAAAGAGTCATCAAGAACCCTGATCTTTTTGAGTCTGTTACAATGTGTACAGTATTACCATGTGTCAGGCATCTTAAACTTTCATAACATAAAATACCTATGTTAATATATGAGCTTATAAAAAGGAACAGTCTGGATCTTGATCACATTGCGCTGAGGCAGCCTAACCTGGGTCCATGTTGGTCTAAAATACCATAGGAATCTCTCATCCAAAGAAATGCTCATCTATGTTTCTTTTTCCGATCATATAATCATCAAATCGTTTTAATGCTAAATTGATTGTGATAAATGTGAATTCTCCTACATAGAGTTTCTTTTTATTGTAGTTTTTTTCTATGAATGTATTTTTTCCTTTCAAAACCACAGTTAAACTTTACCTTGGCCTTAAGCATTGACAAAAAGTCGTGAATCTATGATTGTGACACACTTTTCAGATTCATTCGTTTATTATCCATGTCACAATCCATTTGTCACTGAGTTAATTCTTCTTTGCAAGAGACCAAGGTGTGTTATCTTAAAATACATATCACAAGACTGATAATTGGCTTGAGTTTATGCCTTTGGACCTACCCGTTTTCACACCTAGAAAAGGATTTTCTGAAAGTTATTATCTTTGTGCCCATGCTGCATTCCTTTCTATACCCGAAATGATGTTTTGCAAAAACGACTGTGTATGATCGGACTGCCATCTACGATCCATTTTTTTTAAATATTTGCTTTAGCATAGCCTAACCGTGTCTTAAATCTTAAGCTATCCTTACATTGCTCAGCAGCTGTCAAATTATTACATCAATATATTTATATACCATCCATCTGTCTAAAGTGACATTTCACGATTATTTTACATAAATTTCACTTTTATTCTATCTGAAAGAGCATGTTTTCTTATGAAAATTCTGAAAATTTTAAGCCAAAACATTGAATCGTTCACGAGAAATATATATTTCTGTGCTAAGAATAAACAAATTGTTGTGGACAACAGTTCAGATTTATATAGAATTTGTCATTTCTGTCTCAATTTTAAAGGCGTATTTTTTGCTTATAAGTAACAACTTCCAAAAACTGATAGCATTTCTACACATTAGAATAAACAATCTTTACATCAAGACATACTTTTAAAAAATGAAATAAATGTGAAATGTCACTTTAAAGAAATGCCCAAAAACAGTAATGTTCTCATGGCAGATGAGATTCTTGCCAGTCAATTATACAGGAGTTATGTTTTTTTCCCAATCCATTTCTAACATTTTGTTCATATGAACATCATACTTGTATAATATTTTGATGTCTTAATTTGAAGAAATAAAACTGATTTAGCACAATTCATTGTAATGTGCATCGCATTTCACGATGATATTATATATCATATCCAAACAATTTCACCACTGGAATATCATACTCCCATAAAGATATAATAGGTTTGTTGGGTGTACCGAAGTTATTTCTTAAATTGTGGACGGGATTTCTTTACAAGGTAGGTGTCATGTAGTTTTTGTCTCATACAATTGAATATGCACTTTCATACAACTTTACGGATATCAGCGGGAAGACAATTGGTTTGAAAATGAAGTTGCTTCGTTTGACCGTTATATTTGACTTAACACGGTGCTGTGTTGAACGATAAATTTTGAAAAACCGGTCTGTATTTTTTTAAATCTCTTAGGTTCCTGACAACAACACAGGGCTAGATGGGTGGAGAAATTGATATTCTTACCGAAAATGTTTCGATAGTTCGTCTGTGTAGTCTTATTTGTTGTAATTACACTTTTAGAAAATCGCATGCTGTATTGTTGGGCGCAAACCGAAACTTATCAAGTTTTTAGTTGCATTTGACTTCGGTGCACCTAACGTACATCACTTTCCATACAGCAGATATATGACAAGTAGAATTTGTTTCAGACTGACAGTGCTTCGCAAAGTAATCGTTTATCGTCGCTTTTCAACAAAAAAAAATCATAAATGCAGCTTGTTTTAGCTGCAGTTACGATGTTTTTGTTGAAATACATCGTTATGATTGTTTCGATCAGTCAAAGATGTGCCTAACCGTCACTCGTTAACAAAATATCATCACAAGCCGTAGTTATAATAATGTAACATTTTATACCAAAATCATATAATCAACGAAACGCCACCCGGTGCCTCCAAGCGAAATAAAACCGAGATAACATAAAGTTTCACATTGCACTATTGAATTCATTTTCAGAATTAGGTGTGTGTGTTCATTTGTTTTTATCTGATGACCGTTGGGTCTTCTATCATAATTGTTTAACCTTTCAGGAAACGGTAAGGAAATATGAGACAACACTTTTGGGAGACGTGTAAGAATACAATTGAATCATAGCTTAGCGAAACACTGACAGTGTCGATAACAGTTGATCCTGAATCTGTAAAAAAGACATTTACAGCAATTAAGATGACCATATAGAACATATTCAGATGATATTATGACAATTCATACAAACATAAAAGATGTAGGGATAATCATAGCTTCGTAAAGTTACTTAATCTAGAGCACAAAGAACCAACAAGAAAAAGCAAAGTTGTGAATGTGAATGTCGGAAGAATGAATACAGAAATTGAACAATCTGATTATCATGTATGTCTTGAACCATTGTAAATACATGCAAAATTTCATTAAAATCTGTTGAATACATAAACAGTTAGGAAGCTTCAAAGCAATTTACCCCAATTTGTCATCAATTGTATCTAGAAAATTAATGGTACTATAGGTATTACGACCGGAAGCAGCATCCGATTAATATTATCTCTATAACATTATTTGTGACTGAACCGTTCCATATGAAAGCAAACAAGTAGATCTATGTCAACGCATGGAATCACGTGACACAACAATATTTTAGGAAATCTACAAAAATTCTGTATATGTATGATCATTTTTTTATTCAGTTGGAAGCACGGTAGGCGGAAACATGTCAGGGATAGATGGCTGTGGTAGATCTTTTTGAAAAATCAGCTGACATAAAAGTAATTGACGACCAACCGAATTTCTGGTTGGTAGTAAATATCTTTTTATCTATTTTATCTGCTGATTTTTAAAACATTCCTCGCATTCAGCATATGTCAGGTATTTTCCCGCCTTCTCTGCTTCAAATCTTTATCAAATCGATCATAACAGAATAATTTAACAATATCGTGTCACGTGCTTCCCCACCGTGATTTGATAAAGTATTATCAGTACCACATGGTAAATGTACGAAATTTATTTTTTATTTCAGTATGTCGAGTGTCATTGTCTTCCGTCGATGATACTTAAACACGGGTCTGTATGATTAAGACAATGCAAGGGCATACTGCAAAGCTAATGTACATGTATGCATAATTGTGACCCATCACGATAAAAAGAACCTTATAAGATATGTGAAAAATATCGACCCTAGTCAGTCTGCGCTGTCAGCGCATCCAGACTAGGGCCGACACTTTTCACTTGTATGTAATTTTCTAAATGCAGAATGTTTTCCCTATCAGTATCTTACTATACTGTATATATATTCATTTTTGCATACAATGTCTGGCTGACCTTTGCTGAGTCTGACAAGATTGTCAAAATGTGGATGTTTTGACTTCTGTTAAGGTCCCTTTTAGTGTGACGGGCCACATTATTAAACATGTATATTATAGATAAAAAACATACAAGTCCTTTGTACCAGCTAGTCAGGCCCTGAAATTATACAGTTGAACTGGGATCTTTAAAAAATGTATCTTATATAACATTTGAGACAGCCACGTTTCACGACCAAGCTGTGGTCTGAAGTCTGACAGGGATCCATGCTGCTGTCTTTCGGTGACTACAGGTCACGAAGAAGCTATTGGAGCCAAACATGGTTCATGATCAGACTGCGTGTATACACAGGCTGATCTTGAACCATGTTGGGCTAAAAACCTAAAAGAACTTTTTATAGACCCTGGCTCAAGTATACTCAAGTATGCACACACGCTTCCAAACACAAGATTACAACTTGTTCATTTAGCATGTAAATGAAGACACCTTAATCATATAGTATTGTTATCCATTTTATTTATTATCTGGGATCTGAAGAGGGGTTCTTATAAGTTAGTCCAACATATCTTTCAGATCATTCGGCGCAGTTTAGACAGGATTTAAGCTGGACTGTTACAGTTGATACTAGCGATACAGACGCACCTTAACCCATTACCAAACGACAAAATTTTAGGGCGGTCCAAATTCAAAGATGCTGCTGACGACAATTTCAAATGAATGAAATTTAAATGTTTGTTGTCTTTTTTGGTAGAAAACATTGTGGGAAATGAAGAAATTGCTTGTCACAAGCAATTTCTTCATTTTCCACATTGTTTTCAAAAGCCATTATCTTGTGAGGAGTAAAAAAGAGTCACTGTGTTGTAATGGGTTAATAGAACAACACGAATCTTGATCAGACTGTACGTATGCGCAGACTAATCGGGATCCATGTTAGTCTCAAATATTATATTATAAAATATGGGACCTGTATTGCATCATGTGTCATTATAATTTGTGTAGATAAGACGATCTAAATCAGAATACACCAAGCTTGCACCCATTTTTTGCCATTTGCGATTAGCTCGATGAAAAGTAAACTCTGAACTGATAGGCTTTTTTCTTAGATTGCCTTATTGAAAATTTGACGTAGATAGATCAATGAGCAATGAATCAGAGAAATCTTTAGACAAAAGGGAATGCTTCCCACTTGTTTTGTCTCAATGTTTTCAAAAGCATTTTCTTTTAGAGATGTCAAAAGTTTTATTCTATTCGATTGATATTTTACTGTTTCTATCAAGTGTTTTTTTTTATTTGAAAGTTCAAAATACTTTCCATGACTAACAAATATCGAAATTTAATTCGAATCTTCACATCAAAATATCTGTTCCCATCCGTAGTCAAAACTAGATTTTGTTTGGGAAATGATTACAGTCTTGCAGTACCATGCCAAAATTAATTTAATCTCCATCTTTATCATTTCCCATAATAAAATTTGCTCATTCAGATAAAACGATTTTGACTTTTTTACCCTGCACATGTAAAGGGACCCCATGAAAATGACGACTGTATCGCCATCAGGTGGAGGTAACAAACTGTCCCCTTCCTATTTTTGGTTTGGTTCTTCATATGTAATAACAATCTTCATTGATATTATGCTAATTATTATTCAGCTACGACACTTTTAACCCTTTCCCAAACAAGACCAGGGCCCCGTTTTACTAACATAGATTTTTGCAAAAACCTTGTAACAACACATCTGATTGAAAGAGAAATAATAACAACTAACTATTCGGCCAATCAGATTTGTTGTTGTTTTAAAAATGTTCTTAAGTTTGTTAGTAAAACGGGCCCCTGGTTTTGACGTTCCTTGTAGAACAGGCTTGGGAAAACATTGAAACAAAAGAAGAAACTGCTGATAACCAGCAGTTTCTCCTTTTGTCTCAATATTTTTTGTGCTATATTTTACACAAATTCTTTGTTTTACATCATGCCTTTTGTTGTTTGCAGCAGCTTTTAAATTACACCACCCTAAAATTTTGGGAAAGCGTTTAATACGTTTTCAAAGTTCTGTGCTTTTGTGTTTATGTGTGGCACGTTTTCGTGTGACAAGTTACATACAAAATCGAAATGCGATATAATGATACTCTAGAGCGTATTTTCGCGAGTGCATTCCATTCATCCAACAGGGCTAACAAGTTTAACGAAGATTAATGAGATGTATTTTAAAAACTCTGCACGTTTATTTTATTTAAATGATATCATCCTATTTTTATTTTAAACGGAGCCACGAAAAACGACTTGTCATTGACCTTGACCTGAATAGATTCGGTGTGCTTTCAGACATGTGTTGTTTTTTTTATTGCCAGAAACGCGCCACATGCCTCAAGATTCGGTGGCATCTTTAATCTATTATTTCTGATCCTGAATTATATACCATGTAAAAAAAGTTTAGCAACACTGACTTTGTTAATTGAAAACATGTATTTTCTGTGATATTTATTTCACAACTCTTATATACATTTTAGCATATGCATTTACGCACAACATTCAAAGGTAGTTTTGTGGTAACGTTAAATATTGTGTTAGAAACATTGTCTTGACGTAGGTGAGATGTCAAAATAAAAAGTTACAACAAAATTCGGTATCGATTATGAGGCCATTTTCGAGCAAGAACAGCAGTGAAACGATTTCTAATCCACTTAAATTGTTTGTAAACAGTGTAAACATTCACTACTTTATCAAGAGATTGAACGTCATTTCCGTCAATACGATCACGCACACGTCTTCCTTAAAAGCACCGTATGTGCTTTATGGGTGACAAATCAGAAATAAAGGGATGATAATGGGAGTACATCAATGTTGTATACGATTAATTTGGTTCAAAGCATTTAGGAATTTATGTCAGTCAAGTATTGTGGTTCATTGTGTAGCGTCAGGGAAATTACAACGTATGGTCAACGTCTAGTAACCGTTCATTTGTGGAGACGATCACGGATGGTAAGTGTTGATACTCTATGTTGAAATTCCTGTGGAAGCCACTCGGATGTTTCGGTGTTGATATGGAACATCTTTGCCGTGACGTTACGAAATTATGACGGTCATCTTCTCGTGGCCCTTTTCTACGACGCCCTTGACCGGGACGATCTCAAAACCACAAAAATTGGCTCACATAGCATCCCCAAGCTGTTACTTATGCTTTGAGATGCGCAAAATTCAAAAAGACATCTTTATCACCGGTTCTGCCACGCAGAAACACATTAGCGATATAACGTCCTTCTAACGTAAGTCCATGACGTAGTCCCACAGCGTTGCAGAAAACTCTTTTTAGTGGCCTTTTTCATTCTGGGCAAAAACAAGTATGTTAACACCTAAATGTTTTCTAGAATTATGCTCCATACACATGAATACCATGGCAGACATCAAAACCGGAAATGCGCACCTGGAGTGCGAGACGCACGCGATAGCGGTATAAAATTCATCTCTTTGTGCTCTCTAGCTATAATCTATCGTGTAAACGTTTGATTTTATGTTAAATCAAAATTATTCTGGTTACTACAGATATTCACATTTTGTTGCAAAACTTTTTTTATTATGTATATATTGTGTGTACTAATTTGAATCGCCTCGGCGAGACAATTCAAATTGAATAGCCCTTAATAGAATTCAGTTGACGATAGCAGATACAGTATGTTTTAGGGTGATATCATTTTCTCTGTTATTCATATTCCTGTTACTATGTACACTCACCCGAACTTCTAAACGGCCACCTCATTCTTTCACCTATAAATCAAAATCTCTGATGAACACTCATGTTGTTTTGGTTCTTTGTAGAATTCATTCATTTTTTAAAAGTATGACAAAGTTTCACGAAGCTGATTTCGCAATTTTCTTTCTTTCTTTCTTCAGGCGTTCCTTTGAACGCATTTATTTTACATCGATTGGGAAGCAAGTTTCTTCAACTTATTTTAATCCCTCTCGATTGAGCTTCCTGGAAATCCACCAGTACTCGCGCCGAATGTGTGGGCCAATGAGAAGCCTTGAACAACCCCCGCTACCGGGAATCGAACTCGGAACCTCTTAGTCGCTAGGCCGACGCTCTACCCCTCGACTACGGACACCACAATTAATGAAATGGTGGCGTTTAGAAGTGCACTAACCCATAAATGAAAATTCGCATATCGCAACTTAATATCCCATGTGATCTTTGTGTGCATTTATCATGGCTAAGAATCCTATTCCCGTGGATAATATGCATTCTTGAAGATACTGTAGGGTATGGTACAGTGCGGAAATACCAGGTTTGCAGAGTCAGGTCTTCTAAATCACTTACTTTGGCAGTGCTCGAATCCGTCTGTTTAACACGTCGAAGACGTGAATCTTGATTAATCACGAAACGTATTTTGTGTCCAATCCATTTTCCGATAATATAGGGGATGGTTAGTACAGTTTAGGCTTCAAAATATGTTTCACAGTGCTTAGGCTTTGACATTTCGTTGACGATGCGGCCTAGGATCGCTTTTATTAAATTGCCTCATAGCCGTTTGTAGTGGATTGGGTGGCTAGGATTACCCAAATTTCGTCTATCGTTATTTGTACATGCATGGGATTATTTCTAAAAATTGCTTAATAAAGCTGCCCATCTTGTTGACGAATAGTAGTCCTTAAGTGTAGCCGTCGTCGTGTTTTATGAACACTTCCGGTACGCATGCACTCATCCTAAATGTGCTTATTTGTGAAAAAAGCCTCACATATCCGATTCGATCCATCGACAAACAATAAAAACGATATTGTTACCCCTGAAACAAAAGAAATCGAATGATTGCATTAAGATTTTGTTAGTAAATGAAATTATCAGATTGACCTTTCTGACTGGAGCCCCAACATCAAACATTCCTAAGGTCATTTCTCGCGTTTTGATAAGAAGTATTGTCATGTTAAATGTTTTTTTCTGGCTGGGCTATCCATATGGATACATTATCAAAACAGAATCAATATTTATCACATAATTCAAAATACGCGCGTGCAATTTTGACGTTTCGATCAAAATGACGTCACGTGCTTCTTTTTTGACGTGACACCACTGTTCATTGTTCGAAAAGATAGAATGTGACTTCGTTAAGTACAAAAAGCAAACACACAATCCAAGTGAATTGATATGAATTATTTATTCAAGAAATAAAAGTGGCCGTTTAGAAGTTCGGGTGGGTGTAGAGCCTTTCACTGTGTTTCTGCAAGATTGGGTTCAGTCTTGGTGTTAAAGTAGAGAGTCAAATTAAATGGAAAAAACATGTTCAGTTTACTGATGGAGAATGTACTTTGTGAAATACAAGCCAAGGGAGAACGTGAAACATTGTCAGAACTCAACGATCTATGGATCTGAAATCAATCCAAAATACTAAATCAAAGATATAATTGTTGTCTGGTATTGTCGTATAAAATTATTTTGTAAATGGGACTCGTGCTAGATATTTCAGACACCAGAGGTGCGTTCTTTAGAGCGAGATTTTTTCAAGATTTCTTAAGACGTTTTTGGTACAGCGTTTTTGAGACCGAGATTTTAAGCGAGGTTTTCCGAATGTTCCATACTTCATACAAATGACGTCGTCATGACGTCATTTGTATGAAGTATGGAGCATTCGGAACTCCGCGGTTTTTGAATCATGAAGCATTCGGAAGAACTCGGCCAATTCTCTCCCATATAGATTCTACAGAATTTACCGAGGTGTTTCGAAAGAAGTATAGAGCAATGGCGGCTCCCAGTGATCGTCTTAAAAGTCTTGCTCAGAGGAACGCTTTATCCTAAACATCTTAAGAAATCTCAAGATATCTCAAGAAATCTCGCTCTAAAGAACGCACCTCTGAACAACATGTTGCCTGTTAGAGCTTGCATCGATGTGTGGTGCAATGCAAGGGCGGATCTAGAGGGGGGGGGGGTCAGGGTGTCCGGACCCCCCCCCCCCCCTGGCATTGGCCGAAAATTAAACTTTGACTACATAACTTTAGTGTAATGTTTCATATCTCTGCTTTTCAAAGAAAACCTCGTAACTGCAGCTTAAAAAAGCTGCAGTTACGAGGATTTCGTTGAAAAGCAACACTATTTAGCACATTTTAAACCATCATTTGGGCCTGGACCCCCACCCCCCCTGGAAAAAAATCCTGGATCCGCCCTTACATTGCATTATCTAGGGCACAAAAAGAAATTTTAACGCTGGTACTAAGTTTTTCACTATTTATCCAGGTCCAGGTTCCCCATATTTAATGTTACTATAAATAGGAAAGTCTTGGTACATAAAGTTAAGCCTCTCTTACAACCGGTCGCACGTGCTCCTGTGTGCGGTCTGCGTCTAAAACGTACGTTTAGTCGTGCGATGCACGCACATGCAACGTACGATTTTGGTGGACGCAACCACGACGCAGACTGCACGCAGCTAACAATTGACCGGACAATATTTTGAGGCGCTCTTACAACGCGTCGTGCGTCTTTATTAATCGTGCGATTTTGCAGAGTTTTAAAACGTACGATTTAAAAAGACGCACGACGGGTTGTAAGAGAGGCTTTAGATACATATTTAATTGATTCGAATATTTCCCGGGCAAAAATGATTTACCCATATAACTTGACCAATCCATACGATATTTCTTGGAAATAATTTTTAATTGCTTGTATGTTCGTCATGCTAGCATGGCTCCCTTTAAAAACTTTACAGGAAGATAGTTAAAGGCCGACATTAATTGATTAAGACACGATTGTGACGACCAAGTTTCATTACAAATTCCATTCTTGTATTTAGCTAAATGAGCTATTCTGTAGCAAATTTAGAATCTGACTTGCTGGGCGATTCTTATAAATCTCTTTCACTGCCAAATTTTGATTTCAGAAGCGTCTCTCACTGTGCAAGAAAAAACAGGCATTACTTTTGACTCATTTGGTGGATTCCTTTCAAATTTTCAGCACATACAGAGGAATAAAGCATCTATATGTACTGTAAATTTGGAAGCTATATAATCAAGTAACCTAAAATAGACGAAAAAAATATTTCTCATAATTTTATCGAAAAAATGATAAAAATTGTCGAGTGAACTCGCCTATGGCAGGGAAAGAGATATACCTCGAAGACGGGGACATTATTATTAACAAGAGCTGTCCGAAGACAGCGCGCTCGACTTTCTAAGTTGCTTAGTATAGAGGGGGCATAACTCCAAATATAGTGGAGTCAGGGTCATGGGCCCTGATAGTAAGGTAGAGGGTGTGATGGTGAATAAGTATTCCAAGTTTGTGTTGAATCCCTTTGATAGTATAGAAGTTATTGATGTTTGAAAAAACTTTAACCTTTGTTGCAACGCCGACGCCGACAGTATAAGCTCTCATTTTCTTCGAAAAGTCGAGCTAAAAAGGGAATAAACTATTTTTCAACATAACAATACAATTTTGCATGAGAGAAAATGCCGTTTTAGTGTGCCACCATCTTCATTTTACCATGGACTCAATTGCTATGCAAACATTCATAATATGTAGTATAATTGACCTCCTTTTTTTAACAAATAGCTTCCCGGTTGAATGAATTAAACATTATGTAACGTTCATTTACAGAAAAGAAAGTCTTTGATCATAAACCCCATCCTATTTAATCCTTTCTCAAACAGGCTCTGGGTATAGCGTCCCTGATAGGGAAAGCTCGTTATAGCTTGAAAAGTTATTTTTGTGCTATAATGTGTTATAACTTGCAAATAACCTAAACCCATTCCGTCGACTGCAGTAGCTTTCAAATCGGACCAGTCAAGACAATTGACATTTGAAAAGGGATCGAAATGTAAACGCGCACATGAAAATGAATTTGCTATTTTGCTATGAAAATTTATATTCTTACACCAGTTTTGTCGTAGAAACCCGAAGGTGGCTACAATTTGGCTTCTCTTCATGTAAATAGTGTAGTTCTTATACATGACATTACAAAACAAATATTTTGACGTCAACAACGCGTCAGTCAAAAATATCCAACAAGAGTAGACACCGATAGCGAACACGATTTCGGCCATATACCCAAACCATTAGCATTTTTGATGCTCGAATTTGCCCATAGACACACTTTAGTTCAAATAAATATATTTTATCACTTTATTACCCCCCCCCCCCCCCCCACCCTCAAACGATTCCTGATTTTGACGTTCCTGGTAGAGCAATCTTTGGAAACTCACACGACGGATATATTTTTTTAGAAAATGTTTTATGAGATTTATTCCTTCTTATGATGGAACTTGGACATTCACTTTGTCCATTTCTGTCAGATGGGAAACTTTTAATCGGTCTATATTCTGGAATTCATACAAATTTTGCCTTGAGCAAGACTGTGACCTTGTACAGTACATTGTTTTTATTTGTTGATGACCTTTTTGTCAGGAAATTAGTCGACTTTGTCCAATTAACCCTTTCCCAAACAACACATAGTTTTGACATCCGTAATACGCGAAACTGGGAAAACATTGTTAACCAGCACTTTCTCCTTTTGCCTCAATATTTTCTAAGCTTTTTTTGTAAACAAATCCAATCCTAATACACCAATTTTATCGTCTGTGGCGACTTTTGAATTGAATCATCCTAAAGTTTTGCCGTTTGGGAAAGGGTTCAGCCAAATTGTAATTTTCCCGTCCACCGGTCTTGATATAAAAAATGTGATGTAAATTTATTATCATGTCAAATGGGTTTTATCCAACCCAGAGCAACAGAAAAGAGCTGATGAAGACACTCCATTTGTTATTTTAAACCCAAATCGACGAGACGATTACAATGAGTACCCACAACATAGGTTTTGATGAACGATAAGTGAAATATTGAATTTTACCAGGCCAACACACCCTCTTATCTGTAGATCTGCAACCCATCCCGTGTTCAACCTACTTTATGGACCAATGAAATTGCAGTATATTTGAAAATATTTCACATAAACGCACTGCCGGTCAGTTTATGCCACGGATATACATGGCCACGCCCCCGTATCCTGTGCACTTATGAAATATGATGTAATCTTTGGGGAAATGGTGTTCATAATGTTTGGGAAAATGATGTAATTCCAGTAAGATCCGCTCGATAGTAGCTCCGGTCGGAGGCGTGGTTTGAAGAATGACAGTAGAAGCGTTTGTTTTCATTGGTTGATAAACACTACTAAGTCAGATAGAGTCTGTATAGTACGAGTAGGTTCTACGCGACATAAACGTTCAAAGGCTGCGCCTTTTGAACGTTTATGTCGCGTAGAATCTACTATACAGCCCTTATCTAATACGTAATTAGTGTTCGACCTACTTTATGGACCAATAAAATTGCAGTATATTTTAAAATCCCGCCGCTATATTTCGCATAAACGGGCTGCCGACTAGTTTATGTGACGTTTATACATAACCACGCCCCCGTTTCCAATGAACCGCTAGCGAACACCAAGTCAGATAGAGTCCGTATAGTAGATTCTACGCGATATAAACATTCAATGCACTGCGCGCTTCTCTGATCAAGTGTTAGCGCGATAGCCATGTAAGCTGTCAATCTTTCTGTTGCTCCAAAACAATTGTTAATATAGTTTTCTTAATTTTCTAGTTGTTCGCAGTCCAGATAAAACAAATCGGCACCAATTAGATAATCGAAACGCAAGAAAATGGCATGTCATTAAAAAATGTATCGTGAAAAATACACGTCGCAGGTCCATATACTATCATAACGCCACAAGTTGGCCCATATAATGAATTATTTGCCGATTTGGGATCACACTAAAAAAAGAAAGATTGAAAGAACATTGTTGATGAGGTACATAGTCCGACATGTTATCATGTATTAGATAGAGGCTGTATAATAGAATCTACGCGATATAAACGTTCAAAAGGCGCAGCCTTTGAACGTTTATGTCGCGTAGAATCTACTATACAGACTCTATCTGACTTATTGTTCGTCAACCAATGAAAACATAAGCTCTTCAAACCACGCCTCAGACCGGAGCTACTTTCAAGCGGATCTTACTGGAATTACATCATTTTCCCAAAAAATACATCATTTTCCCAAAAAATATTACATCATTTTTCATAACTGCACAGGAAACGGTGGCGTTGCTATGTATATATAAACTGACCGGCTGTGCGTTTATGTGAAATATATCGCCGAAATTTTCAATTATACTGCAATTTCATTGGTCCAAAAACTATGATGAACACTAATGGATGAGTACACTGCAGAACCTGTCTATATTTGGAATCAAAACCGAATGGCATGAATTTTCAATCATACAGTTGACAAGATCATAATTTAAGCCTTGAACACCATTTTATATTTTGTAAGACAGTTCTTTGACAGTAGTCCACACATAACGAGATTCTTCCGAGGTCGGAATTATTCGTTTGACGTCGTTAACATTCGGCGGGGAGCGTTCCACTGCCGAATGTTTATGACATCGGCCGAATAAGTTAGGATACGTAACGAACTTTAACGATATCGTTCAAAAAATTTCGACGTCGTGTGAATCTCATAAGGGGTGAACTACCTTGAAGTCAGAATTAAAGATTAAAAAAAGAGTAGGGCTAGTGCTTTTTGCTATAGCATGGAAATCACAGAACCAAAGGATGCAGCATTTCCTTCTTTCTTCCGTGTTTTCCTAGGCTCTACGTTGTAATTAAAACGGGTATCGTTTGGATTAAAGCTTGTTAGAGACGCTTCTTACCAGAAGTATGCTATTGGATCTTAGATCTATCATATTTTTTACTGTTGAGGATAAAAAAAAGACAAAAAATATTTTATTATTTGTACTTAAAGTAAAATATCGCTGCTTTTCAACGAAAGCCTCGTATCGGAAGCTTGAAATAAGCTGCAGATACGAGGTTTTCGTTGGAAAGCGACGATATATAAGATCATGTTCCCTTTATGACTTTAATTGAATCGTTTTCTGGTTTATGACTTTACCCCTTTTCAAGAATATAATTTAAGATGATCAATTTGTTAGAAAATGTCATCATAAGATTTATGATATTAGTTACATAAGAAATTGGAGGCGCCGATACCAATTATGGCATGTATACGTTTATTGATAATAATTTTACACTTGTTAAGTTATCTAGTAAAATCCGTCTTTTTGATATGATGAAAATAATTAATTGATAACACGATCCATTTCAAAAAAGAAAAATACTGATGCATTATGATGAACCATTTTGGCGCTATTTGGATTTTTAGGTGCCTAAAAGAAAGGACAAGGTAAATATTTCAGGCAATAGAAGCAATTGCTGGTAACCAGTGTTTCTTCTTTTGTTGCGATATTTTCTGGAAAAGCTGTCACTACAACATATTTTCTACTTTTGATACCATAAACACATTACCAAACGGCTAAATTTCAGACGGGTCCAGATTCAAAAGTGTTGCAGACGGTAATTTCAAGTAAAAGGAATTTTAAATCATTTGGTCTTTTTGGGAAGAAAACATTGTGGGAAATGAAGAAATTGCTTGTCACAAGCAATTTCTTCATTTTCCACAATGTTTTTCAAATCTCAATCTTTAGGGAGAGTCAAAAAGAGTCAATGCGTGGGAATTAGATACAGTATCATCTGCAGCTCCTTTCAGTTTGGGCTAGCCTAAAATAGTGTCGTTTGGAAAAGGGTTGATATGTGAGGACACATACTACTGTACATACATACTATTGTTGTATGAAACCGCTTCATAAATAAGACCAATCCTCGAAATTAGACTTCAAATAAGATATTGTAACAATGTTCGGTCAAAAACCAAAGATATGTTCCCTTTCGGTTTGTCATATTAAATAAATATGGCGAATTTAACGAGTGATAAAACGTTTTGGATCCAATAACTTTTCATAACTATTAAATTATCGAGTTACTGTATGTGACCCATTTCCATGACAAAATGTTACGTTCTTCTTTTTCCGTCAACTCTTTATTTTTTCGACTGTCTAAAAAGGCTTAGAAACCCCACTAAAACACTTTCAAGCACATGGTTTTGAACATTCGTTTGTATGTGGGACATCCCTCTTGTGTGTTTATTCATCGAAAGGTCGTATACTCGTATCTAGACCAAAAGGCTCTATTCCCACGTCCACTTTTCAAATATAGTTCAAGGATGTTTGCCTTTCCCATTTTTAACGACACCCTCGATTTTCATAAGTCATTTGACACATTATTTGGATAAACATATATGAAGCTAGATATATGTGAATCACATTGTACAACATGTGACGCTTTTCTTAAAAAGAGTAATTTCAACCATTAAAATTAATGACGTGTGTTAAATAAAGTAAATAATATTAGACTGCTGTACTATATCAAACCTCCCTTAACCATTCCCCAACAAGTCCTAGTATTATGTTTCCTAATTAAGGTAACATTATTAAGACATAAGTAGAAAAATGATAACAAACATGTTTTCATATTTTGTCTGTTCACCACACTTTAAATTTCTGCATTAAGACTGTTGTTATCTGTTGTTGTGTGCAGCCTCTTTTGATTTGCTTTTTTTGTCGTTTTGGAAATGGCTTAGATGATCAATTAAGAATTAAAAGGGTTTGTAGACAACAAAAATGTTATCAAACATATACTGAGAGGCAAAAGAAAGTATACACTTTTTGTTTTTTCGATATCTCTCTTAATCACCATTATATCGTCTCAAAATGTTGAACTATTTATTTCTACACCTAAATAAATAATACAATTTTGTTAAATTACACAAGAAATTGCTTGATAACCCACTTTCTTGTTATAGGCCGATTTAGCAAATTTTGCACGTGCGCCGTAGTGGAGCATCAGATGTTGCTGTTAATTCGTATTCAATTTCTTTATTCTTTGTCACAACAAATCACAACGTTATTTTTTTTTCTAACATTATAACACAATTCTCGGTGGCTGGTAGAAATCGACCATTTTGCCCCTTTTTGTCATTAAGACCCATTTTTCTATGACGCAGCATAATATGAAAGAAACGTGACACAGTCGATGATTTATACACTTCGTCATGTAGCATAGGAACATTCTATGCAATTTTTATCAAAATCTGTAAAACAAATTAGAAGGAATTATGCAAGATAACTTATTTGTATCAAGCCCCCTTTTCCCATGACGCATCGTGATATGGAAAAGCGCTTACATTGTATGCATGATCCTAGGTGACTAGGCACTTTCTGTAATTTTTTGTCCAAATCCGTTCATCGATGTAGGGATTGTGTCATTGGGAATTATTGCATTAATGAATTAATTAAATCCCCTTTTTCGATGACGTTGTGCGCTGTGAAAACCATTAGCAACGGAAGAAAGGACTTAAAGACGGATAGGCGAAGACGTCTACATCAAACAAATCACCACGTCCGGTGGCGTTTAAAATCGTAATAATCTATTAATCGTTTTCTCAGAAATTGTGGAAGAACTACGGTGTATACTTATTTTTGCCTCTCAGTATATATAAATTTTAGTGCAAAACAAAATGCAATTTGTCAGCATAATTTTTCTTTAGTTTCAAATGAGCATTCTGGTTAACGTATTCCACCAATTAGTGTATATCAAACATTTCGTGCTATTTCTCATCGATCTTTGGCGTTTGGCCTTTTCCGTGACAACGGACATTGACGAGGGTATCCGGATTTTGAGAATCCGGATACCATTGTCAATATCCGATGGCACGGATTATGTCGGAGTTGCACAAAGTGTTTGGTATCTAAAGATGGGTGGTTAAGATCCGTCGGAACAAGTGGGAGCGTGGTTCCTTTTAATGTGTCTATATCGATGGACTGCCATGTCGACGGGTTGCTGTAATATAATATATGATAGAAAATGAACGACAAACTTCTAGATTGTCCATAGGACTTTATGAAGATTAAACGTTTAGGAAACCAACATGGTCCCATCCAGCCTGATTTGGCTCCATATTGGTCGCCGACTCCAAAAGGTTATATACAATAAGATACTTTACGTACATGGAATAGCCTTCCATATATCTATATTTTCATTATTCCCAAAACTTCGCCTCTCAAGGTCATTACAATATAGTATTTTTTAGGAAGTTAGACAGTTTTAGAAATTTCAAAGTTTTCAAAGTTCTTGGTTTTTGAGTAAAATACATAATTATACCGGTATTTCAAAGTTACATCGAATATAAATATTCCTTATAAAAGTCAAATAGGTGCCGTCACTAATTCGACAAATTCGACCGATTTTTAAGGTGACATCATAGTTAAACCATATATCATAATATACTTAAATATAATAAATGATAGTGATCTAGTCATGGTTCACACACTTTAAAAACTTTATGAGGTATTAAAAATGATATACTGTAAAAATATCACTTTATTGATTTTGCCCAATTTGCGACATCTCCGAAAATGATTGTTCTGATTTTGAAGTTTATTTTTCCCTTGTTCATTGTGTTTATGGTCAGCGTTACAGTGATGTTTTTCTTGTTCATTTTGTTAGTTGTATTTCAAATGCTTAGTTCAACAGTGATTTTCCGTTGTTCATTTTGTTATCAACATTTCAAATGCTAAGCACGACATTGATTTTTCCCTTTGTTCATTTTGTCATTAGTATTTCCAAGGCTAAGCGTAATAGTGAGTTTTTCCTCGTTCATTTTGTTTCTAATACATGTATGTATTTCCAAGGTAAGCGCAACATTGAAATTTTTTATAAGGGAACGATATACCGATTCACACTACTTTGGACTGCGAAACGATTCCGTGTGAAATTGTGATTGCATTATTTCCCATTCATGCGTTTTTTATTAAAAAAAACACCAACAACAACAAAAGACATAATTAGTACATAACTTCTGTAGTTTTTGTCTTTCACAAGAGATAAAACACTAATGTGCCCGTTCACCAGAAATAGTATAATGCTTCACAACACGACAAAGAAAACCTGTCAAGAAATCGTCTGGAATGAGTTAACCCATTACCGAACTAAACTAATTTAGACCTGTCAGTATTCAAAGGTATTGCAGACGACAATACCATGTGCATGGAATTTTACATTTTTTGTGTGTAGAAAACATTGTGAGAAATGAAAAAATTGCTTGTCAAAACAAGCAATTTCTTCGTTTCCACAATGTTTTCCAAAACACTTATCTTGAAGGGCGCCAAAACGCGTCAGTGTTTGGGATTTTTTTTAATATCGTCTGCGATATGTTTGGATTAAGACCAAAAAATGAGCTTCCCGTCTAGTACCTGTTTAAACATATGAGTTTTTTGCTTGGTAGCGAGCCAATGACTTACATAATTTGGGGATAAAAGTAATATTTCATTGTTTTTTCGGTACTTCTGACACGCAGACGTATATCGGATACTGTTAAACGACGCTGCGGCTTCGTATTCGAGGTAGCATTTCATGAATGACTTTACCCTTATTTTAATATTCAAACTTCTTGTCCAAATTACATGGGGCTACAGAGAACATGCAGTGTTTGAACAATTCGTACAATCCTCATTTACTAAAAACATAAAGGGAACAAAAAGGGACATTTTTATGTGTTTTTTGTTTGTTTGTTTTGTTTTGCTTTGCTTTTCCCCCTATTTTGTAATAAAATTAATTCCACTGGGATGCCAAAACAAGAAATATTTTGGGAGAAAGCGTCATTTTTGTTGGAGATGAAAGTACAAAAATCATACCCAATTACATCTCATTAATCAAGGTAGTTAACATTTGTTATGTCACCGATATTTGGAGAAGGTACAGGTATTACTAGGTCAGTGTATATCCTAAAAGTGACGCAAACAGCATGAAATGTTGGGACATCACGTACATGTACTCATTTCTAATGTTGTCTACTTTTACGATTTCCATCTGTTGTCACATACTCGTTATGCAGCATATCGTCGGTCACATTCGAAAAGGTCGTATTACAGCTTAAATAAGCTGTAGTTACGACATTTTCGAACGTGACCAACGGTATACTCAAAACCTCTAAGAGATTTGATTATTCAATGGTTGGCTGTAAGTGTCGTAACAAAATGAACAATACGATCTACATAATGTTCGCTGGTTTTAAGAATCGCGTCACGGTGTTAACAGATAAAATCGATTTATTGAATCAACGTACAAGCAAACTCAAGCAGTGCCTCTCGTTAATTTCCGGTGTAACGGATGACATCCGAAGATGCACGAAATCTTTCGGAAGCCGGCCAACCCGTTAGAAATGGAGCGACTGGTTAGTTAGCCGCCAACAAAAACGATCTGTTACCAAAGGCACGCTTGTGCCAGTAAACTAACCTTCTTTATACAAGGCCTGGTTTTGAAGTTTGAGGTTTATGGGAAGGGCTTCGGAAACAATGAGACAAAAGAAGAAAATGCTGATATTTTCTACTTTTGCCTCAGTGTTTCTTTGCTTTTTTGTTCTCAAATTGCATCTTTATCAACATTTATTTTTTCTTCTGCAACAGTTTTCAAATTGAAATCCCCATTTTTGGCCTTGAAGAGGCCAAATTTAGCATGTCATTTTTCTCAGGGCGTGCTGAATTTTTATCTTGTGAAAACGTTGAACGCAGATATATAGTGTTCTTGCGCGATGAAAAGTAAATCGGAACTGGACTAGATTTATACTACTTTATGCAGATTTTGTAAATTTCGACCCATGTACATTACAAAAGAAGTAAATACATACGTTGATAGCAGTAAAGGCATTTAAAATCGTAAAATATTTACAATCAAGAAATCGATTGCAACATAATATTATTCATATATAACCTACTCTATGTCACACGTTGTTCAACAAGTTCAGTGGTCGAGCGGTAATGGCGAAGTCTCAGAACTCTGGGGACCGACGTTCAACTCCAGCCATCAGCGTATAATACTTATTTTTTTTTACGAAATACTCGATGTGCAATAAATATCTTAGATCGTTCATTTGTATTTTACCTTACCTAAAACCTTTCCAAACAAAATTTTAGATTGTTCCAAATTAATTACGTAAAAGTGCAAACATAATTATTTGAAATAAATCTAGCTCGATTATCGGCCTGTCCGATCAGACCCGATGTGTCCGAAATAACCTGTCGTTGATGACTAATTTTGTTTTCCTCCTACCCGGTTTTATACGCTTAATACTTCTCATTAGGCCTACCGATGCCGGGGAAAAGGCTTAGAATTTTCTGATTGTGACATAAGATACAGTTTTTGTCTTCACCTATCTAAATAATGGCTGACGATCACTTAACTGTCCGAAAGTACCATACGTTCCTCTAATATTTAAAGAAACTCGTTCATTGCAAAATTTTCCGTAAATGTTCGTTTTCCCCCGCGAAAGAACTATTGGGTCCATAGAAATACCGGAACACCATGGAACGCATAGTAATTACCGGAACACACGGAACGCGTCAGTGATTACCGATACACACTTGAAATATTTGGTTTTCCAATACCGTAGGTAATAGTAACGATTTGTTATTCTTTAATCTGTTTTAAAAATTTGTTATTTATATATCTATGTATTTGTATGTGTTAGATAGTTATGTTTTAATAGGCAGATTTATGATTTAATAAGGTTCTAAATGATATATTGTGAAGATATATAGAAATAACATCACGATTTGTCGGCAATGCTTTAACTTCATTTAATAAATCGTTATTCAATCCATTACTTCATCTTGATTGTTTGAACAAGATATAAAATATGGAATTTACCATTATCTCACCCATTCCAAAATGTAAAAACTTTTGACTTGTCAAATTCCAAAGCTAATGCAGACGACATAATGGGCATTAATAAATTTGGAAATTGTGCTCAATATAGCACACACAAAAAAAAATACTGAGCAGAACGTACATTTTCTAATTATGCCGCATTGTTATCCAAAAAACATATTTTACCAGAGGTGTAAAGAAATATTACAAGATATACAGTTGATCTATTGTCAAGGTCATCTCCAATCTTTCTCTAGAAACAGGTATTGTCCCCAAAGATTAGAGAAGTAAAACAGTAGCACCCGTCTATAAAAAGCTGTCCAAAGTATAAATCCAGCAAGTATAGGCCAATCTCTTTAATCTGCAAAGCATCAACAATTATGGCGCGCATCCTGATAACAAACATCATGGGTCACTTTGATAAGAATAATCTACTTAGCCAGTACCAGCATGGCTTCAGAGCAAAACATACCTGTGAATCTCAATCGATTAGCCTTACCCAAGAAGCATACGACAATCTTGAAAATGGTCAACAAGCGGATATATACTTGAAATGGATTTTAGTAAGGCATTTGATTTGGAACCACCTCCCTATAGCCGTCTCAGATGCTACTACGCTCAGGGGCTCAGGGTCGCCCTACCACAGCATTCTGCGGCCCTACCCAGTAGCAAGTAACCGGTTGATGGGTGTACATAGTTTTAACTGTACCGTATAGACTTTTAGCTATACATAACCAATGGAAGAGGTGATTGTCTCATCCCATCGTAGGTCAAATATACATTCTATGAAGAACCCTGACCTAAACCGGAAGAAGAAGAAGGTTGATCACAGCAATTAAATATCCAAATTGAATAAGCTGGGTGTCCTTCCACTGATCTCAAGATGGATATAATCCTTCTAAAAGGATCGTTCTCAAAGAGTAGGTATTGATGATCACTCATCAACTACTCTACCAGTTCTCTTAGGCGTCCCTCAGGGTTCAGTGCTCTGTCCATGTCTTTTCTTAGTCTATATAAATGACCTACCAAACTGTATCCAATCCAAGACCAGACTATACTTGTCTGTAGAATCGGAAACTCAGGTGAGCGATATAGGGCCATCATGGCCCTCTTGTATATAATTAGTTTTGCTCGCATATTTTTATATAATGTCAAGATAATTTGCTATTGTGTTTCCATGATATTTCATGTTCTCTTATATGTTTTGACCTGCATGTTATAATTGAAATTTAACCAAAACATGTCTTTTTCAACATAAGAAAATGCCCACAAAGGGAAATTTAAAAAAAAAATTCTAGCTTCAGCAGCAAAATAATAACAGATTTATTAACCCATTCCCACATAATGACTGTTTTTGACTCCCCTAGAGATAATGGGTTTGAAAAAAACATTGTGAAAAAATGTGAAATTATATTTAGTAATTACTTGAAATTGTCGTCTGCAACATCTTTGAATTTGGTCAAGTCTAAAATTTTGCCGTTTGGTAATGGAATGATAAAGGGTTTAAAGAACGACATGCACTTATTTTTTATATAATGTTCTGATAATATGCTATTGTGTTTCGATGATTTATTAACCAGGGGGCAGGGCCCAAATTATTCATGGTCTTAAGACCGCTTTTGGTCGCAGATTTATTGTTAACACAATTTGGACAGGAATTGATCATGCAATAAATAAAAAGGATAGATCTGCAATCGAAATCCTTCTTACCTGATCCTTGATAATTTGGCCCCCATGATTCTAGTGGTCATCCAGTACAGATGATTTCTGTTCATTTTACTTTTGTTTCATACCATATAGATGATTTCTGTTCATTTTACTTTTGTTTTATACCAAAAATCTGCATGTGTTCAAATTTGTTCGAAACTTCTTCAAAAGAAAATAAAAGATTAAAATGTTACTCTTGTTATTTTTCGTACACTTTCCAGGCCTTCAGCACTTTCAGCGCTTTGATTATTGCTGAAGTTGAAGAATATTTAAACTTTCTCATACCAATAATCTGCATGTGTTCAAATTCTTCAAGGCCTTCAGCGCTTTCAGCGCTTTGATTGTTGTTTGGGAAAGGGTTAAGAATTTTGAGAAATTGTTCACGTAGTAACTTAGAACTGACATACCAAAGTAAAAGTCAATATTCGAGGTCAGAGTAATAGAAAGGTGAAAATGCTGTAAATGTCTTTACATTTGAAGCATATTGTTTTTCATTCTGAAAATATAACCAGGGTATCAGTGTACTACAATAATGACGATACAACTTCGTGAAATATAGAGCACATAAACCTTGTTATGTCATAACCCAAATATTTGACGGAATATGCAATCCAATGGGGGTAATATACAAAGCATGTGGTGATATACAAAGCAATACGACCCCTTCATTAAGTAGATGCCATTACCTACTCATAAAAATGCTTTATGAATATGACATAAAAATATACGCGGCGAAAGAAAATATCACCGAACGTCTGTCAGGAAAAGAAAATTCGTCGTTGGATATGCCAATAAAAGTAAATTATAAATCTTTTTCAAAATGATAGAATTGTAAATTTGTTAAAAATAATAACATGGGTATACATTAAAATAGAAGATAGAAAAAACTTTGTTTTATATCTTATTTGGTGAGGAAAATAACGTTGATGCAAATGGATGAAGTGCTTAACAAATTTCTCTAAAACATTTTTTTCTTTCCCAGAGATTTAGATTCAATAGCAGACACCGCCTGTGAAACAGTTAAAATTGACGCGATCATTAGAGAAAGAATGAAAAACATTCAATGTGATCTGAATATGGTCGATAGTTTTGGCTCTTTCTGGTAGTCCACTATTTTTGTGACGCAGCAATATTATGATTTATGAGATTTTTTAGCGTAACAAGTACAAGAATGTCGTATTGAATTAAAAATGCATCAAGTTTAGATTTACTTACCCTTTCCAAGATGAATCAGCTTGTAAATAAATGAAGCCTCTAAGTATTTGAGACAAATATTGCCCAAAATAAGCATACTCTTGATACTAACAAGCTGGCCAAAAACACAATATTCTCTAATGTAATAGCTAAAATCGTAAAAGAGTATTATTACTCTTGACCCACTCTTTTTTCATCGCTTGCTGTTTTACTTCGATTAACTACGAAACGATAGAGCTCTGTCATTATGATAGCAAATCTCGTCTAATCACTGTGTATAACCGTACAGTGAGCCAAACCGGAAGTGCCACCGACTGTACGCACAAATATCACTAGTTCACGTCAAATAATTCAACAGTCATCTTTTTCGTATCGAGGTAACTTTTTATCTATTCATCGCTTTTGAACGCGGTTTGCGATTATAAAAAGCGAACTGAACATACCTGTCATTTTTGTTCTTTGTTACACCCTGAAACGGCGCTTTTGTCTACAAATCAGGATTTAGCACTCGCAATCACCGAGTTTCGTTCCATTTTAGCCGTGGTTGTGACAGATTTTTGTCCCGAAAGATATGTTTCGACACACAATACATAGCGTTTCACTGATGGAAAAGTCGTTTAATCTAATATTTCGAAAACCCAATTCTCCGTTTTGCAACGGGAGCTCGGATATTTGAAAAAAAACCTACTGAAAACAACCACCCTGTTGCCAACAACTGTACGACTAGTTTCCAAAATGTTTTTCGTTACCGTACGACTAGTTCTTCGTCACTGTATGACTAGTGTGCAGTACATAATGCATGTTTAGGTTTGATTTGTTGGGGTTTTACGCCGTTTTCAATTATCACTTTTATCAGGTTACGAAAGGATAAACTTAGTTTCATTACCCACCCCATAAAAACGGTCGTATTTTTCACGCTGTGTCCGGGAAATGATGCTCGTGTTGAAAACCGTTTGGCAATATCCACGGTGGGTAGGCCTAACCCACGTGACTTTTGGAAAGCGTCCACACGGAAAAATCGTCCGCTTCAAGGTATGTTTTGTTTAATTTCTCAGCTTCTACTCTATTGATTTTGATGAGATAAAGTGCACGGAACAGGCCTTTGAGAGGGCTATTCCCGACTCTAACTTACTCTGCTCCAAATGCATTCAAACATTCGAATTAAAGTTTTTGTAAGTGCAAAACGAAAGTGGGAAGCGTTCACCTGCACCGAAAATAACTTTCGCTTGAATGTTTGAAGAAACCACGGGATTCGGAGCAGAGTGAGTTACAAACGGGGATAGTCCTCTCAAATGTGCGTTCCGTGCAACGCTTCCCAAAAGTCACGTGTGTTATCCACGTGTGATACCGCCCCGTTTTGGCAATTTCGAGGTATTGCGAATCCGGTCGATCAATTTGGAAATGGGAAGGGGGCGTGGCAAAGTAGTTCCAACTACCATATCATAACATCGTATCCTATTACATTCTTCAAATATAATGTTTTTAAAAGACGAAATTGTCAAATATGCTTAAATCGAGTTGTATGTGAAAAAAGAGGTGGCGTGATATGATACGAAGTGCTATGTTGCCACGGCCGCAATCTAATTGAAATATAGATCCTATCTTTCAGTAGGATCTAACGACGACCCGTTGAGGGTCATCTTCTGTGACCTTTCTTTGGACCAATCAGATTTTACTTTGGAAAAGTTGAAAGATTTTTCGCATGCGCAAGGGCATGCGCACTACCGTGCACACTACACTTCCGTTTCTAACGATAACTAGTAGCCATGGACGCCTCCAGTGTGGTGATTTCACTACAAAGACAAAGACCAAAGTCCGTTAATTTTGAGAGCACAGACATGGCATTTATGAAGCAGATAGTCTTCTGCATGGCAGCAACAGTTCAACACGATAATCACGCCAACCCGAAACAAGGCGATGTTAACTTATAAACGTGTAATGTCGGTGGGGAGTCAAAACCTCGTAACTCCAGCTTTTTCAAGCTGTAGTTACGAGGTTTTGATTACCCATTTACGATATACTATATATTTGCAATTTGAATCAAAGTAAACTAGATTCCCAATTAGCTCAGTCGGTAGAGCGTCCGACCCATGCACCTGATGACCAGAGATCGACTCCCACCCTTGCTTCATATTTTTTTCTACTGTATATTTTATATTTTTTCAAACTAAAAGTTTCTAGAAATCACGGATATAAAAACATAATTGGTAATTGTATTTTTATTTCGTTTTGCAATTTCTAGAATAATTTGGTATGGAAAAATGTAATAAAGATAATAAAAAATAGGGGGACAAAAAGATGAAGTCGGCGCGAGGTTCGATCCTCTAGTGTACGGTTTTCAAGTCGGCAGCTCTACCAACTGAGCTAATCTGACTACTTCTGACATTGCATACCAATTGTCAATATATAGTTTATTTATGTTCAAAATTACACACCGCTCTACTTCGGGTTAGCACATTGATCGCACAAAACTGCCACTTAGTACAGTGCCAAAAATATACGGAAACCTATCCATTTCATTAATAAATGCCATATCTTTGCTCTCAAAACTAACGGACTTTGCTCTTTGCTCGGTGTCAAGCGTGTGTCTATCGATCGCAGCCATTTTGGTGTTGTTGTCAGGGACAACAGACCTGCGTTTGCAACGAGCGTTTTGATTGGTTGGTGTAAAAATAGAAAAAAATGGAAATTCCCAGGTCACAGAAGATGACCCCTAATGCGCGATCTTCAGATGTAACATTATGAAATTATGTTATCTGGATTCATTCAGATTGCCACGGCCGCTTTTGTGACTGTAGAGCATACCTTTTCCCCATAAATAATTTATTTTAATATCTATGCCAGAGGAAATCTTTTCAAAACAAAGAGAAAAAAGGAGAAACTGATGATAAATAGAATTTTCTCCTTTTTCCACCAACATTTTCTTTTTTCTTCCAAGGGGGGGGGGTGTTCCAAGCCCAAGATTTTTTTCCAGGGGGGGGGGGGGGGGGGTCCAAACTCAAATTATGGCTTAAAATGTAACATGTAACGCTACACTAAATTTATATTGTCAAAATTCAATTTTTGGCCAATGCCAGATTCTTCTCCTTTAACATTTTCGTGCTAAATCTAATTTTCGGGACACCAAATCTCCTGCTTTTGTAAAGCCAGCAGCTAGAGCTCAGATCTAAAATAACTTTAGACTTGTAGCAACATTCTACACGGGTGGTAAACAGAGAAACTAGCTCCAAAAAGAGGTAGTTGCATAGAGCGAAAATTTGTAGGTCACGAACACATTTTTTACAATTATTTCTTTTAAAGGGAGTTTTTGAGAAATCTGGCGATGCTGTAATATGAAGAAATGGTCGAAGTTTGTTGTGCACGAGAAAATACGGTATTAGTAGCAGGGTTTGAATACAATCGTTGAAAAACATTTCAAAATCGAAAGTAAAAACTTCTGAATTTTCGATTTTGAAATGTTTTTCAACGATTGTATTCAAACTCTGCTTACTAACACTGTATATTCTCGTGCACAACAAACTTAGACTATTTCCTCATATTACAGCATCGCCGGATTTTTCAATAACTCGTGGTAAAAGAAATAATTGTACATAGAAATGTGTTCGTGACTTACCTTTGTTTACAGATTTTTGCTCTATGCAACTACCTCGGTAAAGGCCGGATATCACGAGGAAACAAAATACCGTTGACTCTTTTTGGAGCTAGTTTCTCTGTTTACCACCCGTGATTCTACCTGATCGCCGATGAGTAGTCACCGACTGTTTATCGACTTAGTGTATCGTACAAGAAATGCCACTGTTTGATCTGTTGATTTTTGTTGATCGATTTCTAGTTATGAAATAATAACGAGTTTAGAGGTCTTTATTCGCCAAATAGAAGCCGATGTGCGACGGACTACATCATCAGTGTAGGTAAAAACCGAGGCGCTCAGCGCCGAGGTATTTGCTTTAACATGTAGTTCAGAGCACAGAGGTTTTTATTTGGCAAATAGAGACCTCTAATCTTGTTATTATCTCCATTATAACTCTCTAGATAAAAAAAGGAAGAAAAAAAAACGCACATTCGAAATGTGTTGTTTTGTGGAAATTTTGCCATGATCTAGTTTTCAGCGTAGGAAACGCATTGGTGGTTTAGTGACATTATTGATGACGTCATTTGACGCAGGTGATGTTATTGTCGTTGTTTTTGTCATATTATGGAAATGGAAATTTACAGTAATTATTCCGAGATGCCTGGTCAAGTGAGCCGGAACTTCATGTCCGGGAAGTTAATGTCACAGTCCTTGTGTCTGCGCAGGTGTTGCTTTGCGTCTTCACGGGGGTTTCACAATAAAATTCGGACGACCCGGAGATGTGGTACTGGCATATTTTAGTAGAATCGGAGATATTATTGAAAATTAGTTGGCGGTATGTCATTGATTGATAGAGGCATCAGTCAACAAAAACAGGATATTTTCATGATCGGCAGCGCGTCTACCAATAAATATTGCTAGTTTAAACCAATCGGCTGAATTTTCTCTGTTTTAAAAAAGTCGGTGAAGTCTCATTGACTAGTTGCTGAAAATCTGTCGGGATTCTGCCGAACATCTAACGGCCTCTAACTAAATATTTAAAACATCGCCATTGTTCCAACTTCCAGGCAATTTCATGTAACACCGACTTTCTTAAATCGGCCGGTATCAAAGAAATTAACGGCCAACGCTGGGGCGTCGCTTTTATGTGACTACTCGACCAAATCATTCCTCAGTCTAATGACTACCTTGGTATACTTCTACATTGTAATTTGAGCATAGAAGATTAGAAACAACCTAGAACCGCACACATGCCCATACCGCCAATGCCTATGTGACTCTACCAGGCAAAAATCACATAAAATTTGGTTGCGCCGTTTTATCAGCGATTTCGCTCATTTTGTTGCTGTCAGACCAGTAGAAAATATTGACTTACGACTGACGTCGATTTGTTTTGAAGTGATTGGTTTTCCAATCAGCCACATTAAAGCCGGGCCTTGGCAGTGGCTATTACCTTTATTTTGCAATTAGGCTGGTATGCAGGTCATCGCTGAAACTGGTTGGGCATATGCAATGCATCTGAGTGGGACCCAGCGAGATGTCAACGATAGGTCACTGATGATTGCAAAAATGAGTCCGACACTTCAGCGATGTGTAAAAAACAAATTAAAACTACATGTAGATCTACCTGATCAACTGGGGACATGTAAGATTTTGATTTATTGGGTTTACGCCGTTTTCAACTGCTATGGTCGTATCACATCGGCTGGGGCACCTAACCATGGTTTCCTGGTAATTCTCTCACCAATACCATCACAATATCTAAATCTAGCCTCCAGCTGCTCCCTCATATAGATGACACCCATTTGTGAGTGATAAATGACTTGTCAAATGTCAGAATGGAAACTGGCTGAGCTGGGGTTCCAACTCGCGACCCCTAACGGCATGTTAGATGTATAAAGAATTTAGTAAAGGGTCAAATGCATTTCACAGACAATTGGCCAGCATACAGGCATTCATCTGACAATGAACAGCCAACATTCCAACATGTTCTTAAGGTAGTCAATCCCTAATGAGACTCACGCGACGTCGGAATTATTCAGGCAATGTCGTTTAAACATGTGGCAGTGGAACGTTCCACCGCCGAATGTTTACAATGTTGCAGGCATAAGTTCGGATTTGGTAACAAATTTGAACGATGTCCCTCGAAAAATTCCAATGTAGCATGATTCCCAATAAGGGTGGTCTACTTTGATTCGGTTATCAACAATTTCTTGATAAGTTGGCAAAGCGGACATGTATCATTCTACCATACGTCGGCAAAGCCATAAGTCGTCAAAGCAGAATATCAGAATACAGCCATTCATCTGACTAAGTACAGTCGACATTACTAACATATTCTTAAGGTAGTCCATCCCTAATGATATTCACGCGACATAGGAATTATTCGGTCAATGTGGTTAACATGCAGGGGTGCAACATTCCACCACCGTATGTTAACGACGTCACACATATAAGTTCGGATAAGGTAACATATGTAAACGATGTTGCATGAATTTCATTATGGATGGACTACCTTAATTCAATTATCTGCTATTTCTTGATAAGTTGACAAAGCAGACATTTATCATTCTGCCATACGTCGGCAAAGTCATAAGTCATCAAAGCAGAATATCAGAATACAGCCATTCATCTGACAAAGTAAGTCGACATTTCCAAAATGTTCTTAAGGTAGTCCATCCCTAATGAGATTCACACAACATAGGAATTATTCCTGCAATGTCGTTAACATGCAGCTGTGGAACGTTTCACAGCGGAATAATTACAATGTCGCACATAAAAATTCGGATAACGTTACAAAGGTTAACGACGTCGCTCGAAAAAATTTGAAGGCGCTTGAATCTCATTAGGGGTGGATTGCATTAATGCAATTATGAGCAATTTTTTGATAAGTTGGCAAAGCCGACATACACTTTTATCATTCTACTATAATAATTATTATGTCGGCAAAGCCATAAGCCATCAAAGCAGAATCCCAGAATACAGCTATTCATCTGACAAAGTACAGTCGACATTTCAAACATGTTCTTAAGGTAGTCCATCCCTAATGAGATTCATGTGACATCAGAATTATTCCGGATGTCGTTAACATGCAGGGTGCAACGTTCCACCACCTCATGTTAACGATGTCACACGTATAAGTTCGGATTAGGTATCAAATGTTAACAATGTCGCATGAATCTCATAAGGGTTGGACTACCCTAATTCAATTATCAGCAATTTCTTGATAAGTTGGTTTGGTTTATTGGGGTTTTACGCCGTTTTCAACTACTAAGGACATATCGCGGCGGCAGGAGCACCTAACCATGGATTCCTGTCGTTTCTCATACCAGTACTACCACAACACCCTTACCGAGCCTCCAGCTGCTCCTCCACATAGGTTCACGATATCAAACCATTGATGGGTGACATTTTTGTCAGTAAGGGTATTTGCTGCGACCGGGTATCGAACCCGGGACCTCTCGAAAGAGAGGCAGAAGCGCTACCAACTGCGCCATGGCCGCGGCTATTTATAGGTTGGCAAAGCGGACATCATACCTCAGCAAAGCCATAAGTCATCAAAGCAGAATATCCGAATACAGCCATTCATCTGACAAAGTACAGCCGACGTTACCAACATATTCTTAAGGTAGTCCATCCCTAATGAGATTCACGGGACGTTGGAATTATTTGGGTAATGTTGTTAACATGTTGCTGTGAAACGTTTCACCGGGGAAGGTTTACAATGTCGAACATATAAATTCCGATAACGTAATAAATGTTAATGATGTTGCTCGAAAAATTTTGAAGTTGCATGAATCTCATTAGGCTTGGACTAACTTAATCCAATTATCAGCAATTTCTAGATAAGTTGTATAAATGTAAGTGGGCAGAAATAACACTTAAAGACGTGTTCAGACGTCATTCTTCATCTGTGCTGAAACGAAACAAGATAAATAGACAGTTAGGATTATCATAATTATGTGTACAAAATGTATTACATAATTATGTATTTTACATCGATTGGGAATCAAGTTCTTAAAGCTTAGATTGGACCTTCTCGATTCTGCTTTCTGGTAACCGCACCAGTACTCGCGCTACCTCTCCTTCACGGACATAATATTTTAAACATGTCGCTATGCCAGAGCGAAACTATTGTACCCCCATTTCCCAAATTTTATAGGAGAGTAAAATACTGCTTAATTCTCTTAATATTAAATAACAACTTGGATAACACACGTGACTTTTGGGGAGAGTTTACATTGTTTAATTTCGCAGCCTATACTCTATGGATTTAGACAAGATAAAGTTCGCCGTAGGGCCTACGTGCGTTTGAGAGGGCAATTCCAGGTTGTAACTCGACTTTGCCCCGAATCCAGTGGTTTCTTCTAACATTCTGGCGAAAAAAATTCTGTGCACATGAACGCTATCCACTTTCCTTTTTTTACCGAAAAATACTGACTCAGATTATTTGACCTAGAGACATAGTGTCTGGCCATCACTCATACTCAGAATGCCTGCTTGATACATGTATATCGGACGAGAATTGACCTGGCAGAGCTTTCCATTCGATTAGCATGGGCTGCTCTGCCAGGTCATTTCTCGTGAGGTATATATTGAGTATATGTTAAAAGCGTCAATACATTGTTATGGCGACACTAGTCGTACAGTTGTTTGACGATAGGTTGTGACTAGTGATTCTGTACACTTGTCGCTAGTCGTACAGTCAGTCGGAAGACAGGGGTGTAATTCTTCGCTAAATACTCAGGAGTGTATTATAACTAGGCGAAAACAGGGACATATGGCTTCAAGAATAAAGATTGGCCTGTCTTTCTGTGCGTGTTTCATCAAAATTCATGCACTCAGTAACGAAAGATGACATTGGAAACACAAATTTGATGGGCCGGGAAAATGAAAAGTCAGTGATTTGCAACCGAAATTACTGTTTGATGGGTAAAGTATACATACTATCACAAAAATCATCACCCAGGCTGAACAACGTTTAATTTCGCTCATCAACATCGAAAACCGCGTTTAGATTCGATTCCTGAGCATTCATCAATCTCGATATGAAAACGTGACCCTATTTGTTTATCGAGGTGAACTAGTGATATTTGTGCGCACAGTCGGTGGCACTTCCGGTTTGGCTCACTGTACGGTTATACACAGCGTAATCTCGAGGCCTTGGCAGGATTTCGTTATCTGGGTCATTTTTTAAAAAAAAATATGCACTTTTCAATGGCGGTAAATATAAAAATGAACAAGTTAAATTTATTTTTTATCTATACTTTATTTGTTGCTTATAACCTTTAAGAATACGTTTCAAATAATTAGCAGATAATATTCAAGCATTTTTTAAAAGATAGAACAAAAAGACAACTTTCACATGTCAGTGGTGTAACATAGAAAAAAGGCATTATAGAAAGATCAACACGACCATACTTAGTCTGGCTTACCTGCCCCTAATACTGCGTTATTGGGTCAGGCACACACCAATCATGGCGCCGTCCACTGGACTGATATTTTAACAAAGGTAAAGAACAAAGTTCTTTAATTTTGTGAGCAGGGAAGGGTCATTAGAAGAGTAGATAGGTTTCGGTATATCTTTAATACTAGCAATAAAAGATTTACATGACCACAACGCTAACCCGAAATAAAACGGTTTTACATTATGTACATAAAACTTTATGAAGGCAATTTGGATGCTTACCTAACAGAAGTCCGGTTAGCTCAGTGGTTAGAGCGTCTGACTAATATACGAGAGGTCCCTGGTTCGAATCCCAAGAGTGAAACATATTTTAGCCACACCTCCTTTCTTTTTACATTTTTCATACCAAATGGTTCTAAAGATTGCAAAGACGTAATAAAAACGCAATTACCAATTATGTTTGAATTGCGTCTTAGTGATTTCTAGAATAGTTTGGTTTGAGAAAATGTATTAAAATAAAAAGTGGAAGAAAAATACATACCCAACGTGGAATTCGATCCCGGGACCTCTTGAACCCAAGTCAGACGCTCTACCCCTGAGCTAACCGGACAACTGATTGGAGAATAATCCAAATTGCCTTAATATAGTTTTCATGTACATAATTTGAAACCGTTTTATTTCGTGTTAGCGTTGTGGTCATGTAAAACTTTTATTGCTAGTATTAAAAATATACCGAAACCTATCTGGTCTTCTAATGATCCTTCCCTGCTCACAAAATTAAAGAACTTTGCTCTTTATCATTGTAATTAAATTACACCACTGGGGGCGGCCATGTTTAGTGAGTGCCTGACGTACTAAAATACATAGTACGACAGGGACCCAGACTAGACCATACTGTGCATATTGATGATATGGATTCATACCAAGAAGTTGAATTTTAGTTATGGAATATAGTTTTTTTTAAATATTGAAATCCCCGGATGACAAAATTTCCAAAAACTAACCTTTTGATAAAAAAATATTTCTCAACAGTAACACCAGTTACACCACTGATATCTTTAAACTATGTCAGTGATGTCACGGTTTTAACTAAAACCTTGTTTTGTAATGATTTTGTTCAATTTAATCCCGCAAAAGCATTATATCATTTCTTCAGAAAGGTATAGAGATAAATTGCCATCACAAAGGAAGTTCCTTCTAATCATGCTTTCTTAAAATACTGTTCTCTGCAATAATGTCAATGGTGTTACGAATTATGGTCAATGGTGTAACAAAATTAACTATTAATGTTATATTCACGCTGCAATTTGTATATTTTCAAAATGTTTTTGTTGACTGTATTCCTTAGATAGTTACCTTTAAATATCACATACAAATTCTTTACTCCCCGTGTAGTAAATGTCCCAAAATACCATTTGTGTTACAAGTTTATCGTTACCCCACTGACTGTTACACCACTGACGTATTCGGATTTTATCCAGTGATACTCAAAGTACTGAAAGATATCTGTTAATTTGATGACTTCATTGACCAGGAGTTTACAAGACTTTCAAAACCTCAAACTCTCATTCAAATTCGACATTCATGTATTACGTAAAAAGGCGTTACACCAATGACATGATAAAAAAGTACGGCGTCAATCTTATCTACTGTTTTGCTCCTGGAGAAACTATTTAGTTACTAGCGTTAGATCCGCTGCTGTCGCATGTTTTTATAAAAGTGTCGCTTTGGGGAGCAGTAGTTATTTTTTCAAATTCGTCTGTTCAGTTTAATAAAACCTGGCAAAACATGTTACCGTTACGCCACTGACGCGGCGTCTGGATACAACATATTTTAAGCTCATAAATCTAATATTACTTCCTATCTAGTCTCATTGGAAACTGCTGTTTCTAATTTTTGGCTCATTGAATTCAAGCATGTAATTTTCATACGATAAAGTTTAGTAGTTTTTGGAAAGCAAATTTGCAAAATTTGCTTTTCTTTCCAGTCGTGCTTCTCTGCTCTTTAACATTCTCTGCATACCACACAACATCTCCCGGTCCTCCTCACTATAAATAGTTCTATCAAAAGCAAAGATCAATGACAAGAACAACCCTTCGAATATTCAATATTGAATTCTATAGTTGTACACAAGATATTCAATTGTGTGACCGATGATAAAACATCCAATTAAACATGTGTTAAAAGAGGAGAAACGATCACGTAGTAATTTGCTTTCATTACGGTTCAATAGCCAGTCCAATATCTTTCGTTGAAAATGGGTCAGTCAAGTTTACTGAACTATGAAATATGCGACCCACTTCAAGCGCTAAAAATAGGAACTAGGACACGTCTATTTTTAGAATCTTTCTATGCCCAAATTCTTACACGTTTTAATGTCCGAAACTAAACAATGATATTCGATAAGCCATGCATTTAATCGCGTTCACAATTATTGATTGATCAACTAAGTGGTTATTTTGAGGTTAATGACATAGACATCTTGTCTAATAGGCCTTGCTAGTATTCGCGTGTAGCTATAGGCATTTCAAAGCGAAAGTAGAAATCTGGGAAACCAGAATATGTGATGGTATGCTCAAAATGCATAGAAATCAGACTAGCAATCCTTTCACCACTTGGTTTAAAAAACGGTGTTAACTTTTTAATCTATAGATATCACGGTGGATAACCCATGTGACTTTTGGGAAGCGTTAACACCGAAAAAATCGTCCGCTTCAAGGTATGTTTGGTTTAATTTCTCAGCTTATACTCTGTTGATTTTGACGAGATAAAGTGCACGGAACGCGCATTTGAGAGGGCTATTCTGTTTGTAACTCTGCTCCGATCCCGTGATTTCTTCAAACATTCAAGCGAAAGTTTTCTTCGGTGCATGTGAATGCTTACCACTTTCGTTTTGCACTTACAAACACTTTGGCTCGAATGTTTGAAGAAACCACTGGATTTGGAGCAGAGTGAGTTAGAGCCGGGAATAGCCCTCTCAAGGGCGCGTTCCGTGCACTTTATCTCATCAAAATCAATAGGGTATAAGCTGAGAAATTAAACAAAACATACCTTGAAGCGGACGATTTTTTCGGTGTTAACGCTTCCCTAAAGTCATGTGAGTTACCCACCGTGGATTTAGATCTAGATGAATAGGCCTACATAGAATCAAATCAATTTACATTGTTGGTATGTTAACCATTTCCCAAATAGAAACATTTCAGATTGGTCAAAATAAAAAAAAAGCCGTAGCAGACGACAAAATTGGTACATACCTAGATAAAATTAGAACTATTTGTAGATAATACCAAAGACAATATCGAGGTTAAAGTAGAAAATTCTGATTATCAGCAGTTTCTTCTTTCATCCCAATATTCCCCCGAACATTTTCTTTTCGGGCTGTCAAACCCAGTCTTATTTGGGAAAGGGATAAAGTAGTGACGGAACACATGTTTTAGCAAGTAAGACATGTAGTTTTCAGAGATCAAATGCTTTCTAATTAGGGTATAGACTCCTTTCATTTATGTTTTAGTCCGTACCCGCAGAACACTTCCGGTAATCCGAGACTTCTCTGGTGAAAATTCGCTCGATGATACTTGGATGTCGCTATTTACAACGGAACGCTGTCCCAGTCAAACACAAAAGAAAATTCCGACACAGCGACATAACTTGTGTCGGAATTTTCTTTTGTTTTTGAATTGGACAGCGCTCCGATGTAAATAGCGACATCCAAATATCGAAGAGCGAATTTTCATCAGAGAAGACTCTGATTAACTTCCGGAGGCAAACAATGGGTTTATGGGAAATTAACATTGTATACATGTGAATTGTTACTAAAAATAGTAACAAATCGACATTTTCAAAACGATGCTCCCACAAAATGCGGAGAAATCGATGACGACGCACGTGCATTCAATATACAGCGATTAAGCACACGTGCATTCAATATACAGTGATAAAGAGAAGTTTTAAGTGGAACAAAAACTACGAAATTGAATGAATTCGTTGATAGCCGGTAAGATGGTTATTTTATTTGATTTACAGTCAAGAAAATTCGGCATTTTTGGCCAACATTGGAGGGGCTTAGCCCCCCCCCCCCTCCCCCTAGCCCCCCCCCCTGTTCCTACGGGCCTGTACATCAAATAGATTTATGAACCGTGACCTGTCGCACTAGTCTATTATACAAGAAAACCTACTTCAGAACATGACATTGGGTATAGGAGAACATATAGAGTGCTAGAATGCCTTATAGTCGTTTTCGGCTGGGAGAATTCGACATTTTAAATTCCCTATTTGTTTATGTCAAAGGGGGGTAATTCACAAAATTGACAGATTAGACCTTTATTTTAGAGCTTGCTACGAGTGATAAGAGAGATGTTTTGTGGTTTTTTGGCAACCCGGATATGACCAATTCCGTAAAAATAATGAATCGTTTATCGCGCGTATGTGGCATTAGATGAAATTAGCTGTAAATGCATTAAGGGCCGTAACTCTGACATTAAAGGAGACAAGGCAATGAAACTTCGACAAAACGATTGCCGAATGCCATGGAAATATTGTAAAAATAAAATCAGGCTTTTAGTTCGATACTTTTTCAGAAACAAGAAATCTTGCAGCGTAAAGTTTTCTCTTTTGTTCAGTATATTTTGCTAATATGGAACAGACATTATCCTTTCATAATTTGTATTTTGTAACTTTCTAAAGAATCAAATTCAATTAATTACTTTTATCCAACTCCGTGTAATTCATATTGCTAACAACTAGAAAGGCCTTTAGACATAATCAGCAAATTTGCTTTCCAACAGTACTTTCAGTACTTTGATTTTATTTGCTTGTGAAAGTCAAAGGTACGGCGAAGTCACAGGCAATTTTTGTGATTTTTACAGATTTTTGAGCACCAATTTCACTTTATCTGAAAAAGTACGCTATTTTACGATGGATAAATATTCTAAGACTAACAGTTACTATGTATACGAAAAAAGGCGAGTCACAAAACTCAAAAGTAACCTTTCCATGTAGAATGCACAGAAAAGTGCACACTTTTTGAAATTGACCCATCTAATAGTTGGCTGCAAATTGCATAGCGATCTAAACTTCTGATACAAATTTTCTTTGACAGAAACTTCAATTTACCGTCATTGACCGATATAATCGAAAATTAAATGTCATTGGATGGTTAGCATTGTTTTGATGAGTGACCGAGATATACATGAGTAGATTTTTATTAGATAATGCCAAATAACAAAAGTGACGCAGTAAATGGCCCAAGAATACAGTAAATAGTTCAGTATTGATAGCGTTACGACAGAGTGTGGATCGATCAGTATGAGCGATATACTATGTGAAGAAAGTACTCTTGACCATACTACATCAATTAAACTAGACAAAAAAAGAAACGCAACTTCCTTTTCAATTCCTTCTTACGCAAATACATCAAATCAGATTTAAACAAAATGTAATATATTTAAAGCAATACCATTTCACCCTGTAAAGTTCACAAAATCTCGTTTGTAGTAAATTCCATTAATGAGAAAACACCCAGTTTACACCGGGCATCAACACAATTTTACAAAAAAAAAGTGAATGTAGGTCGAAAAACACAATCTGTTTCGATCAGTTTGGTCCGATATTCGAATGTTGTGAAGTCCATGCGATTTATTAGCGTCCTCCGTTGCAGTTTTAAACCTATCCCATAGGTGGGGTTTGCCTGAAGATACGGTCCTGTCGTGACGTCATATCTCTTGCACGTCCGCTCCGTGCTCGATATATTGTATTCCCATTGAGAGCCAACAGCGTATACAATCGAAAAAGTGTCGATTTGTTTCCCTATCAATGCCTTGCGACAACATTTTGACTTTTTCCACCTAACAACATCTGTACTGCAGTTTGGCGCTGGTTTTGGCGTAGCCCCACTATGCATAGTGTAGTGAGAAGTGTGTGAAAGCTTTGGTCTCTTTTTGTTCTATGTTTTAGTTTGTGTTTGAAGAAAAACTATTTTGATAGTAGCCATTTAGAAAACACGACATTGGATAATCAGTTTTCAACCATTTGCTATGTATCACGTGATGAATTTACGACATCTGAAGAAAATTGCACTATATTTATGCGTATGAAGGCAGGGATATTAAAAGTGTACTCAATAGCCATTAAAAACATAGTTTGTCTAAGATATTATAAAAAATTGGGGTTGCGTATCTTTTTTGTTCTAGTATATAAATCCACAAGCAAACATTGACTACTGTTGCTACATGTGACGCCCGAGGAAGCACGAATTATTGTGTAATTAGTGATGGTTTGATTGCTTGTAATCCTTAATGCACATCTGGTATAACCCAATTCAGTTTCACTATTTATCATAATCTGTGCAGGATCAGGAAAGGGTCGGTATGTCATTTGAGACAACCATGAATACCAGTCAGCCTGTGCATAAGTACAGCCTGGTTAAAATCGATGCCGTTATGTATAAGTTTCTTCAATCATGTATGTACCTTTCGAGCAGGAATTATTCAAAATCAGTTTAAGAAAGTTAACAAAACTGGGATAAGTCGAACTATGGATATCTCGAAATAAATATAATATGACGCTCCCTAAGACTCTGACACTATGAGGTTCACGTGTAGTTTGAAAAGAGAAGACAAACTGATGAACAACTGCTGGCAAAGGTCAATATGAGACTGAGTTCAAGTTTAATATCACAAAAACGTTTTTCTTAGAATAGCTTAATCTTTCGATCGGAATTCAAAAAATTGTAATTGGAATATTTTTGTAATCGTGATAAGAATATTAAGTACAAATGTCCTGGCAAAACTTGGCTGCTGGAGTGTATGTATGAATATCGCTGCTTTACAACACAAACCACGTAACTGCAGCGTAACCCTTTTCCAAACAAGACCTCGTATTGACGTCCCTGGTAGAAAAGGCTTATGAAAACTTTGAGACATTTGCCATGAGTGCCCACAACATAGAGTTTGATTAACATTAAAAGAAATATTGCACTTTGAAAAACCACCGATCTCTTTCATATGTAGCTCAGCTACTTCTAAGCGTAGTCTGGTCAGAATCCAAGCTGCTCTATGGGACCTTTTGCAGGCAAAACAAAACAACGTTGAAATTGGTCAGACTGCATGTATGCCAAGGCTTGTCTCGAATTTTCAACCGATCCCCAAAGGGGAGAGTTTAAGAGCTTTACCAATCGATTTCATCATGAAAGTTTCTGTAGTCACCAAAATGAATATGGAAAAATGATAGGATTCGTGCACACCATTGCACAGATAATATCGAGAAAAAAGAGAGAGAAAAACTTTACATTTTCAACAAAACTCTCGTAACTGCAGCTTTAAACAAGTTGCAATCACTAGGCTTTTGGTGAAAATCTGCGAAATGGTGGTTTTCACCAAGCCTTTTCACAACTACTCATTATTACGGAAGGGATATATAGGGTTTTCATAACCTATCGAATTTTATAAGCTCTTGAAAAGACATTTCACCAGTTAAAGTTCAAGATATAAACACTTCGGGTACGTTTTAGGAGAATAATTGATAAAGGTGCCGCATTGCAGAAAAAGGTCTGCTGCTGCGTCAATAAATGAAATGGTACTTGAAAAGTGGCATTTTTGGAAGTGTTTATATATATAAGGGACAATGCTCTAGATTCTTTACACGAAAATATTTTTAACTATTCACCGATCAATTTTTATCGTACGGACGTTTTTGTAAACGCCATTTTCGGCAAATGCATTGGTCAAAATATTTTCAACTTAATTGGTTGTAATGTTCAAAGACGTCGGGGATTTGCGAAGGATCTTTTATTTTAAACAGCATCTATTTTTTTTATTGACCACCAAACATAACTGCGTTTTGTCGCCCATGTACCGAAAAAAAGACCCGGTATTGCAGATTTCATTTCACATGGCACAGCTTTAGCTTTTACTATCATAAATTACACGCAGTCAGAAACATTTGGTGGTGGAAAGTTCAACCGCCGAATGTTTTCGACATCGCCCCAATAATTTCGACGACACGTGAATCTCCTTAGGGTTTGACTACCTTAATAACATTCTGTTGCTTTTCTTCGAAATCTCGTAGCTTTTGTTGTTACAAGGTCTTCGACGAAAAGGAGCCTCTTACTTTTCAGCCTAGCTAATGTATAAAGAACCATTCATACCGGTTTCTAGGTGGTGTCTTTTTTCTTGACACGCAACATATTTTACAAGAATAAACTTGGCGATTTTTATCGCATTAGATCGGCGCCATAGGTTATTAATTCTAAGGATCCACAACTTTCTAATTGAATCACAGCTAATGTTTCACTAACTGATAAAAAAGACGGTAAAATTTATCTGACTGAACTTGAGAAATGAATAATTTTGTCGCCAATTTTCGTAGGTTCATAGTAGCATTGGTTATGTTGTTTGTACAATTCAGCCGATAAAAATGACTTCCGAAAATATCAATGGACTTTAATTTTCAGTTATCTTTGATTAAGAATAAATATTTTTGTGTACAGGTAAAAAACGAAAATCAAGATTGTTTTCTAAAAATTGTACAACGTACTGTGAAGAGTCTTATTTACATTCAAATCAAATGAAACCATCTTGACCCCTAAATCTCGTATTTCGTGTAAAATGTCCAAAAGAAATAAATGTCTTCACAGGGTAAACTCAATCCATGTGAGAGCACTGTCGGACCGTATTTAGTACAAAAACGAATATGGTACATTTGTACCATATTCGACCGTATTTGGTACAAAAACGAATATGGTTCATTTGTACCATATTCGACCGAATATGGTACATTTGTCTCATATTCGGACCGAATACGGAACAATTGTCGACCGAATATGGTACAAACATTGTACCATATTCGGTTAGGCATTTTACCCCAAAACTGCAGATACGTATGTCGGACCGTATTTGGTACAAAAACGAATATGGTAGGCCCTACATTTGTACCATATTCGAACCGAATACGGTACAATTTTCGACCGAATATGGTACAAACATTGTACCATATTCGGTTGGAATAAGTTTTTCTATGCTCGCCAAAACGTATTTGATACATGCCAAAAAACCTCATAAAATGAAAATGGCATCATCATCATCATCATCATCATCATCATCATCATCATCATCATCATCATCATCATCATCATCATCATCATCATCATCATCATCATCATCATCATCATCATCATCATCATCATCATCATCATCATCATCATCATCATCATCATCATCTTCACCATCATCATCATCATCATCATCATCGTCGTCGTCGTCGTCGTCGTCGTCGTCGTCAGCAGTAACAGAAACAGCTACATTGTAACCTAACCACACTTTACATGGATTTTGAATTGAAAAAAAAAAATACGCTGTATTGGTACAAAAACGAATATGGTACATTTGTACCATATTCGGACCGAATACGGTACAATTTTCGACAGAATATGGTACAAACATTGTACCATATTCGGTTAGGCATTTCACCCCAAAACTGCAGATACGTATATGGTACAATTAGACAGTTGCAACATATTCGGCCGAATATGGTACAAATTTGTACCATATTCGTTTTTGTACCAAATACGGTCCGACATACGTATATGGTACAATTAGACAGTTGTACCATATTCGGCCGAATATGGTATAAATTTGTACCATATTCGTTTTTGTACCAAATACGGTCCGACAGAGCACCATTTAGAAATGGTTTGCTTAATCTCCTGAGGTCGCGTCTAATTCATTGACAATCATTATAACTAAAGAAATATCTTTTAATAAGAAATGACACGCACAAAGGTCGCATTGTAGATCCCTACGGAATATCGGGATTCGGGTTTTGAAATGAAATGGGAATTTTACTTATAATTGCTAGCAGGCAATGTCAGGTAAAACTACGAATGACCCTTCTTTTTGTGACAATTCACTGAAGATGATAATCGGCTATAAGGTTACTAATAAAGTCACAAAGTAGATATAAGTAGATACATCTTGTTATTTGGCGACAAAATTACTGTTCCGTGATTTAAGATAAAATAAAATGACACTAGTTTTAGTTGGGTTAACTACAATTATCACTCTTTCATTACTTTCAAACGTTTCCATGCTCAAAACTAAATCTCATGTCAGCTGTTGTCAGAAAGGATTTGAAGACTCACACTGGTCTTTCGCAACATTATAAACGTAAATTGGCGTGGACAAGATTTTTTATGCATTTGATTAATTATGTATATACAAATTATGGAAAATGATGAAATTGCTTATGAGTCAATATTCATTTTGGTCGAAATTCAAACAAAATGTCAGTTTTTCCTTCCATACTTTGCTGTGATTCTTCGTTAATGATAGAAGTAACATTTTATGTAGTTAGTAACGTTGGAACGAATGGTGCAATATGCATATGGAAATACTTGATATTTTCCGCCATAAACATAACGTCTCAGAAAAATGTCCTCTCTGTAACAACCACTTGGTTATGCAATTTTTAAGTTCAATTCAAAATATGATATTCTTTAATTAATAATCTTTTATAATAAAACACAAAAATTGAATCATTGATGTTCAAGTTTATTTCCAGAAACGACTTGTTTTGCTTTTTTTAAATGTTATATATTATATACATTTCATTAATATTTTTCACTGTTTCAACTGTTGTAAAGCTTTTAGCTTAGACAAACTATTTGTATATTTACTCAAGCATCTAGATTTTGTCATTCGCTTTCTATTTCAGTCACATAAATACAGTGAAACGTCTTTATTGCGATATTGTTGGCTGAAAGGGTGTTGTTATATCAAGGACATTTTGGTTATTACAATGATACATATATGCTATTTTAGGACATACAAATCAAAGAAATCGATTTTAACCTTTCATCTAAACTTTAAACTTGAATAGAAACATAAATAATGCTGAAATTCAAAAACATTCCATTTTGACCATGAAAACATTTCTGCAGTTTGTCATTAAAATAGTCTTTGTTACTGAAATGACATGAACCGTTATTGTGAGGAAAAGTAATAACAATGCTATAAATAGCTTTCCCTTTTTATATCATTTTTATTGATCTATATATTTTAAGTAAACATCTAAAGGAATATAAATATATAAATTACATTGCTTTGCTTAGCCTTTTCATGGACGGCAATACATAGGTGGTGCAATTTGAAAGCAGCAGACTACCAAATTGGTGACAATGAAAATTAAACCTTTTTTAATAATGAAATCAAAGCTAGATCTTGTTTGAGAAATAGTTTAGATGAACCACCACCACCACCACCACCACCACCATCAACAACAACAACAAAATTGACGAAAAAATGAGTCTTCAAAGTACTTGTCAGTTTATTTGTCCCCCGCCGGTTACCGGTTGGGGGACTATAGGTTTGCTCGATTCCGTCCGTCGGTTCGTCTGTCCGTCCGTCCGGCTTAAAACAAGCTGCAGTTACGAGGTTTTCGTTGAAAAGCGACGATATGATTTTAATGATACATTATTTTTCAGAAAATCTTGTTGACAGCATAGGTAATTCTTTAATATTTGTACAAATGTCTGGACTTATCTAACTTTAACGGCTGTACTGAAATATTTTCACGATGAAAGCAACAATGTTGTAAATGCGTATAATTTTCATAGTCACTTTTGATAATATTATTATTTAACTTCGATATAGGTCACTAGGGATTCATTCAATTCAACAAGCTCATATTATTTACTTTATTTAGCACACGTCATTAATTTTAATGGTTGAATATTTTTATTGAAGAAAAGGGCACATGTTGTACAATGTGATTCACGAAAGTGTCGTAAAAATAGACGTTAACGTTTGTTTGATCAAAGCCGTTCTACAAGATAGCATCTAAATCAAGCTTAAGACAGAATTTTAGTAAAGTAAAGCAATTTTATGTCGCTGATTTTCTTCGAAAACCTCATAACTGCAGCTTTTTAAGCTGCAGTTATGGTGTTTTCGAAGAAAAGCGACGATATGTAGGTCTAGATTGTTTCGAGTTTTTATTAGCATATACAAGTAACTCGGTCACACTTCCCGGTCTAGGGATGCAGACCATGAAATACTTGCAACATCGCACTCAGGCCGAGCTAACTCCCGCCAAAGATCGCCGTATTCATCAACAATTCTAATTTTATTGGCAAATTCTAAATTACATTACAACCCATCTGATTGGACGAGACGTGTGTTTCGGTCAATCAAGATGGATTGTTGTATTACTTAGTAAAGTCATATTGGGTGAATACCACCCAGAACCAATGAACCCTGTACCTTGATCTACCAGTATATCAATGAAAGATGTTTAAACCCATTACCACACAGTAACTGTGACAAAGCAAAGGGCTTTGGAAAACATTGTAGAAAATTAAGAAATTGCTTGTGACAAGCAATTTCTTCTTTTTCCACAATATTTACTACCACAAAAGACAATAATTGGTAAAATGTCATTTACCTGATACTTTTGTCTGCAACATCTTTGAATTTGGACAGGTCCAAATTTTGTCATTTGGTGATGGGTTAATGATAGATGGCAGATCGGGATCTATATCATTATTTTTGACCACGGGTTATTCATAATAGGCTCAGTTCCGTGTTCGATGGCAAAGGTAGCCATCCGAATACTATGATAGAATATTATGGCAGAATACTATGAAGCTATTTTCATAACAACATACCCACTGGTGGTGAACTCGGCCAAAGCGCGGGACGTTTTTCTCTACAACAAGGTATAGATATTTTGCGTTTAAATGTGAGTTTAAAGATCTGATCGGATAGTTTTTCTAATGGCAATGAATTTGTTCTAAAAATAGACCGGGTTTACCGTTTTGTATTGACAAACAGTCGGTGTTGTTGTAAAATCTCGTAACTACGGCTTTATCGAAGCCGTAGTTACGATATTTTATAACAACACCGACGGAATACATTGTTCGCGAAAAAACGTCCCACGCTTTGGCCGAGTTCACCACTAGTGATATCGCGACATTCGGATGAATATTTTCTAAAAAAAACTTTCAGGGGTAATTTGGAACAGTCTCTGCATGGTATTTTGTGAAAGGAAGAGATTGAGTCAAACGCTGTTCCTGGTTACACAAGAGAAATCTATAATGTCATGCTAAGGGGTCATACAGTAACCTGATAATATAATTTCATGTATATAATTCAGTTGGGGTATTTAAACTGAGTCCTTACAGTATTTTGGACATACATTGATCCAGTTTTGCTTGTCTAATCTAGATCCACAATCTAATCTAGATTCATGTTGTTTTGTAATATCATCATAATAATAGCCTCATGTAGCCGTATGAAAGCAGCATCGATCCTGATCAGACTTCACTAATTTCTGTTTCAATATTAGTCGCAAATTTTACACTGGTACTTTTTTCTGAAAACCCGACTCAAGAGTAATTAGACCCAAAAACATTTTATCACTTAAGGAATACGACCCATCATTAGCTCTAAATGATTCGTGTAATGTCGGCTGTTTCCGCAACAACGGAAATAATCGAGCATGTTCGGATTTACGGAGATTTTCTAAAACATTTTTTGTAAAAACGCTTTTACATTAGATTTGAATTTGTACGTACAGTTTCTACAACGAATCCCAGCAGATGAATTTATAAAAACGTCAAATGAAACAACAAAAGACGAAAAAAATCAAAATATTTTGGCAGTTAGAATGACCTCCCTTTGCAACAACAACATCTGCAGCGCACCCAGTGATCTCCCCTGAATCAGAATTACGTACGGAGTAAGGTCACCCAGGCAAGTACTTCCTAGGTCGTAGGGGGCTGAAATAGTTCTTTGAAAAAAATTGGCCCCTTTTCTGGTGATGCCTTGCTCTCTGCATGAATGATTTTGAGCTAATATTTCCATTGAATGCTTTTTGTTGACATGTTTTCTTATTTTTGAGCCAGAATCCATGTTTCTTTTCAGGACTATTTGACGTCTCTGGGTGGATGAGTACATGTGGCCACCATTTCCGGTGTCTCAATTTTAGCACTGAAAAATACACGGTACGTATGTTTAACTGAATTTTTTGAAAAATCCACTCCATGATAGTGGGTTCATTTCTGAGAATTCTACAGGTCAAGGGTGGATCTACACCAGTTTAGGCGCAGTTTGACTCTAACTGAGTTGTGGATTGTGTAATAATGTGTTGAAAAATGGGATTTTACATAGAGTTATATAGGAGCTGTTCTAGGTGTACTGCAACCGTACCTCTAACGTAATATGTCACTGTTTGGAGGTTGATTCGCACCATGAATATTTCGTTCCATAACTGGTCACTTTGTTTACCGTAATTTGGGCTTTTTCTTTAGGAAAAGGTAATCTTGACCTTCGACATTTCTTTCTGTTTAACCCTTTCCCAAACAACAAAACACAAGATAAGACCAACTGATGCTTTCTCTAGGCTAGGTTTGCGTGAAGAAACCAATGAGAGAAAAGAAGCAAATACTAAAACAACCAATTGTATTCATTTTCTCTGTAGAATTTCTATTTGATTATATATTTTTTGTGTTTCTGTCTCGTCTTTTGCATCTCTTTAGCTATTAATGAGGCAGCAAACATGATCCAAACATGACATCAGAAAACTGATATTCAAAAGTTGCTTGTTTACCTAACCCTTTCCCAAACAAGACCTAGTTTTGGCAGAGACCTATCTTTCTACAACAGTTCTGGCTTTATTTTTTCAAAATGTTTCTTGTGATGATAATACCGTCCTTAACTCACACTCAGACACACAAAGTCCTGGGGCATTTTAACAATTTTCGACATAGACATGTTTGGCTAACGATTTACATGCAGATATTATATACTTGTAACATCTTTGTTTCTACCATTGTTAAAGTATTGAAACTTTGCACACATGCTTGTGGTCAGACATGTATATATTCCTTATTAAGGATAAAGAATGTGTAAAGATTCATTACCCTTTCAAATTTCTATTTCGGTAGACTTTTTATTCTTTTCATCCTATAAAATTTCACAATCCAACACTTTTTCGTTGAGCTATCCTGTCCTCTGACAACTCTTGTTTTATAAACATTTTTGTTTTACATATATGTTTTTTAATAATAACATTTACTATTATATAAATATTCCAATACAAACAATAAAAAAAACCTGTAAAATTCGTATGGAACCAATTATTTAAGTATAATGAACATAGAGTGCCATTTTCCTGAAAAAAAAAATGGGCGGTGGTAAAAAAGGGGGTGTATTAGTCAAAGTGATTTTTTTAAATTTGTGTACGGCGAAACTGTTTAATTTTTACTTTATTTGAAAGAATATACACATAGAAAAATTATGATCTTCCTTTTGTGCCATGCATTTTGACATATCATTGGAATTTATGTTATTCAAAATTGACTATTGTTTCAGATTTGTCCGAAAAGCCTGTCGAAAGTATGGTAGCCATGTATTATTAAAGCAAAAAAAATATTTTGTTGCTGGTTTTTATTTATTTACTTGTTAGTCCATTGTTGGGGATAATATAAGCTATTGATTAGATGCAATGACTTGTGTTTATTGCTTTTAAGCATGCAGTTTTTGTGTTTAAAAGCTCACTTGGGGTGTTTGGCATTTCATGATTTTGTATGACCCTGATGCAAGATATAACATTATCAAAATTTCACTAACGAAACGATCAAAGTTGATAAAAATTGGCAATTAGATGCGGGATACCATGCTGATTTTAAATATATATAGTAACTTATGTATCTTAATGATTCTATTGATGGGTCGTATACCTTAATCAGATCGGCTTACATTTTATTATGAATTTTGTCAATGAAACTGACCCCTGTTAAACGTTCTTCCCAATGTATTAGGTGATGTCAAAACGATTTAAGTCAGTTATACAATTTACTAAATTCTGTTCTAAATTTTTGGTTTAACCCTTTCCCAAACAAGACTTGGTTTTTGACGTCCCTAATAGAAATTAGAAAAGGCTTCCGAAAACATTGAAACAAAAGAAGAAACTACTGATAACCAGCAGTTTCTCCTTTTGTCTCAATATTTTCTTAGCTATATTGTACAACAATCTTTTCTTTTTCAATGTTAATTTTGTCGTCTACAGCGATTTTCAAAATTGGACCATCTTAAATTTTTGTCGTTTGGGAAAGGGTTAAACTGTCCACTGCAATATAGACTTTGAAACCCTTGATACAGGTATATCAATATACGAAAAATATCCCAATGTCAATCAGTTTCTGCCCATTTGAATACCACGTCTACAATCAGATGATTTGTTGTTTGTGGCAGCATGAGTGCCATATGTGTGTGGTTCACACTTTTTACATATGGCCCTGGAAATGGTCAAATACCAGAATTTCAGTAAAGATTGAGATGGTTGAAAGTAAAATCAATGACAATTGACAATAAAATTCTGAAATTAAAATTGACAGTTTCATTTTTTTTCTTTCCATTATTTCTAATTTGACGATGTCATCATAACAATTCATATTTTGAGGAGGGTAATAAATTGTATATTCCGCAGCTTATTTTTTTAAACAGTAACTGTTAGTAATTATCATAATTCCCCATTTCACCGTTCGCAACATAATTTATCAAACTATATTATATTTTTAAATTGTCTTAATGTATAATATAAATAATATTTAATTACTACGAAAAGGTCAAAACATTACTAAAACTAATAAGTCAACGACTTTCATGAATCAAAGTGCTGTCAGCGCTATAAATTTGGTATCACTGAATAATCTGATAGGACGAACAGACTCATGGACGTTTTTAATTGTGTTCCTTTGATTAATAATAGTAGTCTACGGACTATAAATCCTACGATGACTCCTGATGGCATTCTTTGTTAATGCTCGGCATCCATGCTAGAATGGTTCCTTAGACTATTACAAACAAGATAGGGGTGGATGCCCAGCGTGATTTTTCGATTTAAGGTCACAGTGAGGTCAAAGGTCAATGAGTGCAAAAATCAAGAAAAATGGCTTGTAGATTAATGCAAAATTATTTGCATCCACACAAAATGAAAGCAATATGAACGAAATCAAATAAATTGAATCAGGAATGGACAGAGGCTCACCCAGAGCCTATATTGTCATTTTCAAACACTATTTTACCGTATTTATGCTAAAAACGCTCAGGCCAATAACAAAACAAAGCACGATACTTACCGAAATTTTGATTGAACTTGATTAAAGGTTTGGTTCTATCATTGCACACACATAATCCAAGGCATTCTTGTAACTGAAAGTAGCAATGCTAGCAATATTTTAGATTACTTCAAACAATGTTAAGATGCATGCTGAGTGTTTGTTTCGAATTCCAGGTCCGAAGTAGGTCACAGGTAAATTATGTTCAAACATGCGAAACTGGCACTTAGCTAAGCAGAGTGCAAAAACCCATGCACTTGATGATGCAAGCATCAAATTTGGCACATATATGTATAAGACCACGTAGTTTAATAGAAATCCATCAGCCATCAAAAAAGTCTAGATGGTCGCCATTTTTCAATATGGCCGCCATTGACGTGTGAAAGATACCGCTTTTACCATAAAAGCTAATATAATTGGTCAATGTTGTACTTTTCACAACAAAATTTATGTTTCCAAACATGAGAAAACAGAATTTTAGCATGTTTTGTGTATAAAATTTATAAGATGGCCACCATTTTCCAAGATTGCAGCCATTGACGGGTGGAAAATACCATTTTTGCTATAAAACCTGATATGATTGGCCGTTTTTTTATAACAAAATTTATGTTTTTAAATACGATAACATAATTAAAAAAATGTTCTGTGCATAAAATTACTATTTTCATATTTTGAACAATACTTTTTGGCAGAAATTAGAGAATTTATCAACCTTGAGGCACATTGTTTCTGTCCAGACAATTGTAATAAAATGCATGCAGACTTTGTACTTCAAAACGCAATCTTTTAAACTAAGACCCTATTGATTCCTAGTAATTGTTATGGTGAAATATTTCTCAATAGGAAGTGTTATGCGTAATACCAGTTCCATATTTCCTTTGATTTCGGTCAGAAATAATGTGATGTAGGACGTATGCTCGTAAGCCTGGATGCATAAATTACCTAACCTTGGTCTCTTTAAATCGTAACGTGCATAGCTCACCACTTTGATTTCTTGGAGCGTCAGCATTTACATATGCACAATCCAGGGCAGCGTAAGCTAAAGCTACAGCACCAATATTTGCATGACTTCTTGTACCCACAACAATTGGCGGAAGTTTATCCAAATCCAGACAATATACTATGTGATTTTCTATTGCTTCCATTCCTATTTAGAAAGGCTCTGTACTTCCATTTTGGGGATAGTTATTTGACCGAAGGTGTATTCTGCTTGGTAAAAAGTAGACCTTTCCAAAGCTGCGCTAGTTGGGGATTATGCATCATACAGCTTTCTTACCAGACATGATAAAAAGAAAAGAACTAGGCCCCTTGTCCTATAACCGTAAAGCTGAAACAACATCACAGCCAGTGAAAGAATGAAAGACTCCCTCTTTCTTCCCTAAAGCACCCAGTGATTATATGTAGGGGCGTTTAGGATAATGTGAAAGCTTCTCAATACCAATATCATTTTTTCTTTGAAATACACTGGTTATTATTATTATAAGGACGTCTGTGCTGCTGGTTTTGATTATAAAACATGTATTTGCTCATGATTACAAGGCGCAATTCCCTCAAGACTAGCTATCTATAACCCTTTCTTCCCCTTTTACAATGACAATATTTTGCTGACACATCTGAACAATCTTCAGTCTAAAGGATGTTGAAACCAGTCTTGTTGTCATTGTTTCAACAAAATATATGCCATAGTTAACCTGGAATGCTTTTGTCAGTCACTATTTGATGTATTGACTATGCTTTGACCTTTTTCAGCATTCAGGCTGGTGTATCTCTGTACATCGATAAACCAAATCAATTAGCCTGTAAATGCCCATGAAGGTTTAACCGAAGGAATAGCACATTCGGCTGCATGTTCTTTAAGCATTTGGAGGTACGAAGCGGCTATGTGTTTATCACAGCTGATCCATCAACTATGATAGCATTATACTTTTGGTTTTGTACCTACATGCAGTTGCATTTTTGGTTCCTAGAACTGAGGCAAGCTTGAACTTAGTACTGCTTTGAAGTATTTAGCTCCAACCAAATACAAACGGAAAAGATTGACTTTTTATAATGAGAGAATTCATTGGGGTAGCTTCCTAATGATTTGAAAGCTGTAAACAAATTCGAGAAATTATATATTTTATTTCAAAATCCTAAATACTCTTGACCACAGATAGCTAATTCTGGTTTAAATTATTAATAAAAAAGCGAAGTAGTGACTATTATCTTCAGGTAAAGATTAAGCAAATTAGAATGTTCTTCTTAAAAACGATTCCCCATACAGCGTGCACCTTTCCAAAACTGCTGAAGAGCTGCTGTTTATCCCAAAATATTTGTTCATGGTATCTAAAATTTCCATTTAAGGCCGGTCATAGTGAAATCGATTTGCTCAGATTGGAAGACCTGAAAGACAGCTGAGTACTTTGAGTGTTCTAAAGAAGATGAACAGATATCCCAGTTTGATTATCTTCCAATATGAACTGTAAGAGGAGTTGTGCACCCAAGAAATTGCTAACGGACAAAAGAACACACAGATGGAGGAGTAGACAAACGGATGGACGATTAATTCCATGACATTATTCTACCATTCGGGTGTTTTTAGATGAGATTGTTGAGTCTTATCTTCAGGCGCCTCTGACACCAAGGCTAAATAGAAATATACTTGTGTCATCATTTTTCATTGATTGCATTGTCGTAATATTTATATATACCTTTAACTCTTTCCCAAACAACATAATCTTATGGGGCTCCCATTTGGAAGCTCCTGCAGCCGACAAATATTATGAATATTGGGATGCGTTTGTGTATCATATAGCCAGATAGCCAGCATTTTCTTCTTTTGCCTCAATGTTTTCCCAAGCTCTTTCTGCTAGGGGAGTCAAAACCAGGTCTCGTTTGGGAAAGGGTAAATGTAATTATACAGATAACTTGATATCTGGACTGTTCTTGTTCTGGAAACACTAGAAACAGAAAAATATAATTCTGTAGTTCCACCTAAGAGCGATACGCCTATCAGACTCTACAATAGTTTGCTTCATTCTATAATGTAAGTGAGTACCGATAGACTTTAGAGCAACTGTTTTTAATAGTAAGACTACAAAAGATAACAACGAAATTTGCATTCACTGGTCTGTTCTGACCACAGTCATTGAATTTTTTAGCACAGATATATAAGGTTAATTGGGGCAATAAATCAACGATAAAACAAAAGCTTTGGATGAGATGCAACTTCTGAGGTCATTCCTGCACAGGAACATATTGCCATTTCAAGTGCAGTTATCTATACTTACAGCAGACGTTATGAAGTAGGATAAGCATAGCATGTTATGAGTATTGGACTCACTAGATCGCATTTGAGACACTTACCGACCTTCTAAATTGAATGGAATTTTGTTACACCAACAACGGACCCTGTGATAGATTTTGTTGCATTACCCAGAACCGTGGTTAAATAAAGATATACCATAGTAGAACTCAGATTATCTCTCAGATATACTGAAAAATGTACACAGATCCTTACACAATGTGGAAGACACAGTCACAGATTGAGAAATGATTGTGATTGAGACATCGTGGCAAACGCCGTTGAAAAAAAGACTGAAAACGTCAGAAATATTCAGAGGTAAACCTTTTATAGCTTTGAAAAGTACAGTTTTCTATCCCATAAAAGTCAAAATATTCACAAAAAGTCATCTTTTCAATACAATAATGTCTTTGATTTAGTTTTCAGCAAATTTAGCACAATTAAAATTAATAACATAGCATGTATAGCAATTAAGAATAGCACAATGACTATTTTAATATGAAATTGCACCCATTTGACCTTTGACCTTGCTGTGACCTTAATTCCAAGTTTCAGACTGGGCATCCACCCTGGGAGGTTTTGTCTTACCCCAAAGAATATTTCTAGCATGGATGCCGAGCATTAACAAAGAATGCCATCAAAACCATTTTCTAAAGCCCGTACGAATTATAGTCCGTAGACTATAGTGCTCCCAGTTTAGCCCGGGTCATCTGCATATGTAATGGCGCCACTTCGGCAATGCTTTCTTGGGGCGCTCAACTTACAGACGTAATTGACGAAAATAAAGATAGTCAGAGTTAATATTGGTACACTATACTTTAAAAAAAACGTTCGTTCGTAATCCATAATCACGGTGGTTAATCACGTGACAAAGAATTTCAGAAAATCTTCTTGAATTTTGATAATACGGGACCAACATGAATTCGGTTTGAAGCAGAGAATGTGAGAAGATGCTAGGAATTAACTGGTTGTGGTGGGTTTTTGAAAAATCAGTTGTTAAAAAGGTTATTGAAGATCATCCAAATTTTTTGGTCGATATTCAATAACTTTTTATCAACTAATCTTTGAAATATCCAATACGTCCATCTTATTCATGAAGCATGTCTACCACCATTGCTTCAAACTGAATTTAAAAGATTTTCTGAAATTGGTGTATCACGTGATTATCCACCGTGATAATTCTGGTGGTGCGTCTGAAACTAACAACACAAGCCCAGAATCCAATTGTATGGAATTGATAGATTGATACAGTCATAATACCGTGGATCACTGGTGGTGAACTCGGACAAAGCGAGGGACGTTTTTCGCTGCATCAAGGTACAGATATTTTGCGTTTAAATGTGAGTTTAAAGATCAGTTTTTCTAATAACAATGAATTTGTTCTAAAATAGACCGGGTTTACCGCTTTTTCTTGACAAACCGTCAGTGTTCGTATAAAATCTCGTAACTACGGCTTTATCGAGGCCGTAGTTACGAGATTTAATAAAAACACCGGCGGAATATATTGTTCGCGAAAAACGTCCATCGCTTTGGCCGAGTTCATTACCAGCGTGGATGGTGTATGTGGAAAAAGTGCTGTAATTGTATTTTCATTTTTTTTTTTCAATGTTTTCGAAAGCCAGTTTGATTTGTGGGGAATAAACAAGGGGTTGTTTTGAAAGGATAGAAAAATATTACTGCCACCCATCCGGTGTTTTGATCTTCATCAGCTCAATGTATCTAATTAAATCAGTATATATCACTTTAACTAAGCTTTTAAAATCAATTACTGTCAAGATATAATCTGAGTAAGGACAAAGTTATAAAAATAATTAATTAATCTGCAATAAACTGAACATAATATCTACCCTATATCCCCGATTTAACTTCTTTTAATATAGTTATTTAAGCCAATCCCACAAAATGTCTCGTTTTGACTCACTTCAAGATAATGGCAAAAAGACAAATAAAAAATTGTAAAATTTTCAATCAAATAAAATTGTCGTCTACACCATTTATAAATTTGGTCAGGTCTAGAATTTTGCCGTCTAGTAATGGGTTAACCCTCTCCCAAACAAATCCTGGTTTTGACGTCCCTAATAGAAATGACTTTGGAAAACATTGAGACAAAAGAAGAAACTGCTGATAACCAGCAGTTTCTCCTTTTGTGTCAATACTTTCTGTGCTGTATCATACATAAGGTTCTACCATTAACAACATCTTTTTTGTCATCATCAGCAGCTTTATAATTGGATCATTCCAAAATTTTGTTGTTTGGGAAAGGGTTAATAATAGTAAAGATTGATACCACAGACTCCGACAACTGGCCAATTACAAAAGTATCTAAGGGAGCATTGTCTAAGCCGGGTATTACATATGCAGATGTTCCGGGTTGTTGGAGCACACTTAATATATATCAACCCATTCCAACATAATTACTCCTTTTGACGCCCCACAAGATGAAGGCGTTGGAAAACATTGTGGGAAATGAAGAAATAGCTTATGACAAGTAATTTCTTCATTTCCCACAATATTTTCTACCCAGAAGGACAACAACATTAAAATTTCATTTATTTTTTTTTTAAATTGTCGTCTGCTCCATCTTTGAATTTGGACAAGTCTAAAATATTGCAGTCTGGTAATGGATTAAGAATGAAGTCAATGCAGATCTTGTCATTAGATATTTCAACATTTGTCGAATTCAATAACGCAAAGAACGCAAGTATTTTAAAACATTGGGAGGTTTTTATTCGACTAGATGGTGACAATTTTGAATAAATGACCATAAATCGTAATTGTAATAATCTAAAACTAAAAATCTGTTAGTTATATGCATTTGTTTAACCGTCCTTATCAAATGGATAAAAACATAAACCTCACAGATAGAAAGTTTCAGATTTTTCAACGCTTTCGTCAAAACCAATTGGTATATAATACATTACAGCATTGCGAGAAAATGGAAAAAATAGTATTTCGTCGGTGTTATTGCAAAACCTCGTAACTCCAGCTTTAATCAAGCTGGAGTTGCCATGTATGCAATAACACTGACGATTTTCTTCCATTCTGCCAATATTTTCCACGCAACATCATAGTCATTTTGTACATTTGTTAATATTAATCTTGTTATGTACAGTTAACTCAAATATTAACTTATCTAAACTTTTCTTGTGTGGAAATGTATGGTGGGAAATCACGTGACACACTATTTTCGATATTTTTCAATAGAATAACAGATTTAAACAGAGAAGACGGTATTACGCAAGGTTTTTGATAAGAACAAATTATTTTTAAAACACCATCAGATAAGAAAAACATTGACGGCTTACCAAAGTTTTGGTTGATTGTCTATAACGTTTTAATTAGGTGTTGTTTAAAGTGACATTTCAGAATTTTTTTGTAATAAATATTACTTTTATTTTTATCTGAAAGAGCATATTTCCTTATGAAAATTCTAAAAATTTCAAGCCAAAATATTGCACCGTTTACGAGAAATTTATATTTTTGTGTTAAAATTGTACAAATTGTTGTGGACAACAGTTCGGGCTTATATGCAATTTATCGATTATGTGTCAACTTTGAATGAGTGTATCTCGCTTACTGGCAATAACTTAAAAAAACTAATAGTATTTATACTCATTAGAATACCCAATCTTGGCATCAAGACATACTTTAAAAAATTGAAATCGGAATGAAATGTCCCTTTAACGTATCGATCAAATCCAGATTGAGAAGATATATATGGCTTTCCTCTTCTACTATGTTTAAACCTCTTTTCGTTAAAACGAAATGTTACACCTATTCATTAAAGGTCAATTAGTATTTCCAGGCCTAAATCTACTGATCAACAAAAGTCGGCATTCAGCGTGTTGTCACACCGTTTATAGACTTTATATGACATAATACAAGATTCATACAGTAAGTGACATAAATCGATAATCATACAGCGGTGTTAAACTAAGTAAAATACTTACATCTGGTTGATAGTAGACTGGGTTCCAGACTGATCATTTTTCCCTCCTTTTAGGCCAGTCACTTTAGCATTTAGGGTACCACTAATTCTAACAGAAATAATTTTGTAACCGAACGAAAGTATTTTATATCATGATCAACATATCAAAAGTCCTCAGAGCAAATCTGGGGGAAATGGTGTTAAATCACGCTAAAAGATGCCTTAATATGATCGTAATACACTGGTCCATCCTAACCACCATACATTTTCTCGAGTACCACGTGCTTTTCTTACGCTGTACTTGTCACATATTATTTCTAATTTGATTGAATTTTATATCAAAACTGAAAAATGTATTCGCTATATAAAAATATGAAAGGATAAATATAACGAATAAGTAAAAATAATTTAGCTTTAAATAGAATTATCTGCGACCGATTTTTAAAAGTACGGAAGCTCAATGTGACTACAATATTATTACATCCGTCAGATATAGATAATTCAAATCGGAATTACACAATTTGCGAGAAAATCATCCTTTACTCGCCCCCAACCACTTTGATTGAAGTCCACACATGCTATTTGTTATTATACGCCCGAAGGGTCGTATTATGTTATGGCCCGGTCGTCCGTCTGTCCGTCTGCCCGTCCGTCCGTCCGTTATCAATTTCTTGTGTGCGCATCTTCTCCTACAGTTTTAATCAGAATTTGATCAAACTTGCCATAATAAATTTCTATGGTATCTAGTTGTGCACACCGCTAACGGAATTCAGATAACTCTTTTCGTTCTTGAATTATCTGTCCTTGAATAAAAAATGCCCATAAAAATACCCATTTTATTGTGTGCGCAACTCCTCCTACAGTTTTGATGAGAATCTTATCAAACTAGCCACAATGAATTTCTATGGTGTCTAGTTGTACACAATGCTCATGGAATTTAAATAACTGTTTTCGTTTCTGAATTATCTTCCCTTGAATTTAAGAAAAAATGCCCATTTTCTCAAAAATGTTCATTTTCTCGTGTGCGCAACTCATACAGTTTCGACCCGAATTCAATCAAACTAGCCACAATGAATCTCCATGGTGTCAAATTGCACACGCCGCTCACGGAATTTAGATAACTGTTTTTGTGTCTGAATAATCTGCCCTTGAATTTAAGGAAACTAGATACAACGAATCTCTATGGTGTCAGTGAAAAAGGGCTGGAAAAGTATTGCATTTGCAATTTCGTAACGCGGAGATAAGCGAATTTCACTTCAATAGAGAGCATTTATCTATCTTTAGTCGACGAACTATAATACTTGCGTTAATTAAAAAAATAGCTAATTTTTACCCTGTTTGTTTGGCGTAGAACGCGAAATAGAAGGTGCATTAATGACGTCATCAATAAAGGACGAAATAACGTCAAATGCATTTAGAATGCGACTAATGAATTATTGCTACAACATAACAACAAGCTGAGCAACTAAGCGGAGTATCGCGATTCCAAAAAAAAAATCGGACTAAATCCGCGAAGATGGGCATCCGATTTCTAAATAATATTCACAATTAGAGACATGCATGACTGTTTGGTGATCCCATGTCTTCACATTTATTCTTGAAGCTGTTCACCTGCTTCTTACTGATTAGCTTTTTACGTTTATGTGCATTCTTCATTTGAGTAACTATACTAGAGGAAAAAAGAAACGCAACAAAAAATAATTTTGATAATACATTTTGTTTTTGTCTTTCTCAAAATGACCTTCATTGGAGTATTTTTTTTCAATGGATAGTTAAACTTCATCATTTGACTTCCTAGTGTCAAAATTTCATCAAGGTCACAGGTTGTACATGCCATAAATATGCGTTTAAATAGGAAGGGGTCTTGCGTCAACGTTAAATGCGTTCTTGCACTCAATCCAATTTCACGCCAACGATTCCTGGCTGAAATTTGATTGCTGTACTGTCCATGAATAGCATCAACAGTTTGTTTTCGATAGGATAATTTTTTTCGGTAGGTAAAATAAATGAACGTTATGGTCCTGACGTCGTTACGTACGACGTTCACCACCACTTTTTGGGAGACCGTCAGTTGTTCTTTTCGTTTTAAGACGTTATCTCAAGCAATATTTTGTCAACCGATGTACACCAAAGTCAGCAGCAATTGGGGGTTGAGATGTTCCATTCTTAAACATCACAATTTCTACCGGACGGCGTCTTTGAATAAGTCGCAAAATAATATGAGGGATTAAATCCAAACGAAAACCATTGCCTTTTGTCGAGTCGACGTGCATCTACACAAATCAAAAGAGTTTTATGTAAAGTTTGGGTATTTAAAAGTTTGAACGTGAAAAACGTGTAAACGTCTTTTTTGACGTTATCTCACAGGTAAGACCGGTTCTAACGTAAACCCAAAGATCAATATCAAGATACAGTACCCTGTAATAATCAGTAACGAGTTTGACTCAATAACATAAAAGAATTAAGAGAAATGACAAAAATAGTTGTTGCGTTTCTTCTTTCCTCTAGTATACATAATTTTCTGACATTTTCCCTTGATAAAGCCAATTTTGAAAAAAAATATATACGATTAGAAGACGTCAACAATGACGTAGTAATGCCGTGTTCCAGCATATTATTAAGTATGTTGCACAAAATTGCATTATCATATCTACAAATTGATTTTTAAATTCTGCATGAATGAAATACCACAGGCCTACATGTTCTTATTTCATTTGAAAGCTTAACACGCATTATAAAATACCCTTATAACAAAGCCGTTCTAGTGTTCGGGTAATGTAGATCGTTAAACATTCATAAAGATCTACTATTTTTTCACACATAATCTTGAATTGTACTAAATAGAAAACATAAACATAGAATCTAACTTCATTTCTTTAATGACTTAAATTCAAGTTATATAGTGATTTGTTTTATGGACCGGTGACCTTATCTAAGACAATGTCATGATTGGTTGATAGTATAACAAGAAAACAAAATTCAATCAGCAATGAATAGCAGTCGTTATAGAAACAGAATATCTTTTTCAATATATTTGCAGTAGATTTAGTGTTATCAGGTCGAAGTACATCCCATGCACTTGGCCTAATATCAATAAATTCACTCGCACAATGGCTTCTAAAAACATAAAAGTACAAATCAACAATGGGAAATATTTGAAGGAATAGTTTTTTCTAAAAGAGAGACATGTTTAAATTCAGATTCCTAACTTAACACGGATGTTTGACCAGTCTAAAATATATCAAATTGAATATTTTGATAAAATATATCCATTTTTACTTTCATATTGAATGTTTGAATTGTTATGTTGTTTGTAAAACATTTGCATGTAGGCCCTATGTATATTGCGCCATGGCCATATTTCCATGCTACTATTGTAAATGGCCAATGGCATATTTTTTGCCGAATGCCTTTCAATAATAATGTTTTTGAGTTCAGTTGAGTTGATTTCACGTCTCTAAAGAGAACCAACTCTTAAAAAATGAAGAAAGTGCTGATAATCAGATTTTTCTCCTTTTGCATCAATACGTTTTTATCTTGTTATTTTTCTATAATGTATACAAATCCAATTTTTTTCAAAGAATTTTTGTCGTCTACAGCAGCTTTCGAACTGGAAGTCTAATATTTAGGTACAGCGAAGGGTTTAAAAGTATTTGGATAAGTTAACCTTGATACATGAATGGGTGGGGAAATTTCACTTGCAAATTCACTTTCCATGTAAAATTCAAATAAAGAAAAATAGCAAAATCGATGTTTTTTTTACTTTATAAACCTCTTTTACTAAATTGTCCGTAAAATATTCCATCCACAATAGCATACCTGGTCTCAAAAGACTGTTTTCTATGCCTACACCCCAAAACATACGTTTGGCTTGCTTTGAAGGGGTCCCCTAGTAAGATCTATTTTTTTCATATTTCCCCTCGAGTAACATTTGAGGACTTTTTTTCTAGAATGGATAAATGGTTATAGATTATAAAAATGTTGGTTTTGTTTCTGTTAGAATTAGTGGTGGGTTGGGCCTATTTTTCGGCTATTTGAAGTGACTGGCCTATTTACTTTCTTCGGTCTAAAGATCAATATCGACACGATCAAAAACGGATGCCGCAATATGTAACGGGTATTGATTTTTTATGCGCTATCTTATTGACCAAATTGTATATTGACGACTGGACCCAGGCTAGGTTGATAGTATTTACAAAATGATGTGATATGGGGTTTTAAATCCGTCGTAATCTAAGCCAATATAGACCAGACAGAGTTGAAATTGTACACAGAGAAAAACTAAAGGCCATATCTTAATTATGTACAGTTATTTTTTTTAAAGCAAATTACCCGAAAAATAAGTAAGTAACTCTAAATATGTATCTTTAAACAAACATTTTGACAATGACAAACTCTTGTCCAAAATAAAGAACGGCGTTAAGATGACGTCACAACAATAAATCTTCCCGTTCATTCAGGGAATGGTTACGTTACCGTGTAAAACAACGTCAGGTAATGATTGAAAATTGTCAAGTTATGTCCGAATATTTTACTTTTGATACAAAACGTTTCTGATGTAATCAGGATAAATTATGTTCCTGTCAAAAATAAACTTTGCTGTTTATGCGCTTTTTAAAGACTAAAAACCTCAATAGTTTACCTCAGACATATACGGGTTGACCTCGATCTATTCAAGTTTACCTCTGGTCAATATCGAATAGTTAATCAATAATACAAAAGAAGGAAAGCGTCGCTTTTCAACAAAAATCTCGTATCTACAGCTTGTTTAAAGCTGTAGATACGAGGTTTTGTTGAAAAGCACTGAAATGCTGATTATCAAATTTTCTTCTTTTGCATTTCTTGTGACCGTGGTATTGCGTCACTTTTCAAAAAATGCTACCCTCCGCGATTCATAACTGAATTTTGTAGGAATCGTTTTTGTTCTCTTAATTTTGTTATATCAAAATAAGCGTTAAGCCGTGATATTTTTCAATGTTATACTCATTTCAAGTTCTTATTTTGTATTAATTTGATAGAAAGAATTTTTGTTCGAAAATTCGGCGAAAAATCGCTTGTAACATGTAACATAGATGTTCAAGAGCGACGGCTATTCATGAAAGATTTTGCGATAAAGTAACGTCAAACACACTGAAAATATATTTTGTGACTGTGGAAATGCTGCAGAATGTTTTGCTGAACGGAAATAAAATTTCTACGTAGAGAACTCAAATTAGCCCAGTTTGTTTACCAAAAATCGCACTGTTAGACGTAACGTCAAAAGTTGCGGACCAACGTTGTAACACGCATATCGACCGTTTTCCGACGTTAACGTTACGCGAAGGTGTAAAGAAAGTTATAACTTTCCCCAAAACATGAGAAATGACAAATTTTCCATGTTGGCCAAAAGAAAACATTTTCACAATAATACCAATACATGCATACATGAAAATAGCACCGTACAAAATTAATAATCTCAACTATCAATAAATAAACAACAGAATTATTTCGTAAGTATTGAAAAATCAAGCTCTAATGAATATTGAAAGTGAATATTTTACACATGTAGGAGAAATGGAGCTGTTTCATACGCTAAATATAACTAATCAAGTATGCATATTTTTGTTATTAAGATATTTCTACTTGCGCAAATGTAAAAAAATAAAAATAAATAAACAAATAAATAATAAAAAAAAATGTGAAAATACTAACTAAATAATTGTCTTCAAGTTTACTCGTTAGCAGACAAAAGATAGAATATTCTTTTAAATGGGGTCTACAACAAATGCATTATATGTAGGAAAAATGAAACTCCGAGACTAAATGCTGCAACATATTAGATGAAATCAATGAAATGCTTTACTTAAAAAATGTCTTCTATTGTCTCAACGTTTTCTTATGCCTTGGTCAATGCTTTTCTTTCTTTTTTCTGTTACGGGTCTCAAATTTTAACCTTAAGTTGCGTAGACCACAAATAGCAAGATAGTCAAACAAACAACGATAAAACAAGTGGATCTAGAGCATCGATACATGATCGTAAAACGCCATGAATAGTTCTTCACAAATCAACATGACGTCAAATCGTCAAAAAACGCGTTTTTGTGACATTTTTACGACGCTACATCACACTCTATATCTTCGCTAGTTGAAGAGATATTGACAAATGCATTATTTTTTTCAAATTTTTTTCCGAGATGTATGTCGAAAATCAATTCAAATTCAAAATATTTTGATTTTCTTAGAAAAAAGCTATATATGAAAAAATCACCCTTGCATTTGGGACCGTTTTAGTGAAAATGTGACATTTTTAAGACGCTACAAACACAATAAAATAATGATTTTCTTCAACTCCAATCAAGACAAAAAATTAACTACAAAAACTAGAGCTCAGATGTAGGTCCCAAAATTTTTTATATTGATTTCTAATCGCTATTGGAAAAATAAATTAGATTTAAAAATTAGACATACCGAAAAAATCAACATGACGTCAAATCGTCAAAAACGCGTTTTTGTGACATTTTAAAGACGCTACATCACACTCTATATCTTCGCTAGTTGAAGAGATATTGAGAAATGCATTTATTTTTTCAAATTTTATCCGAGATGTATGTCGAAAATCAATTCAAATTCAAAATATTTTGATTTTCTTAGAAAAATGCTATATATGAAAAAATCACCCTTGCATTTGGGACCGTTTTAATGAAAATGTGACATTTTTAAGACGCTACAAACACAATAAAATAATGATTTTCTTCAACTCCAATCAAGACAAAAAATTAACTACAAAAACTAGAGCTCAGATGTATGTCCCAAAAATTTTTATATTGATTTCTAATCGCTATTGGAAAAATAAATTAGATTTAAAAATTAGACATACCGAAAAAATCAACATGACGTCAAATCGTCAAAAACGCGTTTTTGTGACATTTTTAAGACGCTACATCACACTCTATATCTTCGCTAGTTGAAGAGATATTGACAAATGCAATTATTTTTTCAAATTTTATCCGAGATGTATGTCGAAAATCAAATCAAATTCAAAATATCTAGATTTTCTTAGAAAAAAAGCTATATATGAAAAAATCACCCTTGCATTTGGGACCGTTTTAGTGAAAATGTGACATTTTTATGACGCTACAAACACAATAAAATAATGATTTTCTTCAACTCCAATCAAGACAAAAAATTAACTACAAAAACTAGAGCTCAGATGTATGTCCCAAAATTTTTTATATTGATTTCTAATCGCTATTGGAAAAATAAATTAGATTTAAAAATTAGACATACCGAAAAAATCAACATGACGTCAAATCGTCAAAAACGCGTTTTTGTGACATTTTTAAGACGCTACATCACACTCTATATCTTCGCTAGTTGAAGAGATATTGAGAAATGCATTTATTTTTTCAAATTTTATCCGAGATGTATGTCGAAAATCAAATCAAATTCAAAATTTCTAGATTTTCTTAGAAAAAAAGCTATATATGAAAAAATCACCCTTGCATTTGGGACCGTTTTAGTGAAAATGTGACATTTTTAAGACGCTACAAACACAATAAAATAATGATTTTCTTCAACTCCAATCAAGACAAAAAATTAACTACAAAAACTAGAGCTCAGATGTATGTCCCAGAATTTTTTATATTGATTTCTTATCGCTATTGGAAAAATAAATTAGATTTAAAAATTAGACATACCGAAAAAATGACGTTTTTTTAACAGCGTGACGCTACTTATCTCTTTCTTTCCATTCCTCCATAGTTTGTTTACACCATCCAACTGCCGTAAGATTTACGCTATATCATGTGACATCCCTGACGTAATTTGCCAAAGTTTGTGCGCTTTAAAAAGTCTTACTTTTTATTCTATTGGGATTCTCGCGAGTTTATTTGGTAATTTCTGTTACACGTGACGACGTCATTTTCTGCGTCAGAGTTTATTCATTTTGTTTATCAAATTGTCTGTATTCAAACAATGTTGAAATTCGACATATATTGATAAATTACAATTCAATATCTTTTATATGATACCAAATACATGTGTGTTTCTCAAATAAAAATAACAAATATGCGGTTTTAAACAGAAGTGCATAGCCAATTTTGGCTTGGTCCGCAACTTTTGACGTTACGTCTTAACAATTAAAATTACGTCGCAATTTTGTTGAATATATTGTTAATTAATGACTCAAATGCAACCAAACTTGATATAAAAATACCATTTTCTCTATTCCTATAATATACGGAAGAAAATCAGTTAGCATAATAAACGAAACAATTATTATATAAAATGCGTGTGGACAGAAATTGTATCTTGTAGTTGAAAACTCTACTTTTTTACACTTTAGACTTTGAAAAATGCAAGTTCTCTTATTCATACAAACATTTAATTTCAATGTAGAAATACCATTTTTTTCTTGTTGGTCATATCAAAATTTCGACGCAAAATAACGAAACGTATAAGAGATGTTCAAATTTGTTCGTGTGGACAGAAAATTTATAAACGTAAACTTTTTATTTGACGTAATCATGAAATTATCTCATTGGCGCATTTTTAAGACGAAAAAAAGATCGAATTAAAGTGGTGGAATAGCTATAGAAATACAAAAGATGGAAGCATTGGCGTATTTCTTAAAACGTGGTCCTGTCTTTATAAATCAAATTAGATTATGTAGAGAGTAACCATTAAAAGCACAACACAGCCGTCTACGCAAAAACTTAAAGTTACGCAAATGACGTTCGCTAGTTTGACGTTACATTTTAGTGCCGCAATACTGTGCGCGACGTCTTTCTTTTATTGACGCAAAACGAGTTATTGTATGGCACTTGGTTTTAAAACAGGCTTGTATTTATCATTTACACATCATGCAACGTCTATTCATCATCTATTCATCGTAAATTGTGGATCGAATTTCTTATTGTTGGTGAATGACAGAATAAAAATTATTAGGATACTAGAATGTTCATTGATAAAGAGAAATTAGGTTAGCTGTCATTTAAGAAGCGATCTACTGTTTTGAAAAAAATAGTGAATAAATCTGAAATAAAATAGATGCTTTTCTAGACAGGAAATTAAAGCAACTGTGGCTAGGTACTTGATTTGTGTTACCAAAAAATCCCATTGATTTTTAGTGATTTTAACCAGGTCTTCTCCAGTCTGGTCATTTTCCATGTCCCAATTCTTAGACAAATAAAACGGATAACATGTCCCATATTAAAAAGAACCTAAAAAGAACTCTATTGAATTTGCATCTTTGAATCAATGTCATAATTCTTCTATGAATAGCTATATATTTCCAATTATTACTAAACCAAATGTAAATAAGCACACTTACACAACATTGATTTATAATGAAAATATTCCAACAAGCCAAAACAAGTGGTTATTAGAATTCAACAATCTAAATAAAGACTGGAAAAAGGTTTACTCAAATGTTTTCAAATTAACTGATGATTCATTTATTCAATGGCTACAGACCCGAATCGTTCATAGGATATTTCCAACAAATTCGCTTTTACAAAAAATGAATATCACCGACGATAAAACATGCACTTTTTGTCACACAAATGAAGAAAACCTTTTACATTTATTTTTCGAATGTAACAGAATCAAACCAATCATTCAATTTATAGATCAAAAACTAAATGAAATGAACCATTTTGATCAACTAAGGAGTACAGATATGTTGCTTGGTTTTGATGACAAACCTCAATTAGATATTTTATGTTTAGAATTTAAACGTTATATTTACAATAACAAATTAAAAAAGATAGTACCCACTCGAAACGGCTTCATAAGACATCTTAAACTAACCCTTGAAATTATCACGCAAACAAGGAAAAATCAAAATAAAAAAGAAAATTGGGCAATTGTTGAAAGATTGGTACAAGATCAATAATAAGCCAATAAAATATACAAAATTATAGCATGCTTTGGATATTTGTGTTTATTTTCACTTTCTTTAAAGGGTATCTTTTACCACCTTTACCGGTGGAATTAAGATTTTCTCTTTCTGTTCCTTCATATCATGTAAAACTTTGTTTTTCAAATTATTACAAATACATGATCTGTTTAATGATTATACATGTACTTAATATTAATATAATCTACGATTTTACAGTTGACGATATATTGCAGTTTTCGAATACAAGAAACTTCTCTAAAAACGCCCAATCAAAAGAAAGCATGGAGAAAATGAAAACAAAACGTTTGAGTTTCGACTTTTATCTTTCGTTATCTCTATGACTCCCAAAATGCTAGTATATGGTTTTAGCGACCAATGACACTTTGATGATTAAACATAAAGATAGAGTATAAATGATATAGTCAACTGTAAATCAAAATGAAAAAAAATGTATGTATGGCTACTCCCTTTTGTTTAGTTTGTATACTACTAAATGTATCATGTAAAACTTTGTTATAAACGATGTAATTATCTGAAAAATAAAGATTAAAAAAAAAAAAAAAAAAAAAAAAAAAAAAAAAAAAAAAAAGAACTTAAGGGGAATGCTCCAGGTTTTCGGAACACTCGGTCATTAAGTATGTAAAAAATTAAATGTTTCGTACCAATATGTTTCGCTACCGAATTTTCAATAATATAACAAACTAGAACTGTCGCAAAGCGGACGAAAACCCCCCCCACTAGGGCCTTGTCACTGAAAAAGTGCTATCGGTCAAAACGTTCTTGACTTTAAGAGCATGAAAACGGATTTTAAACAAAGTCCAACTGTGACCTTGACCTTTGACCTTGGTTACCCGAAAACAATAGGGCACCTCCTTGGGTCATGGGCAACAACTGCGTAAAGTTTCATGATCCTAGGTCAAATGATTCAAAAAGTATATTTTGACTATTCCCCCCCCCCTTTAAAAAGTTCAAAGTCGCATAACTCTAAAACTAATGACTGGATCAAGATGAAAATTGCAGGTGCACAACTTCATATGGTAGGAAACATCCTGATAAAATTTCAGAAAAATTGGTCAAAAACTGTGGGAGAAGAAGAGGACACAAGATTATGGCCTGTGTAATGCATCCTATATAATGTCCGATAGTAGTTCCCCGATTTTAAAAAGTACCGTTAGACGCAATATCGCCTGATTCCGTAGCAACGGAAATCATTGAGCAAGCTCAGATTTCCGGGGAATATTCTAAACAATTTTGTGAAAAATGTTTCTAAATTGTATGAAGAATAGGAAGAAAAAAAAAAAACAAAAAAAAAAAAAAAAAAAAAAACAAAAAAAAAAAAAAAAAAACAATTAAAAAGCAAACAATTCAAAGTAATGAGAGCAATGAAAATTGCCTCCCTTTAAAGTCGTCATTCGCACCATGCAGATTTCGTTCCATAACTGGTCACATAGCCCATTACACAGGCCTTACCTTAGCTGATCAAATTGTGAATGCTGCATCAAACAAAAACGTATTTTAATAAAGATTGGATTTGTGGGAGTTATGCAATCATCATGTACCACACAAAACATCAAATTGAACAACAATTTGAAAAATATGGCTATCAGCGTTTTATTCTTTTGCATCAATGTATATTTCAAGGCCTTTTCTACCCGAGAGGTCCAAACCCAAACCCTTTAGAAACATGGACAAAACGAAAAACGTGACACTTTGACTTTCTAGTTTTAAGCCGTAAATGTGATCATTCTTAAGATCAGCGATGTTGAAAAGTAGAAAAATAGCATTTTTGTATGACATTTGCAAATTAATGAACGTTATGCAATGAAAATAAATAAAGGCCAAATGTCTTTTTGCATAACAATTGACATCAATTTTTTTCAAAGTTTTTTTCCCAAAGTTAATAGACGGTGAGCAATGAAGAGAAAAAAAGAGGAAAAACATTGTTAAGTTTCAATGCATTTATCTTCATTAAATGTCTGTGGTTTATTAAATTTTATAGCTCGGTAAGAAAATGTGTTTCTGACCTAATTTAAACATCAAATAACCACATGTTGTTGAGATTCCGGCAGAGATGTAGACTTTGGTGTAATAAAAATGCTAAACTCTTTCACAAACGGCAAATAGACCATAGGCCTACTTATTCAGTACAAGAGTTGCCACATGTCTCTAAATGAAAGTTGAATTAGGCACTCATTTTATCTACAATATCAAATAGAAAATGTTGAGACAAAGGAAGAATACGCGATGTATCAGCACTTTCTTCGTTTGTCTCAATGCTTTAACAAACATTTTCGGGGGTTCCAAAAGCGTGTCTTGTAACGAAAGGACTAATTAACTTGTATTCGTTAAAAGATACAGTAATTGGCATGACCGTGATACACTAAATACATGTATAAATGCATAAATATAGTTACTTTCGTCTTAACCCTTTCGAAAAGAATGCATGATTTTGAAGCCCTTGGTAAATGGTTTATGGAAATATTGAATTAAAGGAAGAAATGGCTGATAAGCATCGTCTTGTCCCTTCCCTTCAATATTTTACTTTCTATAAATTACAATTTTCCTACCTTTGATATCAATTTATCTACATGTATGGCCAGCAATTTCTTTGAGATTGGATCAGTCTTAAAAATTTTAGAAAGGGATATATACCCTGTTTCTAAGACGCTTTCTGTGCTAGGTTGACGCGAATTTAACTATAAAAATGCCGGAGTCTGACAAGCGTTTAAAGCCGTTTTGAGATTTTCTATTTGAGGAAACACGTGATGTTAAAAAATATGGCTAGTTTATTAGCAACAAAAATGCGTAATTTTAAATCTAGTGCTAAACCTGTACATTTTATTTTTTATATCAAGATTACCCCTGGCATGTCGATGCTTAACCATTTCCCAAACAAGACCTGGATTCGACGTCCCTAATCCAAATGACTTTGGAAAACATTGACACAAAAGAAGAAACTGCTGATAACCAGCAGTTTCTTCTTTTGTCTCAATATTTTCTATGCTATATGTTACACAAATGCTATCTTTAATAGCGTCGTTTTGTCATTTGTGGCACTCTTTGAAGTGGATCACCCTAAAATTTTGCCGTTTGGGAAAGGGTTAAGATAACGGAAAAGGTGGTTTGGGCATTTAATCTATTACAAGACGGCATAATTTAAGACTGACCCGGATTCAAAGATGGTGCAGAGTGAATGATTTGTACATTTGTTGGTCTTTCGGATAGAAAACATTGTAGAAAATGAAGAAATTGCTTGTTTCAAGCAATTTCTCCATTTTCCACAATGTTTTCAATGCCTTTATCTTTTAGTGACTCAAAATGCATTGACCAGTATGTTGGAAGATCGGCGCCGATTCAAATAAGGCGCATTCAGATCGAAATCCACAACGTCATATTGTAGCTTCCTAATAACCTATAAGAAACACATACGATTATTAGTTTTAGTTCTGATTGGCATCCTTGGTGACTGGCTGATCCGGGTCTACAGTTGACATTCGTTATATCGACATGAGATAAGTCGAATCTCTGCTTATAAATCGAAGTGAAAATCTGGGTAAGAAACGCGTATCGCCATTCCATCAAAACCTGGGTTATGCGATTGCTGTTTTAAGCGATTTTTAAAATGTAAGTCAAAAACACGTCTTAAATGTTTTGATGAAACAGGCCCCTGGTCCCGTCATCATAAATTGGTATTAAATTGGGGAAATTATCCCCCCCCCCCCCCCGCAAACAAAATTTGGGGGTATATAGGAATCACCAGACTGTCTTTCTGTCCGTCTGTCTGTCCACATTTCTTGTGATCGCAACTCAATTAAGGGAGATAATTGACTTTTGTTTTGTTTTTGTTTTTTTCGTCCGCATATCTCGTGATCACAACTCTCCCCAAACCGCTTGACGGATTTTGATGAAAATTGACATGGACGATCTACAGGACATGGAGATGTGCATGAAGCAATTCCTTATATCTCCGTAGTCAAATAGGGCAGATAATTGACTTTATTTTTTTTTTCTCGTCTGCATATCTCGTGATTGCAAATCCTACCAAACAGCATGACGGATTTTGATGAAAATTGACATAGACGAACTACATGGCATGGAAATGTGCATGAAGCAATTTCTTAACTCTGCGATGTCAACTAAGCTGTGATGTCAACTAAGGGAGGTAGGGGATATAATTGACTTTGGGTTTTTTGTCTGTCTATTGGTCTGTTGGTCTGTCTGAAGAAATTTCATGACAACCCTTTGCCATCCAAGGGAGATAGTTCTACTATGAATTTACTTTCTCAAACAAGGCGCTGCGGGGGTGGGGGGGTGCTGGGGGTATCAGTCTTCAATTACTTTGAAGTAAAAATTAAACATTGAAGTATAGAAGGCAAAAGAAAAGAACATGTTTGTTTCGAGAAATAGTTTTCTTTTGCCCACTTTATTTCAATTATGAACACACTTGGTGAGCTACAGAAATTGTCATCATCATCATTTCGATAAATATTGACCAAAAATCGGATTGGTCGAACTCAAGATATATCGAGGTACTTTGACGGCCTATCCGACTTCGACGCAAGAGACTGTACCTGGGTTCAAAGTGATATAAGGTTTCTTTTCCCAGATCCTTATAGAAATGCGTTTATCATTATTACAGCAAAATTGTACTTAAGGTGCTTCAATGTAGAAGGCTGTTGCATACGATATAATTGGAAAAACGAAATTTGTTTGTAAAGTATCTCAGAAAATATTGAGACAAAAGGAGATAAAAATTGCTGATTGTCAACAACGTCTTCCCACCCTTTACTGTATTTTAAGATCAAGGCTCATTGGTCTATTTTTATTTTCTCTTTCTGACGTAAAAACACTAATATGAAGAAATTGCGTAATGCTATGAAAACAAGGAACAAAAGCAAAAAAAAAAAAATACACTTAGGCCTACCACATAAAGAAACACAACATTTTCAAATTTCAATATTTCTGTTTTAAAGATACCAGGATCTAAAATTGTACTTTCCGTAGGTCGCAAGGAAGATTTATGGTAGTTATTTTTGATAAAATGTGTAAATTTCCAACTAGCATGTCGGAATTACGTCCCTTTATTAAATCACGTTTAACACGTCCTTACGTCTTGTACCCCAAAGATTGTTTGAATGGCAGTTTGTCGTCAGTTACACAGTAAAAACACCAAAGATTGTCACTGTTTGCTCTAATCAGCATGCCATAACTTCTGGAAAAGAGCCGTCAACAGATCACTTGAATGTTGCGTTCTGGAATATTCCAAAGACAGGGACACAAAAGCTTGGTGTCAACATTATTTTCAATTTCCAGGCTGTGGCACCTTTTTATAGCAAACGCCAGTGTGCAGTATCTGTCCAGATAATCAAGCTGACCAGTTACAATTATCCGGTAGGGTGTAAGCCAAGGGGTCCTGAACATTCGGAATTGATTCCTGCGATCAGTAGATTCTACATAAATGAATATTGTAGGACACGGATAAGCCAATGCAAATGAATGTTTCGTCCAGTAGCAAACGATTTGATATGTGTTTGTTCCTAAATTTTGATGTAACTTTCGCTATTTAAGACATTTTATCCGTCTGAAGATGGTCTGATCCAGCTTAAAACCCGTAGGTCTGTGCGTCGGATATCCGCACAAAGTCATGGGACTCATCCTTATACAGGCGGGCTGGGACTGGCGTTTGTGTTGCTGACCATAATTTCAGGACATGTCTGTTATCGAACACTTTTTATGATTTTCTAAATAAGCGCGTTCGTGGTAGTCTTAATCCTCCAATAAAACTGTTTTGTGAACGAAAACCCTTTCAGGATGAGTGAACTAACTTACCTTAACATCAAATCGCTTTGGAAATGCTATCAATGTGACGAAGATGTCAGTTGTTGATGAACACAGGGGATGGTTATAACCATGAATTTGTTTGTGACTTTTGATTTTACACCAGGTGTCTTCGGATTGAAATTTCTATTTGAAAATGTCTTTACATTTTTATGATGTTGTGTTCACTGTTTGGTGAAATATTCATTTTGATGTCAAAATAAGAATATCCTTAAATTTATTTACAAGTTTTAAGATATTTGATATTGAACGAGTGTTGCGTTTCTTTATGTGGTAAGTGTATATTATCGCTCGGAGCAATCTAAATTCTGCCCCAGTCAATCGTTGTAGGGCGTTTCATTGATAGTATGGCTTATGCTTTCCCAAGCATAACATTAATTGCCAACCGTTACAGAAAGAGCTTTGCTGTGAGTAGGGAAAAAAGAAATATTGTTAAGCAACATTTCCCTTTTCTTCATAATTAAAGTGGAATTATGTGCGTAATATCATCATAATGTAATTGCTGTTGGCAGTTTTTAGTCACCAGACATTCATTTGATTCACCTAAGTCTCAAAGGACCTCTATGGATAAGGCGAGAAATCTCCCTAAAAGTCTCAAATGGAAAAGTCAAACATGCAAATTGATAATTATTTCGAGCTGTATTGTTAGATGTATACCTAAATCTTATTTAATATGATTTTGTACAATCAAAACGATTCGACAAGTACAGACAACTCTTGGTTTCCGTACCTACCCCTAAAATTACATTTTCCTACCCCACCGGTATTCATTCAACCAGAATTAAGTTTTCTATTGTTTTATCAACAAGAATTTTTATGTAAATGTAAGGACAATTGGTGTTGAAATCATAGACCAGTTTTCGTTTTGTTCTTAATGCACATGCGCGTCATTGAAAGGAGTTTAAAGGCGAAATGTTCCCGCCAAAAATATGGCAATTGGTATATGAGTACTATTTTTAGTATAAAAGTATGTGACAGCCCGTGACCCAGGAAATCCTTTTAACAGGGTAAGCATATGAACAAATTACACAACATATGTCAATGGGAAGCTGGGTCAAGGGGGGGGGCGATGTTCGCTATCCAAGGGAAGGTAGATGTTCCTCGGTTTTTGGCGGAAAAGTGCACTTTTAAAGTTGTTTAAATTATGAGCATGCGCAATACGGACAAAACCAAAGCTGCGATATGGTGTCAACACCATGTATTCTTGTAAATATAGAAAATAAATAGCAAATAATACAAAAAATAACTTCATTTTACTTCAATGAATACTGGTAGTGTAAGAAAAATGAAACCAATTAGGTGGGTACAAAAACCTGCAGTTATCTGCACCTATAGAAGATTTTAAATGACATAAAAACTGTATTCATCTAATTTAATTATCAACCTAACCATAAAGCTTAATTTTGTTTCTCAATTTGTCAGTTTAGAAAATTGTCACATCGAGCTGAGCCTTTTAGGGAGATTGCTCGCCTTATCCATAAAGGTCCTTTGATATCCTGGAAAATGTATCGTATTAACCATAAACTAAAATGAAAGAGTCAGGATGTGGAAAGGGTCATTAAAAGTTTTTGCGCCCAACATCGTCCAAGATCAGCCTGCCTTTACACGCAGTCTGATCATGAAACATGTTGGTCTCTAATAACTTCTTGGTGACCTGTAGCAAGCGTTAGTCTAGGTCAGACTTCACATAGGCACAGGCTGATCCTGATCATGGCTGTATCAAATGCGATATGAGCCATTTTTCCAGATCCAGGCTCAAATTTATGTGACTGACAAGCATGTTTATATGAGTTAGGACTCGTTTTTGTAGAAGGGTCAAGGTTAGGCGCATCACGTGAATAGATTAAATGTGACAAAAACTCTCTACTGAATTAACCCTTTTCAAAGCGGCAAAAATTTAGGGTTGTCCAATTCGAAAGCTGCTGCTGACGACAAAATAAATGTTGAAAAAGATAGAATCTTTGCGAATTATAGGCCAGAAAATATTGAGGCAAAAGGAAAAAGTGCTGATTATCAGCATTTTCTTCTTTTGCCTCAATATTTTACCAAGCCTTGTCTATTAGGGACGTCTAAACCAGGTCTTGATTTGGAAAGGGTTAAACCGTAAATCAATTCTACTTTGGACAAAATGAATAAATAATATACTTGTTCAAGTCTGACAAGCATTTAAGAAGGGTTGAGACATTTTACGGTATTCCATCCATCATAAAACACTTAAACACTTCGTGTAATGCCACCTCCATATTCGGCAATTACCGTGACAATTAGCATTTACGAGGGTAATAACGAGGGTTTTGAAAATCCGGATATCCTCGCCAATCTCCGTTGCCACGGATGACGACGAATATGCACGAAGTGTTTTGTTATCTAATGATGGATGGGATGCCTTAATAAAATGATCACGAATACCAGGTACAACACAAAGTGCAAAGATCGAAAATTCCAATTGACTTTAATGTAGTCCATCCCTAATGAAATTCGTGCGACGTCGAAATTATTCGGGCGATTCCGGCGGGTTTAAAATTTCGGATATCCTCGTCAATATTTGTTGCCGCGGAGAAACCGAAGTTGCACAAATTGTTTGGTATCTAATGATTGATCGACAGCCGCAAAGAAATGATCTCGAATACATGTACGAGGTACAACACATGGATAGACAAAATGCAAAGTCAATTGACTTTATTTCTTTTACGAACAAGACATGTGGATTTTATTCACCAACATTTTCTTAATCCAAATTACAGTATCACTGGTGGTGAAGTCGGCCAAAGCGTGGGACGTTTTTTCGCTATCATTGTATTCCGTCGGTATTTTTATAAAATATCGTAACTACGTCTTCGATAAAACCGTAGTTACGAGATTTTATAACAACGCCGACGGTTTGTCAATACATATCAGTAAACCCGGTCTATTTTTAGAACAAATTCATTGTTATTATAAAAACTATCCAATCAGATCTTTAAAGTCACATTTAAACGCAAAATATCTGTACCTTGTTGTAGCGAAAAACATCCATCGCTTTGGCCGAGTTCTCCACCAGTGAGTATATGCCATCTGATTAGACGGACGTATGTCTCTGCCAAAACGGTCGGATTGTCATTTCGCTGTAATGTTAATTTAGAAATATGAAATATGGCTAGTGATTACCACCCCTGATTACATGGCGTCGTTTACGAAAACGATAAGAGATAACACCGAAGCAAGAGACAATAAACACCATTTTATCTATTTCTTTCAAAGCTTCTGTGTTAATCTGCAAGTTTGAAACTGGTACACAAATCCTATTTTATACACACACCTCCTTTTATATGCAAAGGCATTCCTTAGTGACCATCCTAAAATCATGTTGCTTAGGATTGCGTTGACCATAATCCAATTTAACTTTGGGAAAACGAAATATGTCTTTGCACGTGTATTCTTATTCAGGAGTACTAAGTAACATACTATACGAGAAAACCACGGATTTTCTTCCATAGCCTCATAAGTATAGCTATGACTGATCCAGTATTCTGTGAGGGAGTTCGGAATTGCAAATAGGGGGGTTCGTTTTCCTAAAATTACGCAATTGTGAATTCATTTCTGCATGAAAATGAAATAATCAGACTAAAGAGGGTGGGGTTCGTTTGAACCCACAGCCCCTTCAATGTATTCTACGAGTGTAGCATGTTTCTGTTCTGATCTGTCTAAAATTTTAAATCTAATTCACACAAGCCTCGATGTTTGTGTCTAATTGAGACGAATACTGAAAATCAACATTTACCTCTTTTCTCTCTAAATGATTTCCTCGCTATAAATATACAACGTCCATTCATCATGTTGTATCAATTTGTCGTTTGCAAATCATTATAATATGAACTGGTCAGCAGTTTAGACTGGCCCAAATTCAATTGAGAATGTTGCAGTCGACAATTTCAATAATTTTTTTAACCATTTCGTCTTTTTGTGAAGAAAACATTGTGGGAAATGACGAAGTTGCTTGTGACAAGCACTTTTTTAATTTTCCATCATGCATTGGCGTGAAACGCCTCATTGTGTGGCAATCGGTAAAGATATATGAAACCGAAGATTCTTATGTCTTCAAAGTTATTCAAAGTCATATTGAAGGAAATCGGTGCCTGTTTTCAGGGATGCATGCGAATATGTGATCTGCAAACGAGATTTCTTTAGATAAAAAATGATAAAATTCGTTTGTTGTTTTTATTTCATAAACAATGAAAGAATTATGTTACAGCAAGCATTCATTAACCCTTTCCCAAACAATAATATTGTAGGATGTTCCAATTCAAAAGCTGCTATAGACGACAAAATTGATGCTTAAAAGGAAAGAATTTGTGAACAATATAGCACAGAAAATATTGAGACAAAAGGAGAAACTGCTGATTATCAGCAGTTTCTTCTTTTGTTTCAATATTTTCCCAAACCTTTTCTATTGGGGACGTCAAAACCAGGTCTTGTTTGGGAAAGGGTTAAAATATTTTGAGGTCAAACTTTTCCTAGACAATGCCTGGGGCAAATTTCATTATTTGCATATCTGTATCCTACAAAATGTACTCCTAAAACAATAATCGCATTTCCTAGGCTTTGGCTGATGTTTGATAGTCGATTCCTATCATAAGTATGTTGCTTGACACCAGTAAGACATTGATGAATGACGAATATCATTTTCTTGGTTTCGGTCAATATTCCTTCTTTGACTTAGCCAAAGACCATATAACTAAAGACTTGTCGAACTTCAAAGGTGATGCGGACAATAGCAATCGACTTGGCAGAATTAGAAGAAGCAAAACTTAAAGTGGTAATGTACTCGTATTTCAAAGCAAGGAAAAAGTAGCAGAGAAAAATTTCATGTAAAATGTTGTTTCTTCTTTGATATCAATGGTTTCCAAATCACACCTTATAAAGCAAAGTCAAAACAGAAATGTTAAGCGAATGGTTAACAGAGTTATGTTAATTCCGACGTATCTTCCACACGATTCGTAGATTTAATGACGCGGAAATTGTCGTCGTAGACTTCTATGATAGTTTTATACTGTAAAAAGACAGCATCAGTTTTATACTGTAAAAAGACTGCATCACCAAACGGAATCACATCAATCCTTTCACACACGACAAAGAATAAGACTCGTCTAAAAAGAAAATTGTTGCATGCGACATAAAACGAAATTGAAAAGTGATAGTATGTAAATAATAGGATAGAAAATGACACGTGAAAATGAGAAACGTAAGAATATTTATGATAACGGCTCAATAGTATACTAAAAGAGGGAATTGAAATTATTCTTAATAGCATCAACCTTTTTGTATTATACATTACAGGTAGTCCACCCCTAATGAGATTCATGCGACGTCGGAATAATTCGGGCGATGTCGTAAAACATTCGGCGGTGGAACGTTCCACCACGGAAATGTTTGTAACAACGTCGCACGAAAAATTTCGACGTCGTGTAAATCTAGAGGTGAACTAGCTTAAGCCTCTCTTACAGCCCGTCGTGTGTCTTTAACAAGAGTTGTCCGCGGACAACGTAGCTCGCCTATACGGGAGCTTGTCACAAAACAGCTAATTTTTTCAAAAGTAGGTCTAACTCCAAGGTCAAGGTCACAAGGTCAAAGGTCATGGTCACAAATGAAAGGTCTTGGCAGGAGGTATCCATGTGTGAAATATCAAGGCTCTATCTATAATAGTGCATGAGATATAGGCCAGGTTAAAGTTTTTTTAAAAGTAGGTCAAACTCCAAGGTCACTAGGTCAAAGGTCATGGTCACAAATGAAAGGTCTTGTTGAGAACTATCTATGTGTGAAATATCAAGGCTGTATCTCTAATAGTGCCTGAGATATAGACCAGGTTAAAGTTTTTCAAGTGAAGACGGGACGGGACGGGACGCGACGCCGACGCCGACACTAGGGCTGTGACATTAGCTCCCTGGACATAAAGTCCCGGCTCGCTAAAAATTGTACGTTTTAAAACGTACGATTTATAAAGACGCACGACAGGTTGTAAATAGAGGCTTAAAGAATTGCCGGTCAGTTCTTTGCTACGTGCTGTCTGCGTCGTTGTTGCGTCCACCAAAATTGTACGTTGCACGTGTGTGCATCGCACGACTTTGCCCAAGTTTTAGACGCATCCCGCACGTAGGAGCACTTACGACCGGTTGTAAGAGAGGCTTTAACAGTTTTACCCTAAATGAAGATTGAGTAAAATACGCATGTTTATAGTCAGAATGTATACAGTGAACCCCGTCATATAGTCATCATATCTAAGTACAAAGGGGACGACATGGGGTTACAATGTGGGGAAATGCAGCAGAAGTCGAGTGTTTCAAGTGTCATCATGAATGGAATTCGAAAACAAAGCTTGGCTCTTGATCTTAAGTCACAATTTAATCAATGTGCACTCGAATTCAAGTAGAATAATGATGAGACAACCAGAAAAATGTATGAAAGCAACACGTTTATAGCGTACGCAACAGGGAATCCATGGCACAGCAACGACTACATTTTCAGAAAAGCTTCAATCATTCTGTTAAGATGGGATCGATCTAAAAATGGCTTGAAGCAGAGAAGACAGGAAAAACAACAACAACATCAACAACAATAAAAATAAAACAGACAAAAAAAGACGCCAGGGATTTTCTAGACTTGATGGGTCATTTAAACGGCACCCGATAAAACGTTGACGACACATAGAATTGCGTTTTCTCGTCAATTTATGTTGTTGTTGTTGATGATGATGTATCACGTGATTCCCCGCCATGTAGCCTATTTTTGTACTAGAAATTCGTTATGAAGGCTCGAACTTTCTCTCTGCCCAATATGATTATATACTGTCGGGTAAGCAATAGGGGACCGTAATTTTTTTCCATCACACACAGAACATTACAATTTAATGGTTGCACGGTGGGGAATTACAATAACAGTTTTAAATACCAAAGTGTACATAACACTTAAAAAGATTATTCAACGATTTGTTGGAAAAATAAATTTAAAACTCCTCTTCATCTAATCTAAATGAAATCTTATCTAAGAGTTTCCTAGCATATCTCTTTTGTAAGAATGATTTCAAATAATGACACTTTTACACCATCAACCCTTTTGCACTAACCCCTTTTACAAACAATTTCTCGAGACCCTTAGATAAAGAGAGCTTTAAATAAAACAGCAAAAACAACAACAAGGAAACACATGTTAAGATCTACCGACGTTGCAATGACCTAGACATATTAGGCCCCAGACTAATACTACACGTATTAGGTCGTTAGCTGAAAGTCCTTGAGAGACCTTTTTTTTTTTGGCAATTTCACCTTATTTATTGTACATAATGTATTTTTTTTTTCGATCGTAAATTATGTCGAATTAGACAAGCAACAGAACATAAAATACATTTCAGCGGGGATCTGAAAAAGGGGGGGGGGTCTAATTACACTTGAGAACAACACGGGTCCAGATCAGCCTGCGCATTCGCGCATCCTGATCTAGATCCATGCTGTTCTTTCATAGCTTTGTCACGGCCTGTAGCTACTGCTAGTGAGCAGCATGGGTCACTTTCAGACTGCTCTTACACACACGCTCAGCTAGATAATAATTTTGCCTTCACATGTCATAGTGGCTCATTTTTCCAGATCCCAGCTTATTTAGTTATACAAAAAATTACAGACGTCTAAGCAAGCCAAAATGAATGGGTTGTTTGAAAGAGGTTTATTGTCACCTTTTACGATTTTGCAGTTAAATTGTCGCGACTTGTGCATTTATTGACAAGAAGTTATTGCAAAAAATAAAGAAGATAATAAAATGAAATATAAGAAGTAAGACAATCCATTTCAACCTTTTCAAATAAAAATAAATAAAATGAATAAATAAATAAAATAAAGAATAAAAAACAATAGATTCACGCTACTCAGAAGATGTTGTCCAAATTTTAAGCCACAAGTTTGCAATTTGTGGAATTTTAGTTCTACATTTTCCAGTCATTGTATTGAGAAAAACATTAATTATTACAACCCGACATTTATCACAAAAGACTTCGTGCATCTTCGACCATCATCCATAGCAACGGAAATTGACGAGGGTATCTCTCGTTAATATCCGTTATCACAGATGACGCCAGAAGATGCACGGAGTTGTTGGTTTCTAATAATAGGTTGTAATCCTAAAATGCGCATATGTAGACTATTTGATTGAAGTTTGGATAAAAGGTCGTTGGTAGCTGTAAATCAAAATATCGATTGTCTGATCAAAGGAAGCATTCAATACAACCACATGGTGAATCTTGGATGGATTTCGTGTGGACGCTCCGAGGTGTTCAGAATCCATCTTGGTTTCAACTGCAATTATTATTGTTGTTTGCGACATTTCAAGTCGCAGAAAAGCTTGGTATCGTGACGGCATCATCTATAAATAACCATGACATATCAAATAAAAATATAAAGGTGCAGTCACACTACAGCGTATGGAGCCAGCGTATGAGTAACGCATGGATTTTTGGGACATACGCTGGTATACGCTGAAATACGCTGGAGATACGCTATGGGTGCGTTGTTATATGTTACTCATACGCTGGGGTACGTCGGTATACGCTGATGTACGCTGAATGGGACCAAAATAATTTGCGCGTATAGTTGTGCGTGTAGATATACTACGAAATATGCGATACGTTACTCATACGCTGGCTCTTTACGCTGTAGTGTGACTGCACCATAACCTAGTTCCTTTTACATAGATATTCGCTTAGTTATACTATAAAATGAAGGAGAAAGTATTAATCTCTTTAATCTAGACTGTCATTCAGCTGTCAGCAAATGCTTTCCTTTTTTACGATAAAGATGAATTTATCATAGCAAATTATGTGTATTGAAGGTCACTGGAGTATGTTTTTGTTGTTATTTTAACCCATTACCAAACAACAAAATTTTAGCCTAGTCCAAACTCATAGGTGTTGCAGACGACAAGTTCTATTGAACAAATTTTTTTTGTCTTTCTTGGTTGAAAATATTGTAGGAAATGAAGAAAATGCTTGTGACAAGCAATTTCTTCATTTTCCACAATGTTTTCCAAAGCCTTTATTTTGTTGGGCGTCCAAAAGCGTCACTGTCTGGGAAAGGGTAAGCTCACCTGAGCACAAAGTGCTCAATGTGAGCTATTGTGGTCACTTTTTGTCCGTCGAAAGTCCGTCTGTACATCTGTCAGTCCGTCTGTCCACAATTTTGTTAACTCTCTAGTTTAAGGCCCGGTCCCACTGCACTTTCGGATGCAAAGAGGATATAAAACGTACAAAAAATCTTGCTTTCCGTTAGACGTCTCTTGCCATCCGTTGGAAGTCTCTTGCCATCCGATGCGTACTTATTGCATACGTTTTATCCAACGGGCATCCGTCAATCGTAATTTCATCCGCGCAAGAAGTTTTGGGCTGCCCAAAACTTTTAGAACGGATGAACCTTCCGTCGTGTACGATATAAATCCGCAATATATACGAGCAACAGACGTTCTATGTCCGTTATCAGTCCGTTGTATCCTTTCTCCATCCTATAGGCGTCCTTGAAACTCAAATCAACCGAAACTGAAAAGGGATTGATAGGGGAACGATAAGGTACATGGAACGTCTATACATCGTAAGCAGCACGGAAATAGAAAGGATGTAGGCATATGCATCGCGTATATGAAGTATACAAATGGAAGAAAGAGTTTTTATCTGGGATGTATTCCGTATATTTAGCTGACATTGGCTCCCATCCGCCAGGCTTCCCACGAATATCCGTTTAACATCCCCGCTATATACTACTTACGTGCGCTCTTTTCCGTTATATTTCCGCCATTTTCTAAAAGCGGATGAAAACGGATGGTGCCACTACCGAAATTTTGCTCGTCCGCTGTGTCTTTTTTGCATACGTTTTTGTTAATCTGCCAGTGGGACCGGGCCTTTACGTATTCTTTGTATCGTGCTGTATATCGTGTTCAATATGCAGTACTTAGAAATAAGAAACGACGATGTAAATAAGCTTCGATGTGAATAATCAAAATTATATCATAGGTCATGAGAGACTGGCAGAAAGGGGATTCTTGCTAAATTAAGCAAACTCTGTCGTAATTTCGGTTCATCATTTGACTGAGGGTCTTTCTCAGCCATATATAGATGTCCAGCTGGTGGCTTACATAATTAAAGATCATTGTATATTTTTCTTACTTTTCTTATTATTAAATGACGTAAACGCATTTAAATATGTCGTAAGCAACATGAAATACTTGTTGCAAATAGGACTACACAGTAGTAAACAAGATAGACTAAAAGCACTTTCAAAACTCTACTCAAATCCATCTGTCATATGTCATACCTTTTTATTACCTGTCAATGAGAAATCATCTGTTTAAAGTATATGAGGGAAGTATAGAAGTTGAAAAAGCTATTTTTCACCATATGTCGTTTTAGCAAAAAAAAAAAAAAAAAAAAAAAAAAAAAAAGACCTGGACCCGGTTTCTCGAAAAGACTTAAGTACGTTCTCATGCTCAAATCTGAGCACCGTGCTCAAATTGCACGAAATCCACGTGAACTTCAATCGAATACCCTTCAACGTTGGAGAGTATCCCTTTGAAGTTGAGCATGTTCTCATGAGAATATACTTAAGTTTATTCGAGAAACCGGGGCCTGGTCTTAAAATTCTTATTTAGGATAAGCTTGCAAGTAAACATAGTGAGAAAAGACGAAGGTTTTGTTAAGCAGTATTGACTTTTTTCTCACAATAGTTTACATGCTATGGCATAGGCCTAAATAGTTCCCAAAGTAAACGGCACATTATTTTCATATCATTTGGATTTTGTTGTATAGGAAATGGTTCAGTTTATTTATATATTTGTACAATAGTTTTTACTTGTTACGACTAGGACCACACCGTAGCATAAATTAATAATACCTTCGAAAACTCTTTTTAACCCTTTCCCAAACAACGAATGTTTGGTGCTGTCCAAATTGAAAATTGTTGCAGATGGCAAATGAATATCAATTAAGGGGCATCTATTATCTATGTAGCACAGAAAATATCGAGTATAAAGAAGAAAATGCTGATTTTCAGCATTTTCTTCTTTTGTCGAGACTTTTCTAATTGTGTCTTCAAAACTTGGCTTTGTTTGGGAAAGGATTTAATTCATCTGTCACCATAACTAATCCTTTGCTTAACAACAGCAGGTGCGTGACTTCCATCAGAGAAAATAATTAGAAACATTAAGGTAGAATACCCATAATGAAAAACACCACTTTCTAGCCGTACGAAATGCATCAAATTACAAATACACTTCACATAAGTTTATTCACCGTACTGGATTTCAAGATTCTGCTTCAAGAAAAAAATAATTTACAAATAACATTTTACTCTATATCCATATGCAAGGGAGGTAATTTTGAATATTTTTGTCAAATATTTTCATAAGTATGCATGAAATCAAAATTCTAAACGGTACAAAATGCTTATGTTTATATTTGGAATGGAAATGTAAAACAGTTTATGAATTACTGGCATTTTTCAAATTTCGCCGCTGGCTGTTTGGTGCTAGTTATGGGTATTCTACCCTAAGACACGTGTAAAAGAAGAAAAATCTCTAAATACATTATTATGCTTTAATGTACACAAAATTCGTTCCAAATGCTCATTTTGTCAGCTTTGAAGATGCTGTTGTAGAACAAATATCATATGCTACATTCGAAAAAAACGAGCTTAAGTTCCGACATTTTCGAACGTATTCGACGATATACTTCGACGATATACTAAACTCGAAACCCTTATTTTTGCTTTGCCGGTGGTATAACAGTTACATGCACGTATACCAATGTAATTTATATCCCATTTGTAAATTGGAGATGAGAGTTAGCATGAACAGCAGATTCCGCTCTTTTAGCATGTAAAGCCTATTTTATTGCACACCTTATCAGTTCAAGAAATGCATTTTGTGAGACGGAATTTTATATTTCTGTTTAACCCTTTACCAAACGACAGAATTTTAGGGTGGTCCGAATTGAAAGATCCTGCAGACGACAATTTCACGTGAATGGAATTTTAAATTTTTAGGTCTTTTTGGATGGAAAACATTGTGTGGCTATTATTTTGTGGAGAGTCAAAAAGAGTCATTGTGTGGTATTGGGTTAAGCATTAAAATTTAAAGAAGCATAAAACATGATTTTGGCAAGTTGCAATATGTCATTTATTTCTTTAACTAACAAAATACAAGTGGACCTGGATCTGGGAAATAGCGCTTACGCCAGTTGATGCCTTTATGGATCCCGATCAGTCTGTGCACACTCTAGGTTTGATCAAAATGCATGTTGTTCGTTGATAGTTTAATTAAAATGACATTTCACGATTATTTTTACATAAATTTTACTTTTATTCTATCTGAAAGAGCATGTTTTCTTATGGAAATTCTGAAAATTTCAAGCCAAAATATTAAACCGTTTACGAGAAATATTTACTTTTGTGCTAAAATCAAACAAATTGTTGTGGACAACAGTTCAGATTTATATAGAACTTGTCATTTCTGTCTCAACTGTAAAGGTGTATTTTTCGCTTACAAATAACAACTTCAAAAAACTGATATCATTTCTATGCATTAGAATAAACAATCTTTGCATCAAAACATACATTTAAAAAATGAAATAAATGTGAAATCACTTTAATCAGAATCTATAGCACTACTCTTAATTAAGAATGAATACCAATCAGACTGCACTTCGGCACATGCTGATCCGGACACAAGGTGGTGTCAAATGATATAAGGATCTTTGACCAACTAGAACGAAATTGGCGTCCCTATATATGAAAAAAGGCTTGGAAAAACATTGATACAAAACAAGGAATTGCTGATCACCAGCATTTTCTCCTGTTGCCTCAATATTTTCTGTGCTATGTTAAACACACACCCAATTTTTATCAGAATCCATTTTGTCGCAAGCAGAAGCTTTCAAAGCACAACACTCTCTACTTGGGAAAGGGTTAAAATACACAATCTTCGCCATCTTTGATGACTTTTACAAAACAATGTGTAACTCGTAGAGTGTGTGACACTAAAGAGTGGATAAATGGGTCCTTATGGTATTCCAGACGACCATGGATCCAGATCAGCCTGTGCATGTACGTACAGTCTCATCAAGATCAATAATCTTCTGTAAGAGCTCCTTCATTGCATATAGCAATTCTGGAAAGAACAACACTGATCCTGATCACAAATTACTCGGATATAAACTGATCTTGATCCACGAAGGTCATAATCGTCGCTGATTTACGTGGAATTCCATGAAAAGTGACGAAGAGCCACGAGGACCGTTTATCCAGTTCTTGTTACATAATCATATGTGACCCGTCACGCTAAAAGAGACCTTATCCGAACTCCAAAAATCCAAATTTTGACAAACTTGTCAGACTCAGCACAGGTAAACCAGATCCCGTGCGCTAACAATGAACATATAGTTAGATAGGGAAAAGTTTCCGGATTGAGAAAATTACATAAAAATGAAAAAATGTCGGCCCTAGTCTGGCTGCGCGGACTGCGCAGACAGGCTAGGATCGATATTTTTCACACACCCGATAAGGTCCCTTTTAGCACGACATATGTGTTTGCTGTTAATGTAACATTTCTATTTATCTCTGACTCTTTGTTTATTGTTTTTGTATACAGACGTGTTTTCTTGCATGCTTTTGCAGCTTGTAGAATGTGTTTCGCCACAAGAAAAGCGATTTGGCGGAAATCGCTACAGGATGCAGTTTGAACTCGTAAAGTCGCTGTTAATCAACCTGCAGATGTCAAAAAGTTCCTTTTGGGTAACTTGATATATAATTGAGCTGGGATCTGGAAAGGGGTCCCTTAAAGCATTTGAGACGGCCATGTTTCAATGTCATCCCGCGCATAAATGCAGTCTGACTGGGCCTGGCCGGGGCTTTACCCCGGAAAGTAAGACTTGAACTTGGAAGTTGGACTTAGTAATATTCGTTCGACAAACTTGCAGTATGCTCGAATTCTTGTGGGTATAAGATACATTTTGTATTCTTAACAGATCTGCGTGTATGCGCAGACTTGTCTGGACCCATATTGCTATCACATGCTATTAGTATCCTTTTTTATTAGATCCAAACACATGTGTATAAACATTTTACATAACTTATTAACGATGTCAATCAAGCCTGATTTATATAACTGGTAAAACGATCACATTTTCTTTGATGAAGAACTCCCCCCTGTGACATTCGAGTACACGAGGTCTAGAAAACATGGTGTTGGTCTGATTATTTGCTGATTAATTGTTGATTAAAACTTTTTGAATGTCTGACAATATAGCACTTTTTCTAAAAAGCAGAAATTTGAACTGTTCCAATGTGACCATAGCATTATATTTTTATTTGGAATGGAAATATAAAACAGTTAATGAAATAGGCTACTGGCATTTTTCAAATTTCGTCGCTGGCTCTTTGGTGCTAATTATGGGTATTCTACCCTAAGACACGTGTAAAAGAAGAAAAAATCTCTCAATACATTATTATGCTTTAATGTACACAAAATTCGTTCCAAATGCTCATTTTGTTAGCTTTGAAGATGCTATTGTAGAACTAATATCATAATTATGTTACGTTCGAAAAAATAAGATTAGTTCCGGCAGTTTCGAACGCACTCGACGATATCCTAAACTCGAAACACTTATTTTTGCTTTGCCGGTGGTACAACTTTATTTTCAACATGCACGTATACCAATGCAATTTATATCTCGTTCGTAAATTAGAGTTGAGAGATAACATGATGCGCAGATTCCGTTCATTTAGCATGTTAAGTCTAATTTATTGCACATCTTATCAGCTCAAGAAATGCATTTTGCGAAACGGAATTTTAGATTTATGCTTAAAATATTATTTTAAAGTAGCATAAAACTTGATTTTGACAAGTTGCAATATGTCATATATTTCTTTCACTATCAAAATACAAGTGAACAAGGATCTGGGAAATAGCGCTTACGCCATTTGATACCATCATGGATCCCGATCAGTCTGTGCACACTCTAGGTTTGATCTACTCTCTTAAAGGGACATTTCATTCCAATTTCAATTTTTTAAAGTATGTCTTGATGCAAAGATTGGTTATTCTAATGAGTATAAATACTTTTCGTTTTTTTAAGTTGTTGCCAATAAGCGAGAAACACGCATTTAAAGTTGAGACATGATCGATAAATTGCATATAAATCCGAACTGTTGTCCACAACAATTTGTTCAATTTTGACACAAAAATACAAATTTCTCGTAAACGGCGCAATATTTTGGCTTGAAATTTTCAGATTTTCATAAGGAATTATGCTCTTTCAGATAAAAATAAAAGTGAAATTTATGACAAAAAATTCTGAAATGTCACTTTTAGAATAAAGCACATTATCTCTTCTTTCCATTTCGATAGAATTACGTCATATTTGATGCTTTAATCAATACACCTCGGCTTTGGAGAGTAGGTTTGAACAAAATGCGTGTTGTTCGCTGATGGTTTAATTAATCAGAATCTATAGCACTACTCTGAGATAAGAATGCATACCAATCAGACTGCACTTCGGCACATGCTGATCTGGACATAAGGTGGTGTCAAACTATATAAGGATCTTTAACAAACTAGGCCGAATTTGACGTCCATAGGAAAAAAGGCTTGGGAAAACATTGATACAAAAGGAGAAAATGCTGATCACCAGCATTTTCTCCTGTTTCCTCAATATTTTCTGTGCTGTGTTGTACACATATGCAATCTTTATCAGAATCCATTTTGTCGCAAGCAGAAGCTTTCAAAGCACAACACTGTATTTGGGAAAGGGTTAAAATACACAATCTTCGCCATCTTTGATGACTTTTACAAAACGAATGTGTAACTCGTAGAGTGTGTGACACTTTAAAGACTGGATAAATGGGTCCATATGGTATTCCAGACGAACATGGATCCAGAGGTGCGTTCTTTAGAGCGAGATTTCTTGAGATATCTTGAGATTTCTTAAGATGTTTTAGGATAAAGCATTCTTTAGAGCAAGATTTTTAAGACCCTCAATTGGAGACGCCATTACCCTATACTTCATGCGGAATCCCTCGGTCAACTCTATAGAAACGATATAAAAGAGACTTGACCGAGATGTTCCGAACGCCCCATCATTATAGACCGCGGTGTTCCGAATGCTCCATACTTTATACAAATGACGTCATGATGACGTCATTTGTATAAATATGGAGCATTCGGAACAGCTCGGTCATAGTCTCGGTCTTAAAAACGCTTTATCCAAAACATCTGAAGAGATCTTAAAAAATCTCGCTCTAAAGAACGCGGCTCAGATCAGCCTGTGCATGAACGTACAGTCTCATTAAGATCAATAATCTTCTGTAAGAGCTCTTTTATTGCATATAGCAATTCTGGAAAGAACAACACTGACCCCGATCACAAATTACTCGGATATGAACTGATATTGATCCACGAAGGTCTTAATCGTCGCTGATTTACATAGAATTCCATGAAAAGCGACGAAGAGCCTACTCTCTTAAGAACAGAGCACATTATCTCTACATTCTATTTCGATAGAATGAGCTCTGTTCTCGCGGGGTCATTTCACGTCTAATCTCGGGCCTTGGCGGGATTTCAGTATCCAATCGTTGGCAATACACAACAAAACAATTTAAAAAGCTGACACAAACTTTCATTGGCTGGCACTTCAAATTGCCGGCTTCAGCCAAAAATAGAAGCGACGTAATGTATATGTCGGAGTCCAGATTGGAATCTAGGCCAATCCGGAATCGGCCTAGGCCGATCCAGAACTAGTCCAGATTAGAAATCTAGTGTGGTCTAGGCAGATTCTGGATCGGTCTAGACCAGAATAGAATTCCAATCTGGCTAGGCCGATCTAGAATCTGCCTAGACCAGTTTGGAATCCAATCGAAAATTGAAATAAAAAACAAGGAAACTTGTAAACATTAAAATTGCAGAAGTTTGATTCAATAAACTAATATTAAATTAGTTTTTATACCTTAATGTCTAGTAACAAGTACAAATAGCGAGAATCAAAGTACAAAACTGTAAGATGGGAACAAATTAGTTTAGAGCAATGGCTTGTTTTTCTACAGTGATATACATGTATAATTAGATTTTACTCTTCATTTTTCTTTAACTTATTCTTAAGAGAGAACATATCATAGGAAATTAATCCAAATGTAAAATATTTTTGGTAATTAACCCTTTTCTCAACAAGCTTTAGTTCTACCGTCCCTAATAAAAGGCTTTTCAAAACAATGTGAATAAATGATGATGGCCTGAATTTTCTTCCCTTCACTAAATGTTTTAATGCTTTTGCATTGTAAATTTTCAGTTTTATTGATAGACATAATTTTGCAATCAATACCAACTTTACATTTGGACAATCGCCGAGCCCCGATAGCTCAGTCAGAGTCTATCAATCCAGGGGTCTCGAGTTCGAACCCCAGCCCGGCCAGTATCCATTCTGACATTTGGCAAGTCATTTCTCTCACCAATAGGTGTGAATCATCTATGTGAGAGAGCAACTGGAGTCTCGGTTCGGATATTGTGGTTGTACTGGTGCGAGAAATACCAGGAACCCACGGTTAGGTGCTCCAGCCGCCCTGATATGACCAAAGCATTTGAACACGGCGAATAACCCCAATAAAATCAAACATTTGGACAATCAGAAAGCTGTGTCATTTGGGAAAGGGTTAAACAAGACACAAAATAACATGCACACGTAACTTGGTAATTTGAGTAAAGTTAAATCGTTTACCTGCACGTCTCAGAGTCCAACAGTACGGTAAGGATTGTATCGCCTGATCGTACTTAATTTCCTGTTTAAAATCCAATTTACTATTTTTTTCCACAGTGAAAAGCCATTCATTTTTCATGCTATGTCAGGGGGGGGGCATGTCCAATTAAACTCCATCACATCTACTTCAGAATTTAAAAAAGTATATCAGCTTTGGAAATTTTGAACATTTTGGCGACAAAGCAACAATTTAAAACTGAACAAGGATTCAGATATGGGCTTACACTGGTCAGATGATACAAAATTTAAAGTACATAATATGGTCAATCACAGGTTGTTTGGTAACATTTCACTTCAAAAGAATAATTTAAGTTGTCTTAGAATGCAAAATATCTGATTCTGGTTGAGAAAACAAGCCCAATATTGAGCAAAAACACAATATACTTATGTAATTTAAAATCATTTCTTATCAGAACTGCATATATAACAGATTGCAGATTAAAGGTGACAAAAAAGATGATTGGTTTGCATTCTTATTTTCCTTCTCAGCAGATTAAGAAATGAAAACATATGGCTTAGTCTCAGCATTCAAGTCGGTATTTTGTGTTGTTGTTACCATTCTCCAGTCATCAAGATACAAAGATTTGGCCTATAGTTCTATTGCAGAAATAAATGAAAAAAAAATCTGAAGAAGAATCATTCTGACATTTTCGGGACGGCTATAGTCATTATTTGTTTGATATTTTCATAATTTTACATCTGGTTTGGGCACAACTATTATCATTTTTTGTTGAATATTTTAGGATTTTTTAAAAGTCATAGTAGAAAAGGCTAATTGCAACTATTTTCCAAACAAAACAAGTGTGTAAAATTCAAATTGGTTAAAAAAAGAAGTGGTTGTTAACGTTAAGAACAGATTCCAATCTGTTCTAGGCCGATTCTGGATTGGCCTAGCCAGATTGGAATTCTCATCTGGACTAGAAATTTTCTAAGCCGATTCCAGATCGGGCTAGTCCAGATCAGAATTCCACTTTCGACTAGGCCAGAGTAGAATTCCAATCTGGACTAGGCCGATCGGCCTAGATTCCAATGTGGCCTCCGACATATACGTAATCAAACAAGATCAAACTGAATGATTTTGATTCGATAATTCAAATGTTACCGGCTTCAGCCAAAAATAGAAGCGACGTAATGTATACGTAATGATCATGCGAGATAAAAATGAATGATTTTGATTCGATAAATCAAATGATAAGCTATAACTAGATTATGACGACCAAATAGGCTGTTGGCGTACCGAAAACTGAAGATGGGCAGGTTTAAAAAAATGTGACCAAAGTTTGACATTTAAATGTTAAGAATAACAGCTAATTTAGTAATTTTACAGAATTTCATCCAGATTTCTTAATTAGGGTGGCTAAAAACTATTCTAAATGGTTAAAGTGACATTAGTATCCGTAGACCCAACTCCCTTATAATCCACAGAAGTTGGCTTTTAGCATGTTGTCGCACCGTTTATAGACTTTATAAGACAGAATACAAGATTCATATGTAGCAAATGACATAAATCGATAATCATGCAGCGGTGTAAAGATATGTAAAATATTCAAAGTGGGCATTATCTGCCAGATAGTGTTTACGAAATGATGTGATATTGGGTTTTAAATCCGTCGTCATCTAAGCCAATATAGATCAGACAGAGCTGACATTTGGCACAGATGAAAATTAAAGGCCATATTTCATTCATGTACAGTTATTTTTACAGTAAATTATCCAGAAAATAAGTAAGTAACAGTAAAGGTGTATCTTTAAGCAGTGCCCAAATTATATCTTAAATTCATGTTCACTACTTTTTAGCTAAAATTGTGTGCACAATCTTGCAAAATGACAACAAAAAAGCGTCTCACTCCTGACAGCACATATATTGCACAATATGATAAATTGTAACCCACAATTCACTAAAAAGTAGAGTGCAGAATGCCCACAAGGTTGATGGCTTCCTAAAAAAAATGAGTGGTAGATTTCTGGCTGAAGAGACAAAAATGGGAACACATTTTTAAAAATAATAGTGTTTCACTCCTGACATAAAATTTAGAGGGGTATTGTATAAAACAGACTCCACATCCTAAACCAATGAAGATAAGATAAAAAAGTAATTTTAAGATGATTATGCACATGTTGTTTTATGAATTACAAGTGCTTATTGTAGTATCCTGTCACTCTCTTTTATTTACCATAGCTTAGAAACTTGGTAAAACTGTTAAGTGTCACACAAAAACGTTTCACTCCTGACATTTTTGACATGTTTTAATGACATATCTCTTTTATTTGTGAAGCGATTTTCTTTAAACTTGGTACCCAGTATATAGACACAATAACAAATCTTTTTAGCTTTGATTGTGTTGAATATGTTCCTCTGTAAAAGCCATGGTATGTAAAAAGTGAATGGTCACATTTTTTTAAACTTGCCCAGAGGTCATATCTGATGGTTTAATCAATAGACCTCGGCTTTGGAGAGTACGAAGAGCCACGAGGATCGTTTATCCAGTTCTTGTTACATAATCATATGTGTTTGCTGCTAATGTAACATTTCTATTTATCTCTGACTTTTTGTTTATTGTTTCTGTATACAGACGTGTTTTCTTGCATGTTTTTGCAGCTTGTAGAATGTGTTTCGCCACAAGAAAAGCGATTTGGCGGAAATCGCTACAGCATACAGTTTGAACTCGTAAAGTCGCTGTTAATCAACCTGCAGCTGTCAAAAAGTTCGTTTTGGGTAACGGGATATATAATTGAGCTGGGATCTGGAAAAGGGTCCCTTAAAGCATTTGAGACGGCCATGTTTCAAGGTCATCCCGTGCATAAATGCAGTCTGACTGGGCCTGGCCGGGGCTTTACCCCGGAAAGTAAGACTTGAACTTGGAAGTTGGACTTAGTAGTATTCGTTCGACAAACTTGCAGTACGCTCGAATTCTTGTGGGTACAAGATACATTTTGAATTTTTAACAGATCTGCGTGTATGCGCAGACTTGTCTGGACCCATATTGCTATCGCATGCTATTAGTACCCTTTTTTATCAGATCCAAACACATGTGTATAAACATTTTACATAACTTATTAACGATGTCAATCAAGCCTGATTTGTATATCTGGTAAAACGATCACATTTCCTTTGATGAAGAACTCCCCCCTGTGACATTCGAGTACACGAGGTCTAAAAATATGGTGTTGGTCTGGTTAATTGCTGATTGAAACTTTTTAAAGGTCTGACAATATAGCACTTTTTCGAAAAAGCAGAAATTTGGACTGTTCCAATTGAAAGCTAATTCAAACTAGAGGATAAAATAATTTTATTCTGATAAAGAGAGCGTTTTAGTACAATCATTATATGCCTCTGGTACAATATAGCACAAAAGATATTGAGACAAAATGAGGAAATGTTAGTAATTAGCATTTGCTTCTTTTGCCTCGAGGTCTTCCGATTTTTCAGGAACTTCTACACCCGGTCTTGTTTTCTTTCTTTTTTTTCTTTTGTTTTTCTTTTTTCTTTTTCTATTTTTTTTTTCTTTTTTGAAAGGGATTTTAACAAGAGGCCCAAGAGGGCCTGAATCGCCGTCATGATTTCTTGTAAGCCTCGCACTGCCAAATCTTGAAAAGGGTCACCCATGGAACATTTCTGCCAAGTTTAGTCTGAATTGGCCCATTGATTTTTTTTAAGAATTATTTCATGGTTTATCCAATACTGATAAGCACTGCCTGGCCACACCAACATTTATAGACCAATCAAAACTTCACTGACAAAGTATTACCCAAAGAACATTTCTGCCAAGTTTGTACTAAATTGACCCTATGGTTGTTTTTAAAGAATTATTTCGTGATTTCTACCATTCTGATAAGCCCCGTCCTACTTTGCCCACATTTATGGACCAATCAAAAATTTACTACCAACTGAAGTAATTGGACACCCAAGGAACATTTCTACCGAGTTTGGTCAAAATTGGCCTTGTGGTTGATTTTGTAAAGAATTTTTCGTGATTTCTGCCATTCTGATAAGCCCCGCCCTGCCATGCCCACATTTATGGACCAATCAAAATTTCACAGACAATTTAAGTATAGGGTCACTTAAGGTGCATTTCTGCCAAGTTTAATTGAAATTGGCTATACGGTTGATTTTTAAAGAATTATTTTGTGATTTCTCTAAGTCAAATAAGCCCCACCCTGTCACGCCCACATTTATAGACCAATCAAAATTTCATGGACAAGTTAAGTAAAGAGTCAACCGAGGTACATTTCTGCAAGATATCGTCACAATTGGCCCAATGGTTGATTTTTAAAGAATTGTTTTGTGATTTCTCTTAGTCTGATAAGCCCCGCCCTGCCACGCCCACATTTATGGACCAATAAAATTTTCACACACAATTCAAGTAAAGATTCATCCAAGGTACATTTCTGTCATGTTTGGTCAAAATTAGTCACATGGTTCGATTTTTAAAGAATTATTTTGTGATTTCTCTAAGTCTGATAAGCCTCGCCCTGCCACGCCCACATTTATAGACCAATCAAATGCCACGCTTACATTTATAGACCAATCAAGATTCTTTGAACAAATTAAGTAAAGAGTCACCCAAAGTACATTCCTGCAAAATTTGGTCAAAATTAGCCCATTGGTTTGAGAGAAGAAGATTTTTAAAGAATTATTTTGTGATTTCTCCAAGTATGATAAGCCCCGGCCTGCCACGCCCACATTTATGGACAAATCAAAATTCTTTGAACAATTTAAGTAAAGGGTCACCCAAGGAACATTCCTGCAAAGTTTGGTCAAAATTAGCCTACTGGTTTGAGAGGAGAAGATTTTTAAAGAAACAGTTAACGGACGGACGGACGGACACAACGCCATGACAATAGCTCGCTGACCTTCGATTAGTGGAGCTAAAAACTGATCAGATACCATGCTCACCAGCTATAGATATCCAGAAAGCTCACGGCTGTCTTTTCCAAAATTCATGGTTTTATTTGGTTAATCTGTACGAAAAAAGTGGATTTCATTGATAGGAGGAATACAATTTTCACTATCAATATTTTCTCCAAATTCTTCAATGTTTCCATGTTATTGTAAAAACATTGTCTGTCTGTATATCCTTTTATGTTACTTTTGCCGCCTGCAGCACTTTGGAATATTCATCAAAGTTTGCCATGTAAGACAGGTGCCCTCTCCCAAACGGCACAATTTTAGGGTGATCAACTTCAAAAACTGTAAAAATGACAAAAAAAGATGTTATTAAAGATAGTATTTGTGTTAAATATGGCACAGAAAATATTGAGACAAAAGTAGAAACTGCTGGTGATCAGCAGTTTCTTCTTTTGTCTCGATGTTTTCCAAAGTCTCATCTATTAAGGACGTCAAAAGCAGGTCTTGTTTGTGAAAGGGTTAAGAAAAACAAGTTCTATTACATTGAGAATAAAATGAAACACACATTGTTGTCGAAACATCATTTTCAAAAGTAGTTTGTCGAATTTATGTAATTCAATAAATCATGCGCTTTGAACATGTACGACATTTATACGCATTTAATCGCCCCATTACACGTAAATCGTGAAGTTACATAAACTTTTTAATAAATATAAAACATAAATCATGATCTTAAAATTGTTACCATCTATTAAAGAGAACGTTTCCATCTTATAATGTTCAAGATTAATCGGCAAATAAAATCGGAATGAATCAATCGACGCACAGGTGTTCAATTTTTCCAAAACATGCACCACCTTTTACACTACAACTAAGAGATAGAAAACATTTACGGGAAAAGAAGAACATGTTGACCACATTTGTTTTCAATGTTTCTTCACATATATTAATCTTCGGCGTATTATAATTTTAAATTGTCTTCTGTTTAATCTTTAAATTCGGAACATTATTGTATGTATTTAGTTGTTTAAGAGATGGTTATCAACTCTGTCCAAAAACGGCAAAATTTGGACAGCTCCAACTTGATAGCTGCTACAGAAGACAAAACGAATGGAATATTGTGTACAATAAAGTATGGGAATTATTGGAGCAAAAGGAGAAAACGCCGATAATCCAAAGCCTTTTTCAGTTAGGAACGTCAAAAACAGGTTTTATATAGGAAAGGTTTAAAATTTAATGTTTCTTTGTTTGCACATTTGTAGATATGTCATTTTGACTGTTAGTCAAGTTTATCTCTGGTATTAATGTGCGATTTATTAAAGTGCAATGCAATGAAAAAGTGCACGTGTAACAACTTGATTTTGATGGCGGTCCTTTTAAAATTTTAACACAGCCATACCGTATTTCTTCTTTAAAAGTGAGATTCCTAAATGACCCCCCCCTCACACACTTTAATCATTGGCCAATCGGTGATTTTTTGGACTGTTCCTATTTGAAATCTGTTTCAAAAGATAACATGAATACTGAAAAAATGGGACAATATAAGTAAGATATAGTAATACTGGCCTTTAACTTGCACGTGCTCTTTAAGGCAACGAAAATCTGAAGAAGCCCCATAGCTTCGCAACGGATCACCACACTCGACAATTATTTCTGATCTCAGAGATACTGAGACCAGCCCGGTAATTAATATCCACCGATGTATTATGAATAAGATAATCCTGTATAATCAATTAGATAAATCTGACACGATTCCTGTACTGGTCAGGTCTCTCGAGAAAGTAGAATGTGTTTTATTTGAGCCGAGATCTGTAAAAGGGGACCTTATTTCATTTTAAAAAAAACTGTTTCCAGATCAGCCTGTGTTCACAGGCAGTCCAATATGGATGCGTGTTGCTATCTTAAGTTTACTTCAGGTCACGAAGAAGCTATTAGATAACAACATTGATTCTGATCAGACTGTGAGCATGCACGGTCTGATCTGGATACATGTTGTTCTCAAATACCTTAATGTACATTTTTAAAGACCTCGTTCTTTTGTATTTTTCGGTACTAAATCTTACAACAACCAGAGCGAACTGACATATATCCGAAATCAAATACGTTTACAAGGAACCATCCCAACCAAATTTTCTCATGACTTAGAGCACAGAACCCCATTGAGACAAACCGAAAAATGTTATCAGTATATTCTTTTTACCATCGTCAAAAGTATACTTGCGATGAGATTGATCTCCTAATATCTCATTTTACCCTAACAATTGACGAGCATGTGTCACACATGGTGCAGAAGAGACTTCAGAGACTTGGACAGACTGATATAATCTGGATTCATGGAGGCTTCAAATTGATATTTTTACATATCCCGGCTCATTTAAATTGTCAGACCTTCCCATTTCTAGTACTCAGATGCAGTTTGCATGTTTCTGATAGATTTATGGCTCCAGAATCTTATATAACAGATATAAACACTGTAAAATTACACCATGATGCTTATAAATATTTACAAGTTTTGACAACTCCAATATATTTTGAGGAGTTCATCTGTTTTGTGGGTTGTTTTTTGTTGTAGGCTATTATAAATTATTGTAGTTCGGGCTGTTGTGAATAATTGACAAAGCAACAGATAAGAGGGAGTAAAGGCATTCTAAATTTGATATTTCAAAACCAAACCCTATGTTGTGGGTACTCATTTGAATCGTCTTGATGAGAAGATTCCAATGAGTGCCCACACGTTAGGGCTTAATTAACAGTAAATGAAAAAAGTGCATTTTGAAAGGTCAATAGCTCCTCTTTTCTGTAGCCCTGAATTGCTTCTTTGAAAGAGGTCTGTCTATATAGAACTGGCGCGATCTTGCCAGACGTTTCACGATTTGCCATAAAATACATTTTAGTGTGTTTTCTTCGTTTAAATTGATGTGGTATGAAATTAAAAGTTGCAAAAGTACACAGAAACTAATCACGTCAAAATGTTGTGTATTGTACTTTAATCGAAATTATTCATTCAACACCATTTGATATTGAATTGAATGTAAATTTTCTGAGCAAAAGCAACATCGACGTTCTTTCCTGGCAAGTTGTGTTACAAGAAAGGAATCAGATTGAACATATACTATACATGTGGGATTATTTGGGAAGGAAGGTTAGATCACGATAAAACATCACCAGTCTACAGAATTTGGCCACATCTCTCATTCAAGAATGGAATAACTTTCCTATTGTACTGATATTACGTTATGTAATGTCCATGCAACGTCCCGTACTCGTGTGTACCTGGCAGCAGAGGTGGCCTTACAAAACATCGAATGAACTTCTTCAATTGTCTTTCAATAAACAGAAAGACGTTATTATAGCCTTTTGTATTTTCGAAACTTTTGTTTTCATATCACTTCATTTAAACTACGGAAAACAACTTTTACAGTATGTCTGTCCAAATTCAACATGTCGGACATATTCGCCAATCTTTTTTTAGTGCTACTGTAAGTTAGAAGAAAGTATCCTTATTAGTCTGCACTAGAACACAGGCCAATATCGAAACCCAGTTTTCTGAATTGCTATAACGGACCTTTTTCAGATCATTGCTCATTTCGATGGCTCAACGCGAAACGGTTGTAACTGCCTATAAACATACGAGGGTGATCCAGAATTAGCGGTACTGGCTTTATAACTTCAATACGAATCCATCGAAGTCAAATAATTTTTTACAGCATGAAATGTAATTTATCAATGATCCATGGACCAAATATCATCAAAATCGGATTAAAAACAAAAAAGTTACAATAAAACTAGTTTTGTATATAACGCATAGGCGGGGCAGGTATGCACCTAACGTCACGACGTCGCAAGTTCGCAACATTAAAATACTGACGTTACTCCTCAACATAGTCACCAGATATGCAATACACTTACTGTGACGTTCAGTTCATCCACTTAACATGTCAATGTACTATTGCTTGACGATTGTAGAAAACATCCATTGAATGTCTGGAGCTATTTCACCAAAGTCCTTGAAACGGACATTTCAGTACAGAGTTCATACAGGGGAATACCCGAAATTGCTCTGAAGCTTTAAAAACTGATGAAAAGGAACGATTTTAGCTTTCTTTGATTGGGAATGAGACAGGTGACGTCCGTTGTTGTGATTTTAAGTGTTTTAAGGTCATACAAGCGCACGCGAATTAATATGCTGTTGGGATTTTATCACGGAATTTGCTTCTAGACAAATTCTTTGATACAGAATTTCTTCAACGCCTGTACACGTTTTCCCACAATTTCTGTATTAGGTAGATGTGGAATCTACTGAAAGCTGAGCCTATTCACGTCAAATTTTTCTGTCAGTATCCAAAACTCTCTACCATAACTTAGGTCCGTCTTGTAACAAATGCATTTGATGGTGAAGCGTGATCTCCAGTGTTGACGCCCTTAGCAGCTTTAGTTGACGCGACGTCCAGACTGCTCCTCTAGCTACTACCCCCTTTCTTTTCCAACAGCAATATACTTCCCTTTTTGAAGATTCGGTACCAAACAATTGTGAAAAGTCTAATAAAGAATGTTTTATGAGTTTTTCTACATTATTTTGCAAGTATCGAAAATGGAATATCCACGTTCTACGCAAAACTAAAAATCTGCGCACGTTCGAAGACTCTGCCAACGTCATAGTTGACTTTTATCACCAAAGCAAAGTGGTCCACAGTTCTCCCGTTTAGCCAGTAAAAACGTTCAAATTTTGGTCATAGAATAGCACGAAGTTATTTTTGATGTTCACAAGGTCTCAGTAAAATCGTTTCGTTAGAAAGGGTTGAAAAACATAATAAAATATTAAAAAGGTAAGTTATTCTACCCCTGCCCCGCCCGACCGTACCTTGGTTGCTATGGACACGCTTTCAACATGGACGCAATTAAAAGACAATGCCAAAATTTCCATATCGTGTCAAATATAAGTAGTACTTGTATTATGCCAAATTTCATTTAGAAAAACACACAAATATTAATTTTAGAGCATCAGTACCGCTAATTCTGGATCACCCCTCGTATAGGCAGTTACAACCGTTTCACGCTGAACCATCGATTTACTATAACTTAAAATTGTATATATGCCAATGTCATGTATTGCAAGATATATACCGATACCCCGCTTTATCAAGTCCAAAATAGTCATTAAAGTATATAAATGTCTTTTGTTGTTACACTACGATCATGATAATGTGTCAAATTAGAAATACATTAGTAAACAACACACTATCAAAGTCCAAACAGCTGTAATTTAATATAGCTGTGGTGGTCCAAATATTGCAGATGTTTCGAACCAATAAATGAAAAATGTTTTGCAAATTAAGAGCATATAGATCTGTGCATTCTCATTTAGACATATTTATAGTTTCTTATATCGAGGGCTCAGTGCAAAACTATTGTAACTACATATTTTTCAGAAATTCACTTTTTTGCATTTTCTGAATCTTTAGGAAAGAATACATCATGTGTTCTAATATTAGGTTTCAATTCTGTATACTTAAAAAGATATTTAGAATTTTAAAAACATTTTTCCTCTTTAACTTTGAGAAAATCAATAAGTTTTTTCCCTCTCCTGTAAAATTTTACAAAATGTAGTTACAATAGTTTTGCACCAAGCCCTCGAATTATAACAAAAACAACTGTTAATCCGATAAACAAAACAATAGCTTATAAATATTTACGTAAGTTGGCACTTTCGATATATCCTGAGTGTTGCAGTTGTTTGAATTCTTCAGAAAGTTAAAAAAAAACATGATGTACATATTAAGCATAAAAACTAATACTCTTCTTTTATTACGCTTTCTTTTTAATAAAATTTAAAACGTTAACAATGCAATAAACAATAGGGAACGATTTTGTCCAGTTAATCGTGACGTAATTTCGGACAAACAACAGTATTTCGTAGGTGTTGTTATAAAATCTCATAACTATGGCTTGATTCAAGCCGTAGTTAAGAGATTTTATAACAGCACCGACGTTTTATATATATATATATATAAAAAAAACATAACGGGAAACTCGGTCTATTTATAGCACACAATCAATTGCTGTCATAAACATTTCAGCTGGGCTCTGTAACAAATGCCATAACAGTATAAAACGACGTAAAATCCTGCTAAGTCGGCGCTTGAGTACAACCTGGTTATAAGACATCTTTTTACAAATCAGAAGGCCATAGACCCATAAGGTACATAAAATGAACAGAAGAATATAGATTATGGCGGACTTGAAAAGAAAGGATCTTGATCACACTGCGCGTAGACACAAGCTGATCTGGATTCGTGCTAGTCTCAACTTTCACGAAGTTCCATTTTAAACACCCAGGCTCAAATATTTACAACAAGTGGCACTTTCGATGCATTCTGAGTGTTTCAATTGTTAAAGCCCTTCGTCAAATCAAATCTCACTTTTTGTTGAATTATTTAAGCAACAGTTACTAAAAGCGCATGTGAATTTTAAAGACTTTCAATGTTTTGTATTATACTTAAACCCTCAAAACTTATAGTTTAGACCCACTAATTGATTACGTGTACATATAATTCATACACACTGCATGCGACAAACGTATTATTAGTTAAGATATGGAAAGCATTTGGGGGATGAAGAAAATGCTGGTTATCACCATTTTCTTCGTCTTCTAAATAGTTTAATGGAGAGAGTTATTGTAATGCTCTAACCAGAGCTACATACTGATAAGGGGGGGGGGGGGGGGGGGTAATGGCACTTTGACATCCAAACTATCTTTTAATTATGAAATAATAACAAAGTTTAGCGGTCTTTATTGCGCAAATAAAACCCGATGTGCGACGGACTACATGTGTAGGTAAAAACCGAGGCGCACAGGGGGACGAGCTAGGCTGTCGAAAATGCAAATGGCACAATAATTACAAACCAGAAATAACGTATTAAATTACCAACCTGAAGGGGTAGATCATTTATGTCCATTGTTACCACTCGTCGAGCTTTATTAAGTATTAAAATCCAAGTCAATTAATAACATGCTGGTCGTCCTTGTTTTTGTTTTGTAACGGCTACATATGCCCAACCTTCAAAAATCAATTTCGTCAGAGATACGTCATCTGTGCTCAGCGAGATTTACACACCGTACAGCCGGTGTAACGTAGTAAAGTGACCCCCATAGAATACTGACCCCCCGGTCAGTATTCTATATAGAATACTGACCCCCGGTCATAATATTATGACCGGGGGGTCATAGTATTATGACCTACCCACACGTAGAAAAGTGACCCCTCACGTAGAATTGTGACCCCCCCCCCCCCCATAAAATACCGACCCCCTTCTCCACAAACACACAAAAAGTCTTATTCTAATATAACCCCAACTATGGTAGACGTACAACATAATTATCCTCAGCGATATGCATCAGAGGTGCAATGGCACTCGTCCGTGCATGCGTCTGTCCGTACATACAGAGTATTTTGACCGCAACTTTTCATTCATTATTGGGCGAGCCCGATTCAAACTGGCTGGTTAGACGCTTCCACCGCATCTGAATTGATTTGATTTAAACTCCATGCTGTTTTCAACTGTTATGGTCATATTGCGACGGCTGGAGCACCTACTATGGATTCCTGATATTTCTAGTACCCGTACTACCGAACAATAAAACAAACCTTCCTGCTGCTCTCTCAATTACATGATTAACACCCATTGGTGAGAGACAAATGACTTTTGTCAAATGTCAGAATGTCTACATGCCGAGCCAGGTTCGAACTCACGACCCCTTGATTGACAGACCCCGACGTTACCAACTAAGCTATCCGGTCTTGGAGCAGCTGTATTAGTTCTTAATCGAATGCACAGTAGGCGTACAGTATATTCATGGAGCGAACTACTACCGATGTATATTTGTGTGGAAAGGATAAATGGTTTTAAAAGGTTTCTGACCAAAAATCACTTGTCCCTCAGCGTTGTAAGTTCGAAGCCTACCAGAGTTATGTATGTGTGTCTGCCATACGCACTTTCCTACCTGGCGGTTGCATGTAAGAGTGATTATGTTAACATCTAGTCACTTTAACGAGATAGTTATCTAGGCTTCTCAATCTGATTAAAATCCTATGTTGGCTTGAGAGTAAATCTGACAGGCACAAGCAGGGGGTCATCTTCTGTGACCCTTTTTCTGACCAATCAAATAAACGCTGACCAATCAAATAAACGCTTCAGCGATTGGCGAAGCGATTTATGATGTAACATTTCAGTGTAGAACCATGTGTTTGTCATCACACCATGGGAAGGTATAAGTAACCCGTCACGCTAAAGGGGACATAATGGGAAGTCCATAAAACTTAATTTAGAGAAATACCGGTAAGTCAGACTAAAAAGGCGTCAAGCGGCTGTCTCAATTAGAAAATAAAGATGTAAGTTATGAAAAAATGATTAATCGAATATAGAATTTCATTAAATTCTATCTAGTTTAAAAGAAATATGAGAAAAACTTCTCCAAATTGGCCCCTTTTTCTATAACACAGCATCAAATTGAGAAACAGAGAGAAAAGGTTCTTGACAGAATTTCACGAAGTTCATAATGAAGTTTCGTCCAATTTGGTGCAGGAGTTGTGGAGATTTTGCTTCGGGCAGACTTAAAGATCTAGACGCAATGTTATTATACATTTAGTCCCCTTTTCACTTGACAGGGTTTTTGTACATGAATTATTAATTATATAAGCTACAGAACATCTCATTCATCACTGAAGAACAAAAATTCATTAAATTATCTTCATTGAATGAAGAGAAATTAGATAAACACTAATTTCTACATTAAGGCCCCTTTTTTCTGTGGCGCAGCCTCAATTTAAATAAATAAAAAAAAAATAAAAAAATCAAGAGGGCCATGATGGCCGTAGGTCGCTCACCTGAGATTTCTTGCCTTGATGAAACTTTGACATGTATAGCAGCAAAATAAGAAATGTTTCAATAAAGCCCTATTTCCTGTGTTTTTAAAATGAATGTAACAAAAATTCAGCCTTTTAAAAGTTTTTGCTCTTTTGCCCTTTTTCTGATGCTACTGCACTAATAGTTTAAATATTAATCAAATTCCTCTAACAACTTTGAAAGCCCTTCACCCAAGGATCATTCATGTGAAGTTTCAAGAATATTGGCCAACTGGTTTGGCAGAAGAAGATTTTTAAAAGATTTGGCTATTTTTCCCTTTTCTCATGCCGCGGCAGCAAGAGTCTTTGATGGAATCAAATTCTTTTTACAACTTTGAAAGCCCTTTACCAAAGGGTCATTCATGTGAAGTTTCAAGAATATAGGCCAACAGGTTAGGCAGAAGAAGATTTTTAAAAGATTTTGCTCTTTTGCACTTTTTCTCATGCCACCGCAGCCAGAGGCTTTGAAGGAATCAAATTCTCTTAACAACTTTGAAAGCCCTTTACCTAAGGATTATTCATATGAAGTCTCAAGAACATTGGCCAACTGGTTATGCAGAAGAAGATTTTTTAAAAGATTTGTCTAATTTCCCCTTTTCTCATGCCGCGGCAGCCAGAAGCTTTGATGGAATCAAACTCTATAAACAACTTTGAAAGCCCTTCACCCAAGGATCATTCATGTGAAGTCTCAAGAACATCGGCCAACTGGTTAGGCAGAAGAAGATTTTTAGGAGATTTGGCTATTTTCCCCGTTTCTCATGCCACGGCAGCCAGAGTCTTTGATGGAATTAAATTCTTTTGACAACTCTAAAAGCTATTTACCCAAGGATCAACCCTGTGAAGTTTCAAGAATATTGGCCAACTGGTTAGGCAGAAGAAGATTTTTTTTTTAAAAAAATGGCTATTTTCCCCTTTTCTCATGCCGCGGCAACCAGAGTCTTTGATGTAATCAAATTCTTTCAACAACTTTGAAAGTTTTTACCCAAGGATCATTCATGTGAAGTTTCAAGAATATTGGCCAACTGGTTAGACACAAGAATATTTTTAGAAGATTTGGCAATTTTCCCCTTTTGTCATGCCGCGGCAGCCGGAGTTTTCAATGGAATCAAATTCTTTTAACAACTTTGAAAGCCCTTCACCCAGGGATCATTCCTGCGAAGTTTTAAGAAAATTGGTCAACTGGTTTGAGAGGAGAAGATTTTCAAAGAAATTGTGGACGGACGACCGGACGGACGGACAGACGGACGAACGGACGACGGACAACGACCGATCACAATACCTCGTGAACACAGACTCAAAATGTTTTCAGGGATTTCACATACATGTGAAGTTTCATTGAATTTGGCCTAAAGGTTGCTGACATCTGAATGTATTTAAATGGACGGACAGACAGACGGACGGAAGGACGGACGGACGGACGGACGGACGAACGAACGGAAGGATAGCATGGCGACTAAATGCTCCCCGAAACTTTTTTCGAGGAGCAAAATAAACACGGATGTGATATGATTACATGTAGTGTATGTTAAATTAGCAATAAACTAAGTGGGGGTCAGTATTTTATAGATAAAATTAGGGGGGTCGTTATTTTATATGGGGGTCAGTATTTTATAGAAAGGGGTCAGTATTCTATATAGTAAAGTGACCGGGGGGTCAGTATTCTATGGGGGTCACTTTACTACGTTACACCGGCTGCGTAGAAAGTCAGCGAAGACAGATTCGGCATCTGATGTCATGTGCATGGTAGGTCAAATGAATTTACTTTTATAAATAAACGAAAGGATCTTTGGTATTCTATAGTTGATAAATACGCGTATAAATGTTCAGTGCTTGTACAAAATAAACCTTTTCACGTATTCCTCGCAAATAAGGTCACAGTCATCGACACAGCCGGTTGTACGGTGTGTTAATAACGCGGAGGTGTGTCTCGTTGACCTTGACCTTGTCTTGTTTTGAAGTAAAAATAGAATGTGTAAACACGCTTGTAAAGGATTGATCTATAGCAAAGGAAAGATGCTTTTCGTCGCGATTGAGGTTTTTATGCATTGCTAATTGTTTTTCCATGCACAAATATGAGTTCCCGAACAGTTCGGAAGCATAAAAACATAGAATGAGCCCCTTTAACATGTAGTCCAGAGCACAGAGGTTTTTATTGCGCAATAAAGAACGCTAAACTTGTTATTATCTCCATTATAACACTCTAAATAACAAAACGCACATTCGAAATGTGTTATTTTGTGGAAATTCTGTCATGAACTAGCTTTCGGCGTAGGAAACGCATTGGTGAATAAGTGACGGCATTGATGACGTCATTTGACGTTACATTGACGCCACGTGACGTTTTGGCGCATACACAGAGCATAATTACATAGAGTCTTTATTGTATAAATAAAACCCGATGCAGTTCTTCTTTCGCTATATGGATTTTACGGAAACGTGTTATAATTTTGGTTAAACTCTGTTTTTTGTGTAATTTACTTAGCACCGTCTCATGAGTACCAGCAACGTAGAGATTGGACTTGAAATAACAAATTTAGATCGTATTAGACCTCTCTAATCTGTTGCTCTAACCCTATCTAAAGAAAAAGAGAACGGTGATACAAATTAGAACAGCATGGATCCTGATAAGACTGCGTATACACGCAGGCTGATCTGGACCCATGTTGGTCTCCAATACGATAAAAGTCCTTTTTTCAGAACATAGCTTAAATATTTACCAAAAAATTCTTAACATCAACCACCAATATGATTCTGTCAAAGTTTTACTGCCAAATAATTCAAATACCTAGATTAAATTGAAATAAATGCTAAAATATCTCATTGTTATTCCATAGAATATGATATGTTTTGACGGCTTCAATTAATTTCAAGTGTTTTTTGGGGGTTCTTTATTCCTCTACTAGTGGATGTGAACCCAAGGTAGTGTAAACCATTTCCCAATCGGCATTAATGGACAGTGTTGTAAGCTGCTTCAAACGACAAAATATTTACCCATCGTTTTCTACTGGGGACATAATAACAGGCATTGTTCGAAAAAAAAGGTTAATTGAATGGACAATATCTATGGAAAAGGAAAAAGGGCTGACTATCAGTATTTTTCTCAGTTCCCGCAATGTTTTCACAAATTATTTCTACCAGGGACGTCAAAACCACATATTGTGCGGGAAAAGGTTGAATTTATGGTGTTTTATGGAGATTAAACAGCTTCGTATGTCATTCAGAAAGGCATGCAGTGAATGTTGAATGACTTACGTATTCAAGTTAAGTGTACCTTTCCCAGACAAGACCTGCTTTTGACGCCCCTTTTAGAAAAGGCTTCGGAAAACATTGAGGCAAATGTTACCAGATTTTTCTCCTTTCGCCTCAATATTTTTAATGCTATATTGTACAAAAAATTCATTTTGATCAACAATTATTTTGTCGTTTGCAAAAACTTTCAAACCCATAAATTTTGCCGTTTGGTAAAGAGTTAATAATATCTTTGAACTGTAGATAAAACGTCAATATGGGATTCATAAAGCACCTGTAAATGTCGAAATCGTCGATACGAAGCTTGTTAAATATTTTGTACGATAACCCCAACCTACACCTTTTCCCACACGACATACGTTGTTTGACAATTGCAGACAACAGAAAAGAAAATACGGAAAGAATGGTATTTCAACATCACAGCTTGAAAATCATTTAATGAAAATGGTAAAATGCAGGTCATCAGCATTTTCTTCTTTTCCCTTTATGCTTTTCAAAGACTACTCCAAAGGAAACATCAAAATCAAGTCTTGTTTGGGACATGGTTAAGAAAGCAATGCTTTCAAGCAAATCTATTCATCATTGTTAGAGATCAAATTTTATGATTTTGACCTCGGCAAAAATCCAAAGTAAAGCAAGAATTATTGTTTGTTTCTGTGAGAAATCAATTTACCTTTCATCAAATGATTTCCAAACTATATACTTTCACGAAATGGGACTATATGCGGGCAAACGAGCAAAACACGCGCAAGTAGGAAACGTGTGTTTGACTCGCTCCGACCGTGATATGGACGTGAATGGTGTATGTGACAAGACCGTTAGACCATTTGGAACACCACGGACAATTCTGTTGAATTATACCTTGGATGCATGTCGTGGATCTACTTTCAGAATATGAATAGAAAAGAACAACAACAGAAAACGCTTATCTGTAACTAATGTCAACAGTAAAGCGACAATGATACTGAAATGCATTGCATGCAGTTGCAGCGTCCTCTCTTTTTAGAATGATTTCACTCTGCAAGTCCCGTAAGTTGCCATGGTGGTTCGTTTGGATGACATCGAAAACTACTTTATGAAGCTTAATAACTTCCGGCTAAGAAATGCGATTTTTTTTAACATTTCTTCATACACACACTTCTGAGTCGATCTTTGATCGACATTATCCGAGGATATCAGAACGGCCGTTAGACCTGACTAAAAACTGTCGTTTTGTAAGACATGAAAATGGTTAAGTTAGTTGGATCATTGGATCATTTATACATCATACATAGCGTGATGAAATAGTTTAATAGATATAATAACGACTTGCTAGATATTATGTTTCAAGAGGAAAACTATAAGTTTCAATCAGTGTCCTCGAACGTTCTCGTTTTGTAACACTGTTTTGTAACAGGCTCACGTGTAAATAAGTTAGCTATAGTGTCGAAAATGTAACCTAACCCTCCTTCAATCGACAATATGTTATACTGGTTCAAATAGGAAACGATTTTATTCGGCTAACCGTGACGTAATTTCGGACAAACAATAGTATTTCCGTGGGTGTTGTTATAAAATCTTGTAACTAAGGCTTGACTCAATCCGTAGTTACGAGATTTTAAAACAACACCGACGGTTAATCAAAACAAAACAGTAAATCGAGTCTATTTTTAGCATAAAATTCATTGCTATTGTGATATGCTGTAGACGATGTAGACGGCACATTGTCGATAAAGATATGATTTCCAGGCCCGTAGGAAGCAATTTCATATGAGGGGGGGGGGGCTAAAGCCCTTGTCCTGAATACTGGGGAGACTAATTTGGATTTTCCCAAAATTTTCATTGTAAAAATAAGAAAATTCGGCATTTTTGGCCAACTTAGGGGGGCTTAGCCCCCCCCCCCCCCTTGACCCCCCCCCCCCCTGTTCCTACGGTCTAATGGTCTTTATCAATTTTAAACGCTATACAGAAATCATCGGTTGGATCACCATCCTTGTGGTATTAAACCCATTTCCAAACTTCAAAAATAAGACTTCCAAGTTGAAAGCTGCTCGAGACGAGAACATTTATATTAACTCTTTTCCAAACAGCAAAATCTTGGACTTGTCCGAATTCAAAATGTTGCAGACGAAAGTTTCAAGTGAACGAATTTCCACATTTTGGGGGGCTTTTGTGTAGAAAGATTAAGATTTATTGGAGGTTTACGTGTCACTCAACTACTGTGATCATATGCATACGGGACCTCGGTTCAAAGTCTCGTCCGAAAGACTGGAGAAATGGGGGATCGTACCCGCGACCCCTGTGTTACAAGTTCAGCGCGTTACCACTGCACCAAATGAAACAAGAGCTGTCCGAAGACAGCGCGCTCGACTTTCTAAGTTGCTTAGTATAAAGGGGGCATAACTCCAAATATAGTGGAGCCAGGGTCATGGGCTCTGGCAGTAAGGTAGAGGGTGTGATGGTGAATAAATATTCCAAGTTTGGGTTGAATCCCTTTGATAGTATGGAAGTTATTGATGTTTGAAAAAACTTTAACCTTTGTTGCAACGCCAACGCCGACGCCAACGTCGACGCCGACGCCCGGGTGACAGTATTTATAATAAGCTCTCATTTTCTTCGAAAGGTCGAGCTAAAAATGCTTGTCACAAGCATTTTTTTTTTCATTTCCCAGAATGTTTTCCAAGACCATTATTTTGTAGACAGTCAAAAAGAGTCATTTTGTGGTAATTGGTTAATGAATAAAAGTTGTGTCAAAAGTACAGAAAAAAAATAGTTCAATTGACGTGTAATAATAAAATGCCGATTATATTAAGTAAGCTCTTCTTTTGCCTTCACACTTTCAAAATATTTTACCATTACGGTTTACGAACTGAGAATGAAATGCAGAGCCAGAGGAGAAATTTGAAAAGTGCCAGTAAATCCCAAAATGTGTTACATTTCCATTCCAAATACAAACATAAACATTTTGTATGGTTTAGAATTTTGAATTAATGCATACTTATGGAAATATTTGACAAAAATGTTCAAAATTACCTCCATTGCATATGAATATAGTGTTAAATAATATTTTCTTCTTGAAGCATAATCTTGAAATCCGGCATGGCGAATCAACTTATGTGAGGTGTATTTACCTTAAAATGGCCGTGAAAACGAGTTCTTGTGTGGGAAAGGGTTAAAAGAGGTACGTATGTGAACAGTCGAAATATGGAACTGTATGTTCTGCGTAACTTTTCCTCGCCTAGATCAGGGGTTCGTACTAACAACGATCTTACTTAATCTCATTCGCAGTGATCTCCCTTTAATCAGGGTTGGATATCTGTCATCGCGAATAATACTGTCAAAATTCATACCAATATTAGATATTTTTTTTAATTTGGTAATTTTGACATTGTTTTGTTCATGTTTTAATATAGTTAGGGGTAATAAGGTGTGGGCGAAAATAAGAAATAACAATAACTTCAGAAACAAATAATATCACATGAAAATACATTTTTATTTCGCACCAATCAATCAGTAGGCCTACTCTACCGATTTCGTGAGCCCGATAACACTCGAGTGTGTCTATCAATCCGCCATCATGACACAGTCACGTGATTATAGGCTACCGCCGTCACGTGATTTCTGCGGTGGCAGTGATTACCTGCCGCTGGCGTAAATGTTGTTTGGAGCTTTGATCATACGACTACGTTTGTCGGGAAATCATGAGGACGAATTTGTCGTTTACAAGATGTTGATATCATGATAGTTCACCCCTAATGAGATTCGCTAGAAGTCGGAATTATTCGGGTGCGATCGAAAACATTCTGCGGTGGAACTCTCCACCGCCGAATGTTTACGACCGCGCCCGAATAGGTTCGGAGACGTAAGGACGCCGCTCGAAGAAAGTCGATGTTTTATTAAAAATGGCGACATTACAGGTAGGCTATTACACGTTAATACGGACCTTGGTATTGACGCCCAACTATATAGAAAATGCTGAGATAGAAACAATCTGTTTGCCAAAATATGTTCAGTTCTTCTGTACAAATCCGTTCTTTATCAATGTCTAATTTGTCCTTCATTCAAATGCAGATTTTTTTCAAATTGGAAAAACCTAATCATTCACCGTTTTGCGAAATGATTAAGTATCAACTGCCATGATGGTCATGTTCCGTATACCGGCTCACATGTTTTGTACGGTTGGTTTTACAGGGGACTAAATACCATATAGTAGATATACATAACATAGTGATTTAGAAATCTCGTTCGTATACTGTCTTGTTAACAAACAGATTGTCTTGCAAATAAACTTATTCGGTTTCAACCATTTTTCACGCTTACGGTGTTTCGTAACGAAGTTCACATGAACGAAATAAAGCCTACGATATTTAATAGGAACAAGAGCCGTCAGAGACGGATTATGCTCCCCGTATAAGGCATTGTCATCTTTAAGCCCCCTTTTTCCATGACATATTTTTCATACGCAAATTTTAAATAACGTATGGTGGAGGGCATCGAACTTGCTACTCAAATATGAAATTTAATCAAAGTCTGACCATTAGACAAGGAGAATTTAGAGAAAAACTGTTTTTTACCCTAAGTTCCCTTTCCCTTGACAAAGCCTTTAATCCAAAAAACGGGGAGAGATGCATCGGCACTATATCATAGTGAGTTCACATAGTAAGTATCATTCATTTGGCCCAAGGGTCATGGAGAAATTGCTCCGGACGGATGAACGGACGGAATGACGGACGGACAGGACGGACCGGACGGACGGACAAACAATGCGGCGACTATACATATGCTCTCCCTTCGGGGAGCATAGAAATGGGAGAAATGAACTTCTGCCCTACAGTGCATGCTACTCTTTCTCGTAATGTTTTGGTGTATTCTTAGAAAAGGGTCAACATCAGGTCAATATTACTTCGTCAAAACCGGGTTTTTAAAATGAAAAAGGAAAAAAGACCAACAATATAATTACAGAATGCTCCAAATTGAAAGCTGCTGCAGACAAAAAATGTGAACAAGAGCTTCGCAGAGCGGCGCATATACGCCCGAGAGGGGCTTGTCAGTAAAAATTGGCCATTTTTTCAATTCAAGGGCAGATAATTCAAACATGAAAAGTTATCAAAATTTTGTTTGCACAACAAGACACCATAGAGATTCATTGTGGCTAGTTTGATTAAATTCTGGTTGAAACTGTAGAAGTAGCGCACAGGAGAAAATGGACATTTCTGAGAAAATGCGCATTTTTCCTTAAATTCAAGGGCAGATAATTCAAGAACGAAAACAGTTATCTAAATTCTGTAAAAGGTGTGCACGACAAGACACCATGGAGATTCATTGTGGCAAGTTTGATCAAATTCTGATCAAAACTGTAGGAGGAGTTGCGCACACAAGAAAATGGGCATTTTTTAATTCAAGGGCAGATGATTCGAGAACGAAAAGAGTTATCTGAATTCCGTAAGCGAGGTGCACAACTAGACACCAGGGAAATTTATTATGGCAAGTTTGATCAAATTCCGATCAAAACTGTAGGAGGAGTTGCGCACACAAGAAATTGCCAACGACGGGACGGACGGACGGACAGACGGACAGACGGACGAGCGAGGCCATAACATAATACGACCCTTCGGGCGTATAAAAATGGGTCATCAACAATTACAGGGTGTACAACGTTCGAACAGCATTATGGGTAATTTCGGCTCCGCTGTGGAGTAATTTAGCGATAATTCCCTCGACTCAGGTAAGTGTTTATCAAATATTTCTGCCAATTAACGACCGATTTTGAAAAACTAGCATGGAGTGCCCCCACCTCAACCAAAGCAATCATCGGATGTTAATTTCACGTCCCTGCACACAGTATTAAAAAACTTATTGAAGAACGAAAATTAAAAAAAAAAGCGTTTTCTGATGGCACCGCTGTGGAGTAATGTACAATGTTTTTGAAGAAATGTGACTAAAATACCAATGTCCGCGTACGAAAGCATTATGTGTGTTATCAGAACGAGCCTAACTGCGGTCTGCCTAAGCGATTTGCAAGATTGCTCCGCTGTGGAGGGTACCAAAAAAGGCTCCGCTGTGGAGTCAAAACATGTTAAAAGACATGCATTGTTCTTTGCCACCGATAGGAAACCGATCGAACCATACAAATGCATCTTTTTATATCACCTTTGTATTATGTTACTTAGATCATGCCTATGTAAGTTTTAAGACCGTAAAATTATATATGGTTTCACAAAATGCAATCCATACTTCTGGTGCAACAACTCTAAGAGTCCTATAACGATTTCCATGTTTTCATGTATGAATATATGTTAGTTATATATATCAAACCATCCTTCAACAATCCGATGGTCATCCTCATTTTTATATTAAATCACACCGTTCCACGACCGTTACAGTACAAAAATCGAGTCCTTATAGACAAGAATTCTGACATCTCCATCAGCTTTCCATCGTATGAATAGCCTACTCCTGGAGAAGTGATTTTATGTGGAAAAGTTTTATTTTCTGGTCTTTGGACATTTTCTGGGCCAAGCTCAAGCTAGTTCGTCCATTATTAGATACCATATCATACACGGGCGTCATCGGCAATGAAATATGCCGTGGCTATTCTTCCTCAATTTCCGTTGCCACGGATGACGACTGGAATTTGACGAGGTTATTCCTTTTGCCTATGTCCGTTGCCACGGGTGAGGTTTGGTATATAATGATGGATAGAATACATGCATTGTATTCTCTAGGAACTATGTACATCTATCAAAATATCATTGGCATATCGTCGTTGTTAATGCAAAACCTCGTATCTCTACTGTCATAATATTTTGTATTTAGAGAAATTGTTAACTGCCTTGCACTGTTCTTTCAATACCAAGGCCCAACAATCGCATAATGTGCCATCTCACAGCGTTATTGTTTGGTCTTATAGTGAGAGATCTTCTGTAACATTCAAACCCGTCCCCGTCTAACTCGACCTATCCACCACATAATGTGCCAACTCACTGCGTTGTTGTTTGGTCTGATACTGAGAGATCGTCTGTAACATTCAATCGCGTCATCCAGCAACCCTTCATACTGCATACACTGTCCCAACACATTGTAGGCTGTTTCTCTGTGAGTTAGATACTCATTGTTACGAACACAGTTACTCAGTTTGTTAAGTGCCGTGTACTGTTGGTCATGTTGTCCAAGATGTCTGAATGTCATGTATTGAAGATGATAAAGGTAAGGGAGAGAATCCATCACAACCAGATCCATCCAACGTTTGCGCTGCACATGTCTCCTTTTCTCTTGGTCTGTCGATCTAAAGAATTCATACTGCAATTCTCGAGGACAACATTGACGCTCAGCCTTTGAGAACATCACACCCAGAGCTAGCATGTCGGTTGTTGGATACTTCTCACAGGATTCTCGTTCTAGGAATCCAGGAGGATATTTGTCACCGTGACAACCACATATCATCATCACACTGTCAGTCATTCTCTCTTCCACGTCCTGCAGAACCGACAATGTCCTCTCTAACTGGCCTGTACAATACAGGTAGGACGCAAACTTTAACCGTGATGACGACACGTCAGAGTTGAGACTCAGATCAAACAGTTGAAATATTGACGGTTTTAACGGAGCGTTACGACGTAGACATTTAGTTGCCTCGGTTGTCGCCACAAACGAACAAACAAATCGTAAATATAACTGTGCTGATGTTTTTTGTAATTCTCCTTTTTCTGTACAAGAGTTCTTCACAAGATCGATCAAATTACAAAAATCAATTACGCTTAACTTTCTCCTAACAATCATTTGCAATGTACCTATAAAAGGATAGAAAATCTTCAGCACCTCTCTTGCTTGTTTTGAATTCAAGACCGGGACCTGTTCTTGTGATATGATAAAGTTATTATCATATATGTAAGTGCTTAATCTAGAATTGATGTTATCATAGTTAATCATGAGAAGGAATCTCCCATTGGATTTCAATAACGACTTCAGGATCGACCTAATGATCATCTTGTTTCTTGCGTCAACCTTCCCCAGAAAAAGGTTAGCTCTTTTATTGAAGTAGTTTGGACAGTTTTCATCCAGAACTGCTGCTATCATATACAGAAGGACCTGATGAACACATTGGAGTAGATTGTGTTCTTTCCAGAACTCTTTGCGAGTATTCTCTATACAGTGAAACAGTAGAGTTTTACACATATAACTAGATATGGTATCAGTTAGGCGGGGTTGTATGAACGTTTTAACGATCATCTTGAGGAGTACATAACATCTGATTTGTGTTATATTCAAACTGAACATCAAACATCGTTCAGCGAGAGATGTTGAAATTCTCCAAGTTTCGTCTCTGTCATCAAGACAGTGGGCCGTCTTTACTACAAAACAGCCAGTTGACTTCATATGCCGTATCATCTCGGGTGTAGGCCAGTCTCTCATTGAAGCAGTTGGTGTCGATTGTTTGTAGTGTAAAGGCCAGGTCTGACATCGTAGTGCCGGGACTGAATCTATTTCTACTCTGCCTTGTATTGTATCTGCAGGGCCGTGACGAACTAATCCTCGTAAAGCAATATGATGACATCCTTTAAATATCACGTTTCCATCATTATCAACCACCCAGCTTCCACCACCAGGACAATCATCTTCATGCACTGGTAGCGGGAAGTTTTTGTAAAGCAGCTGTAATTTACAGTGTCCAGGATATAACCGTTCATTACGAAGCATTATTAGGCTACGCTTACCATGTTGCCAGTCTTTCCAATCTTGTATTACGTTGGTATCTTCAAGTGAACTAAGAATATCTATATCCGAGTTCAGATCGACTGTTGTTGTTCCCTCTGTTTGACTACCAAATATATGGTGTTTAACGCTATTCTGGTGTATCATCTCTGATAGAGTGTACACATGTTCTACAATGAGATTAGCTCGTCTTCGCTTCAACACACATTCCTCGTTCACACCCACATCGTTCATCACATGGGATAATATCAGGGATATATTCGTGTAGTAATCTGGACAGTCAGCCATCTGTTCTGAAGAAAACTTTTAGCAGTAACAGCTTGAATAACAAGAGCCGTCAGAGACGGACAATGCTCCCCGAATAAGGCATTGTCACAATAAATATATGCCATGCATAGCTAATATAAAGCTAACAAATGTTAAGCCCCCTTTTTCCATGACATATTTTGTATACGCAAATTTTATATAGTTTATTGTCAAGGGCATCTGATTTGCTACTCAAATATGAAATTTCATCAAATTCTGACCATTAGACTAGGAGAAATTAGAGAAAAACTGTATTTAACCTTAAGTCCCCTTTTCCCATGACGAGGCCTCAAATCCAAAAACCGGGAAAAGTACATCGGCATTTTGTCATAGGGAGTTCACATGGTAAGTTTCATTTGATTTGGCCCAAGGGTTATGGAGATATCGGTTCGGACGGACGGACGGACGGACGGACGGACGGACAGACGAAGCGGCGACTATATGCTCTCCCTTCGGGGAGCATAATTAAGCAGGTATTCGTGATGATGTCAGTTGGTCGGAATGGATAATCATCCCGCTTAAAGAGCCTTCCATAAATATTTTTTCATCTGAAAGTACATATTTTTTCATACGAAAATTCTGAAGATTCAAGCTAAAATAGAGTGTCTCGTGTAGAGATTGTGTGTGCTCGAGTTTGATATCTTTTACCGGGATATGATTGGATAAACAGCTGGAGCAGAAGTCGAGTTGATCGGGAATGCGTTCGGGAATAACTCTTACAAGTCGAGGTGATCGAGTGCCCCTAACTGCTCTATGGCAGCGGATCAACTCGATCTACTCGAACGCTTAAATGCCCTCGGTCAAACTCGACCATATGACTTCTTCTCGATCTCTAGTCGATCAAACCCGACCTCTTCACCCGATTTGATCGAGTGAACAGATGAACCAGAGGTCGAGTTGATCGGGGTGTGGTCGGAAATTACTCGAGTACAAGTAGAGGTAATCGAGTGCACGTTCGGTTCAGGTCGGAATACAAATTATCTACCCGATCACACTCAATCTCCAGACCCGACTGATTCTCGACAAGGTCGATCTTCTACCCGATCAGTACACAATCGCTTCTGGATCATTTTTGTACTCGATCACACTCGACTGTTTTTGCATGTCATAAAAACTCGAGTAGGAAGCCCGAGCGATGCAGATCAATTTCGATCACCTTGACCGCTTCCGATCACTCTTGCAGACCGAGCTCGACCTGTATTCGACCGCTTGAACGAGTTGAACTGGTCGGCAGTGGGAGCACTAGGTCGTGTGGTAATAAATATGTACAAAGAGCAAGTGATCCCGCGCAGATAATATTAACAGAAATATTGAAAATTATCGGAAATTGCGTTTCACGCGATTCCCCGCTCTGAAACATAACACGTACAATTGACATAATGGTATTGAATGCCTTAAAGAATGCATTAATCGTTATATTAAATCAAATTAAGGATGAATCAATAGCTAAAAGTACATTTACGTCACATTTAAATTATATACATATTTAAACCGACATTATGATGAAATTATTATGAATATGTGATAATCACAGACGCTGTAAAAAGATTTTCATTCAGAACATCTAGAATAGAATCAGCTCGATCTGGTCGTGTACAGATCGAGATGGTCGGGTCTTGATCGTGTAGGGCTCGAATTAACCCATTACCAAATAGATTGTTCTCAGACTAGTCCAAATTCAAAGATGATGCAGACGACATTTTCAAGTGAATGAAATTTTACATTTTTGGGTCTTTTTACTTAGAAAACATTGTGGTAAATGAAGAAATTGCTTGTCACAAGCAATTTCTTTATTTTCCACAATATTTTCCAAAGCCATTATCTTGTGGAGAGTCAAAAAGAGTCAATGTTTGGAAATGGGTTAAGGATGGGGTGATCGGGTAGAAATCGGAAAGATGGTCGGGATTCAAGTGGGAAATGATTAGGAGTGCTCGGGCGGGGGACTAGTTTGATCGACTAAAGATCGAGAAGAAGTCGTGTATATACATTTGGTCGGGCTTGATCGGGTAAATTAGGTGGTCGTGTTGATCGAGTTGATCAGATCGGCAGTGGGAACCTAGCATAACAGAAAAGGATCATCGTCTAAATATCAACTTTTGATATAGAAAGAGTACTTTACTTCGTTTTGGTGTCCATGATAGAAACAAACTTGGAAAAGCATTTAAGCAATAGAAGATGATGCTGATCTCATTTTGTCTCAACTTTTACTGTTGTATTATTGTACAAATCTTGCATTTATATTTTTCTGATATTGAGGCTATTTGCTAAATCTGCTTTCACTTTTTATATAGGTCTAAGCTAGTGTAAATAGTTAAAAGGTACAATAACATGTCGCAACTTTTAGAAAATGAACAAAACTATAAGACTTAGACCATGTTTTTGGACTGAGAATTGGAAAGGGGACATGAAAGCATTACAAAAATTCCAAACCCAGATCAGCTTGTGCCTAGGCATGCTCTGATCAAGATCCGTGCTAATTTCTTACAGTTCCTTCGCTAATACTAAAGAAGAATAGTTTTGGTCTTCAAGATAACAGTGTAGGCTACATAGATGCATAAACTTAGCCTACTCGTATTTTCATGCTGGTCTGTATTCGCGAGCTGATCTGGATTCGATGTTTGATCCAAAATGCTGTAAGAGCCCTTTTCCATATCCCGATTCATTTAGAAAGGCGGATGCAGTATGTATTAGATGACACAATTAACGATATCAAAGTATAAAATGTGTATCTTACGCAACATTTTATTTCTTTTCTTTCAATGTCTTCTACTTATTCATAACCGTTCCGTAACGGACTTAAAAACGCCATGTCTTGTTTAAAAAAGGGTTATAAAATATTGATCACTAGATAAGTAAACCAACATATCGCTGCTTTTCAACGAAAACCTCGTAACTGCAGCTTGTTTTACGAGGTTGAAAAGCGACGATGAATTATAAATATGAAATTAATCGTACTTACGAGATTGGCAGATCTACATTTAGAACAAACATGGAAAATGATTTCTTATATTTTAAACTAATCCAAGTATTTCTAGCCCTATGATATGTCTGGTGATGTTTGATTAATTATCATGGCGGCATCTGACATAATGAGTATGATATCAGGCTTATAAATCGGAATTTTAACCCGAAACCGAAAGTGTCGATTGTAAACGGTCATATGACAACAACGTCCTTATAATAAGATCCGCCACCACTTTTGTCGTTCCTTTCCCAAACAAGACCTAATTTTTTACGCACTTAGCATTAGGATGATCCTTTTCTCTCCGTATTTTCTGTGCTGTGATAGACGCGTATAATATGTCAGGCCCGTAGGAACAAGGTGGGGGCTAAGGCCTCCCCATACCAGTGTTAGTCAAAAATGCCAAATTTTCTTTACTTTACACAATTCAGCCCCCCCCCCCCCCCAATATTCAGATAGGCCTACTGGGGCTTTAGCCACCCCAATATCAAATTACTTCCTACGGGCCTGTATGTGGTCCTTTAATCCGAGTCTTCTCTGATATAAATACGCTCTTTGATAGTTTGATTTTTCGCTATGTAAATAGCGAAAAATCAAAATATCAAAGAGCGTATTTACATCAGAGAAGACTCGGATTAGTGGCCCTTTGATATCAATGAAACCAGATGTTTCGTCTTATTTCATATATGATAATGTACAGTGCGTGGCCATATTAAAGTACGCACATCACCTTACGTACGTTGACCCCTAACGGATGGATCTCAGAAGTTAACATCGGATTTTAATCGGAATTAGGTATTTATTATTTTATAAATTCCAAGCGACATTTCTAAACCGTTGTCGAATGAGACAAATGGTAAACCCAGCAGTGGGACATGGAAGCATTCAAAGAAAATGATGAATTGCTAGTTATCAGTATTTTCGCTCACTGCCGTCAAAACCGGCCTTGGTTTCGTGGTTAGGGTTTCCAAAGCAGATGTTAATAGGGAAATGGTAAACACAAGACGAGATGGTACGTATAGTCCAGTCACAATATTTGGGCAGCTGTTTACAAAATTTACATATGTAATGAACACAATATCGAACTTCAAACGACTGCAATTTTGCATTTGATTGTTAGAATCTTGCAGGTGTCTCACACCTGCAAGATTCGAACCATCGCACCAAAATTGAATAAATCATTAAGAACGCATGTCCTTGTTAACAAAGGTAACATGTGTAAACAAGCTTCATAATATCGTGACTTGACTTTAATACTTTCTGTGATACCTTTCCAATGCCCCAGAAACATTTCTAAATCAAGACTCATACGACAAAATAGGTTAATTATTTACCTACTTATAGAAGAAAGATTTGGTGATTGAAACAAACAATTTTGTAGTAAAGAAACAAAATGCTGGTCATCAAATGAATCTTTTTTCATTCCACAGCCTCTATCAGTACGTGTTTCAGACCGGGGGTGTTGTTTTGGAAAGGGTTCATACTTCATAGCTCACTATCACCCGATTTTCATTTAGTTAAGGGAAATAACTATGTGACTATCGGTTACATTGGTATTGTTCCGATTAAGTCCCTTAGCGACGTTTCAATGGAGTTTGTTCACTATTAAAACACTTATTTGGCATTTCTCACACTAATGCAAGCACAACATCCAAAATGAACCACAAATTCTTCTCTTTTGTTATACAATTGTGCGCGCGCATTCGTCAAATTATATTAGTACCATGGTGAAGACAAAGATACAGTGTAAGGCATTTGAGACCAACGTGGTTCCATATCAACCTGCGCCTAAATACAGTCCGTTCAAGATCCAGTATGACCTCCAAGGGTTCTGTCAAGTAAATTAGAAGCTTTAAGAAGCAATATGTATAGAGTGTGTACATGGAGACTGATCCAGATATTTTATGGTCTTATACATCTTCGCAAACTTGGGATTCTGTCCCCACTTTGTTCATTGTGAGTCGTAATGAACAAAGTAGGGGTAGAATCCTTGGCTTGCAAAGATGGGTCTCTTAGCCATAAGGCCATTATTTTCAGAAATTTGGTTCCCATCAATTGGTTGATAAGTATAAACCTACGTGGAACTACCAGCTGAATACCTGTTGTGGTGAAACTGGTGACAAAAAATGATCAGTAGTAGAATCATTGTGACAAGCAATTTCTTCATTTCCCACAATGTTTTCTAACCAAAAAAGATCAAGAAATGTAAAATTCCATTCGCTCGAAATTCTCGCCTGTAACATCTTTGGACAAGTCTAATATTTTGCCCTCTGGTAATGGGTTAACATCTGCCTTCTCAAAGGTCAAAACCAGATACTATTTATACAAGGGTTACGTATCTCTACCTATCAGTCTACGATTACTAGGGAACGATTTTGATCGAGCTGTAAGAGCCTCGGTGTGAAGTTAAAGTGAGAGTCAGATTGGCTTTTCAATTACGCTAACCCTTTCATATAACAAGACTTGGTTTTGGAGGATGTTATCGTGGAACCGATTATAGCAAACCAAGAAATACAATATCGATAGCCCAATAGGGCTGTAAGAACATTCATGCAATAAAAATATGCATAATTCCTGCCTTCTCAAAGGTCAAAACCAGACACTGTTTGTGAAAAGGTTACTAATCTCTACCTATCGGTCTACGATTACTATAAACGGTTAAGATCGAGTAGGAGCCTCGGTGTGAAGTTAAGGTGAGGGTCAGATTGGCTTTTCAGTTACGTTAACTCTTTCCCATAATAAGACATGTTTTGACGTCCCTAATAGAAAAATGATTGTGAACACATTAAGTCAAAAGAAAAAAAATACTGATAATCAGCATTTTCTCCTTTTGCTCAATATTTTCTTTGCTTTATTGAATACAAATTATGTCTTTGCTAACATCTTTTTTGTCGTCCGTAGCAGCTTTTAAACTAAACCTTTAAAGTGGGAAAGGGTTAAATAGGCAATAAACCAAACTAAATGGATAGCCGTTCATTAACAAAGTAATCGAGATAATGGGAATGTCAACTTGTTCATTTCTTCTAAAAAGTCTCAATTAACCAATTTTAACAACAGCCCACTGCTCTGATTATTCCTTCATAGAAAGTTATAAATTGTATATCGCTGCTTTTCAACGAAAACCTCGTAACTGCAGCTTAAACCAAGCTGCTATACTAGAAGAGGTTTTCGCTGAAAAGCTACGATATACATGAATGATACTGTAGTAAACATTAAATTAAACCGGGTGATTGTTTGGAGGAAAGGAAAAGTAAAAGAGATAAATACTGATGACCATTATCTTCCACTTGAATTGTCGTCTGTAACCGCTTCGAAAATGAAACAATCTAGATTTTGTCGTGACCCGTGTGAGGGTGTACATGCGGTGGGGGGGGGGGGGGGGCAATAACTGCATCTATTTTGGAGAAATTCAAGATCTGAATATACAAGAGAAAATGAATCCTTTCCAAAACATTATATAATTTTGATGTACAATTCTGAGATAGCTCTGAAAACATCGAGACAAAGGAAGAACTCACTCATCATCCCTCCATTTCTGTAGCAAGATATTTCATCATTCTAGTGTCGAAGAGAGGTTTTCTTCCGTCTGCAGTTCCTATGAAATTTGACCAATCTAAGATTTTCTGTTTAGAAAGACACCTATCCCTTTCAATCCATGATTTTGACGCCCTTGATAGAAAGAGCTAAAAGGAAAACATCAAGACTAAAGAAGAAAATGCTGATAAACAGCATTTTCTCCTTTTGTTTTGATGTCTTACATACCATATTTTACACAAATCCTAATTCTATCAATATGTATGCAGTTGTCTGCGGCAACAACAGCTGGAGAAGTTTGGGACGGGGAAAGGACTAATCAAATTGAAAGCATAATAAACCATGGTTGTGCCAGTGGCATGTAACTCTAGAAAGTGGTTAGTATGAAGGATGAAAGAAAAACAACATCTCATAATTATCGAATACCGTGGAAAGCTTGGAAAAACACACCAAGTGTTTTAGCATTTTAGGACAACCATAGATCCAGTTCGGTATGCAGATATGCGCACAATGATCAGGATCAATGATGTTGGTTTTATACTTGTGTGATCTCTTTATTTAACTCTTTCCCAAAGAAGATATGAGACGCGTTCTTTATTTCGAAGTTTTATAAGATTTTTAAGCGAAGTAAGGTAAAGCGTCGTTTAGAAAGAGTGCTTTAGAGATTCTTAAAGTCTCTGGTTTTGACGTATCAAATAGAAAAAAACTTCATAAAATATTGAGACAAGTGAAAAAAAAACGCTGATTATCCTCTTCCATAAAAAATGAGGCAAAATAAGAAACAACTGAAATGAGCCTTTTCTTATTTTTGCCTTTATATTTTCAGTGATATATGATACGATGTCCTATTATTATCAGCATCTGTTTTGTCGTTTCCTTCGACTTTCAAATGGGTCCTCCCAAAAATGTTGTTGTTTTGGGAAAGGATTACTTCATGTAGCAACGGCACATGGTAAAAGCGTCGAGTAACAGTGCTTATAATGCAAGCGTTTGTATTTTAACATTGAAATTGAAATTACGTAATGATTTTATTTCATAATAAATAAGTTTATTCATGAAAGATGAAATTCACAAATATAACACATCGTCAACATGGGATTTTCTATTATCAACCCTTTCCCAATAAAACCTGATTTTGAAGTCCATTTTAAAGATGGTTTAGGGAAACACTGACAGCAAAGAAGAAAGAGACAATAATCAACACTTTCTCAAGAATTTCTTTCCTATGGTATACAGCTCTTTACAAGACTTTTGATATCACTTATTTTGTCGCCAGGGAATAATTTCGAATTTGACAAAGCTTAAATTGTGCAGATTTGGTAAAATGTTGTCTTTTCGTTACCTAGTCACGGTGGGGATTGTGCATGATGGGATGGATAACGAATACGGACAGATTTGCCTCGCTTCATGTAAGAAATTGTGCAATAATTTTCTTGTTTCTGCGTCAATTGTCAAGCGGTTTGTTGCATGTACCCGCATTACTGAGCTCTTTCCTCAGATATATGACTTGTTTGTAAAATATTTGTACTTTGTCCAAAAATTAATCCCAACCGATCAGAAAAACGACAAAAAATCCATGTCATTTTTCTAGTCGGTTGGGATCGACTTTTGAGAAAAGTACAAGGAGTTTCCCGATAAGCAATACATCTGAGAAAAGGGCTCAGTAAGACGGCGTACATGCAACAAATTGCATGAAAATTGACGCTAAAATAAGAAAGTTATTGCGCAAATGCTTACCTGAAGCGTGGTTAATTTGGCCGTAGTCGTTACCATTTCGCTTTCTGGTCGGTTGGGACAATATTTTGGAAAAAGTACCACGAGTTATCTAATATGTCATACATCCGATGAAAGAGCTCGGTAAGGCGGGGTACATGCAACAAACCTTTTGAAAATTGACGCACAAATAAGGAAGTTATTGCAAAAAGTCTCACCAGAATCGAGATTATTTTGTCCGTATTCGTTATCCATCCCATCATGAACAATCCCTACCGTGCTGGTGCAGGGCAAGTGCAGAATATCGTCGCTTTTCTTCGAAAACCTCCTAACTTCACATTGTTTTAAGCTGGAGTTACGAGGTTTTCGAAGAAAATCGCCGATATTTTGGAAGCTCATTAGTTATACATACATAACCTGGTGGTGGTGATATTCACCAACATTTCTAGTTTTACCGAAATTCTAAATATAAATTACATTACAATCAATCTGATTGGACGAGACGTATGTCTCGGCCAATCAGATTGATTGTTGTGTAATTTCAAAAGGTACATTGTATTCTGAGAGTTGGACTGATTGATGAATATCACCCCAGGGCTATGAGCAGAATTCTACAATATGACACAAACTGCAGATGAACTTTGACCTACCCCTAAAGGGTCACGGGGGTCCTTATAATCCGAAGGGGTTCCGTAATTACTTTTGATAATGACTTCTTTCGAGTTTTTCAGCAAATGTAAAATATGTCTATGTCCGTACTTAATTGCAGCACCGTACAATGAGAGTGGACAATAGGGCTCAAAATAGTTCTCCTTGTGGGACAAATCCTTCGTTTCCATGTCAACGTTAAAATGTTTCAGTAAATTCTCCATTTTGTCATAGTCACCTGCAATGGTTGCGTGTGCAAACTCGATAGAAACCTCGTTGTTTATTAACAGTTGAACGATCTTCTCCTCTGCACCATTTTCCTTAGCGAATTCGATTAATGATTTATTATTTCTTGTGATATTGACCCGGCACCATGACTTCACTAACACGTTAACTTTAAATGATTTACCCTGCTCTACCGGGAGCCAGTACCCTGGTGCAAACTTCCGGTACGCTGACCTAAATTCGTATTCCACCGGACCGGAACAGGAAACGATGAGTTCTTCGTCTGCTTCCGGGTCACATGTTGACCCACACTTGATGAGACCTATCATGAGTTCTAGTAAATGCATTTTGATTGACAATTGCAATGGCGAAACGCCTTCTTTATTTACAACGTCTAAATTCACGTCGGCGTTTGAAAGTTGGTATAGCATAGGTACGTACTTCGTTTCATTTATCGGACTAGCTTCAATGAGAATAATGTGAAGAAACGTACACCCTGTATTTTCACAAGTCAAATTGACATTTTCACCGAACTTGATACTATCCAATACTTTTCTAGAATCCTGGCTACATATACTCCTAAATATGCCCGAGTTCTTGAAGTTTTCGGACAGTCCGAGTTTCTCACTCGGGTTTTCTCGTACTGGAAGCTTAACGATTTGGGGTTCATGAGTATTTTGGCCAGGAGCGATAACTTGTACATCCATTTTCATGATGTTCCTTTGTTGATGGCACTAGGTTGTAGCTCTTTCCTGTAGTTGAATATTACATCGTTTCCTTGTAGATAATTTCGTCCCAATCAAGTTGTGGTATTTTCTCGTTGTTGTGGGATTCGTTTGCCATTGTTGTTTCTCAATTCAGGTAATTGTCGCAATTAGATCGACTGTGTCCCAATTATTCGATCAATTCGCAAGAAACGGGATTTTCTATAACTGCCGTATCGTGCCAGTTATTGGTGGTATGAAATTCTGAAAAATGTCAAAATAATATGTAGCAAATGTTTCTATAGAAGTAATTTAATAAACTTAAGCTTATGATTTGGGACAATTTAAAAGCATATAGACTTAAATCTTGTAAAGTGACTGGGACCATCAATACAAACCGAAAACATTTAGCAGCAAATATTCCTTTTGCAACCAACAAATGATTATATTTCCACTGGTGAAAATAGTTCTCCGTGATATAGCTGGACTAACAATTTCTTTCAAGTACAGATCTCTATAGGCTAAATGACCTGGCAAAGCATCTCTAGCTATTAGCCAGAGATACTCTGTCAGGTCATTTATCGTGATCTATACAAAATGAGTAGGCTAACGTTAGACAGCGTATAAAAATCGAAAGTTATGAAAGTCGAAGTTATAATTAATAAAGAAAAAATAAACCCTACAAAGGCATCACATGTTATCGAAGAATACTTCCACGCGTAAATATCCTGTTTCTATTGATTAACCCTTCACCAGATGACAAAATTCAAAATCAAAGATGTTGCAAAGGACAATGTCTAATGACTTTGTGGTATTTCTGGGTCGAAAACATTGTCGTAAAGGTCTAGTCACATACGATTCCGAGTCCATATTGCGTCCACTTTACGTCCAAAATTATACTGCAAGGATCCCATGCTTAAGACGTGCTCCAGCACTGGTATGGACGTAGAATATGTGTGACCGGGCCATAAGCAAGTATTAACCCATTACCACACAATGACTCCTTTTGACTCCTTACCAGATAATGGCTTTGGAAAACATTGTGGAAAATGAAGAAATTGCTTGTGACAAGCAATTTCTTCATTTCCCACAATGTTTTCCATCCAAAAAGTCATACAAATCAAATATTCCATTCATCTGAAACTGTCGTCTGCAGGATCTTTCAATTTGGACAGCCCTAAAATTTTGTCGTTTGGTAATGGGTTAAATTGGTGCCATCTAAAGTTGTCATATCGGCTATAAGTAGTCTATAAAAAATAATAATATACCTGTCAGAACTGAAGAATGATTTCCACCCGTAAATATCCTGTTTTCCTCGTCTAGGAATTGATTAACGGAAAGCGGCAGTCTATGGTTTATGCTTCATTGGTTCTCATGGCTCTATAAAAGAGAAGATGTATGAATATTTTATGATATTAGCTTGGATAGGGGAAAATGGACCATTGTGGCAGTTGAGAACAACATGGGTCTAGATCAGCTTCAGTATTCATACAGTCTGATCTAAAGCCATGGTGTATCCGTACTGTATTAGGCATACGTTTTTCTCGTCTAGGAATTGATTAACGTATTTGACATTCCGTGGTTTGTTCTTCATTGGGTTCACGGCTCTTAGTCTATAAAGTAGAAGCGGGTGTATGAATATTTTATAATATGAACCGGGATCTGGAAAAATGTGCCCTACCGACGATTGAAATCACTTTGGATCTAGATCATGCATGTATAAAGTCTGGTTTACACTTTGCTGACTGTTGACCACGGTCAGAGGCTTTGCCTTTTTTTCATATTACTTTGTTGGTCCATGCGGGTCTGCATAAGTATGAACATTTTATGATAAAAGCCATGATAGGGATAAATGGGCCTTAACCCTCCCCCCCCCCCCAAAAAAAAAAAGACCTGCTTTTGACACACCTTACAGAAATTGTTTGGGAAAACAAAGAAGAAAATGCTGATAATCAGCATTTTCTCCTTTTGCCTCAATATTTTCTGTGCTTTAATGTACGCAAATCCCATCTTTATGGACACTTATTTTGTCATTCGCAGAAGCTTAAGCGCGGGAACAGTACCAATTCATGCCGGTTTGGAAAAGGTTAAGCAGTTTAGAACAACATAAATCTAGACCAGCCTGTGCATTCGCACAGTATAATCTGGATTCATTGTGTTCTCTGATAGTTTGAAGTTTCTTCGTTGCATGTGACCACTCTCGGAGAGTACCATGGTCCTGACAAGGCTGCAATATTCTCCCAAGGCTAGTACGCTGTATCGGCCCCGTTGCAGCTTCAAGTAAATCAGGTTAATGCCCCATCAGCATCAAAAGTGCCCAACAGCTTAATTTTCCTCGAAATGATCAACACATATAGAGGAATTTGCCTTGTTTCTTGTCAAAAACTGATAACTAGGGCCTAAGGCATTTTTTACAATATACATACATAAAACATTATGGGAAAAGGAGAAATTGCTCAAAATGAGCAATTTCTTCTTTTCCCATTATGTTTTTAATCACAATTATTTGCATAAACACTGTATTGTAAGCTTCCAACGATACTGCCACTACAGCTTCAAATTATTCTGGGGAGAACCCTGAGTCCGGACAGGGGGGTTGAAGCTGGTGTAATCCGAGCCTTCTCAGATAAAATTTCGCTCTTTTATATTTGGATGTCGCTATTTGTAAATAGCGACATCCAAATATCGAAGAGCGAATTTTCATCAGAGAAGACTCGGATTAAGGCTGATCCGGATCTGCTGTGATTCCAAAATGCTCTAATAGTATTTTCCCGTATCCCATCCAATTCGTTCAATCTGGGTTTTAGTTAGGCCTAATGATAATGTGATCTTATCATTGATTTGTTAAATTAATTAGTGCAGAATGCAACAGAATCTCTGATTTGGTAAATTAATTTATTCATATCCCCATGCAAAATTTCCGTTTCGTATACACGTTTAGGCTACATTATTCACAAGTGCTTTAATTTTTTACAAAATTAATCTTTAACTTCAAACGCACTCACAAAATATTTTATTATAAACCTACTTACACGTATGCGACAAAAAATAGGATCAGTATAAAAATGATTCCCTCCATTCAAATAGATACCACTCTGAGATTTCTTGGTTAAAATGACTAGGCCTAAATTATGGTAGACGACCTAGAATGCTTTTACTCATGGCGCGAAAAGTTACGCTTTGAAAACGTAAAAGTTACGTCATTAGAAAATCAAAACAAGTTGAACGTTTGGTGGTTGTAACTACCAACGTTCTCTCATTCATTTATTTTAATTTTAAGTTTATCATTTTTAAACGGCAAATAAGGTTATTCTTATATCAAAGGTTGCAGATGACTTAAAGGAAGTTAATGAAATAAGATAAATATACGTGTAGGCCTAGGCCTAGGCTATATAGCAAAGAAAACGAAGAAAAAACGGCATTTCTCCTATTGTGTCAATGTCCTTCCAATTTTTCTTTTAATAAGGGATGTCAAAGCCAGGACCAGTTTCGTCAAAGCTTGTAAGTCGTAGTTTTGTCTTACAAATGTCCTACGAAACGCTTCTAAAGAACAACAACCATTTTAGGTGTCGATAAATTGGTGGTAGGCCTACGTGATTTTTGTCCTGAGTGTGTCATAGAACACTTAACCAATAATAGACTACATTAAGACAAAATGCGTCTTAACTTTAGTTGCTTTGGTTAAACTGGTATGGTCTTAAATTGGCAACATAACAAATAAAGGGGCCTAATCTGTGACACAAATAAGACCAAAAAGAGAGTCTATATCTTTCACGATTTGTCGTCCGAACAAAATGAATAAACCCTTTCCAAAACAGAACCATGTTGTTTTTCTTGGCGCCCTTGACTGAAGAAGCATTAGAAATATTGATATAACAATAAAGGAAAATGTGCGTGTCAGTATTTCTTCTTTACTCTCGATATATTTTAAAAAAAAAAAAAAAAACATACACTTAAGAATGTACCAGATAATGTTTCAATAAAATATCAATTAAATTTCTGTGGGCCTACATAACGACATAGAATTTTAGACAGTCTATAAATTAATTTAGATAGATGCAGCAATATGTTAAAAGATAGACGAATTTTATCAAATATATCGTAAAAACATACCTTTCTTACTTGAATCCCGCGTATCAATACAAAATCTTTCCTAATCTCATGTTTCAATACCTTTAAGCATACCGTCCACGTTCTAAACTTATCGATCTTTTAATGGGTTCGATCTGGCAAAAAAGGCCGAATACACAAAACCTATACTATACGTACAATATAGGTATTGGAATTTCTTTGCAGTTGTGTATGACTTGACCCTGTCCCAAACAAGACATGATTTCGACGCCATTATGCTAATAAAAAAGGCTTGGGAAAACATTGAGAGAAAAGAAGAAAACGCTGGTATCCAGCATTTTCTCCTTTTCTCTCGATGTTTTCTATGTTATAGTTTACTATTTTTTCTTCTTTTCATTAACGTCAACTTTGTATCACTAGAGTTTGTCTTTTGGAAAGGGTTAATCCTGTCCCAGAGGACGAAAATTTGCACTGGTCCAAATTGAAAGATACTGCAGACGACAAAAACAAAGTCATGTTTATAGAAATTCGTTATTTCTATTTTTCAGCTCTTTAAAAAGGGGGAAGTAGAAGCTGGTCCTTATCATCTTTTCTCTCAATGCTTTCCATATCATGTCATGGAAAGGAACACTAAAGCCAGGGCTTGTTTAAGAAAGAGTTAAAGAGTATTCTGTGAAAGGGGGAGTTCGAACGACGCGTCTATAGATCTTATGCAGACTTTTACCACAAAATATCGTTTTTATCACTCTTTTGTGTACATGCCAAACTGATAAACCGATTCATAAAACAGGGCCAACGATTTCCTTCTTATTCGTCAATGTTTCTTCTGTAATGGCAAAGGATTTTGTGCTAAATATAGTCTTGGTTTACGGTTATATTTTGATAAGCCGTCAGTGTTGTTATAAAATCTCGTAACTACGGCTTGAAGCAAGCCGTAGTTATGAGATTGTATAGCAACACCCACGAAATATTATTTGTTTTTCCGAATTTACGTCACTGTTAACTGAATAAAATCGTTCCCTATTATACCTCCGATGATCCCATTGAGGATAAAGGGTAAAGGATTTCAATTTAAATCTATTAATTGGTTAACCTCTATATGTATTGGGGGACAAGTTTCAACAGCCCTGCTATAAAACACTTCAAACCTGTTTGAACTTTAACTTTTTATCGAAGTGGTTTTGGTTTTGAGGTCCCCAACATTGAACGAATTTGGATTTCGCATTGAAGGGAAAGATGAACATGGTCGTGACCAGTATTTTCTTCTTTTCCACCAATACTTTACATGCCTATTTTCGTAGCATTAATTCAGTTTTCTGCAACATAATTGAATAGTTCAATTTAGACCACTATATGCTAAGGTGTTGTTGTTTGGGAAAATGCTATATAAGTATTTCTAAATTGCTTCCTTGAAAGATAGTCATATGCGAAGAACAGCATGGTTTGATGGTGAAACACCTACGTCTTCGTAATGTAAGGTTCCGACTACCAATCAGATCAACTCACTACAAATGACTTTTTCCTGATCTCTAGTCTATACATTCGATCGAGTGAACAGTTTAAGTAAATGTCGAGTTGATTGGTGTGCGATCGCGAACCATACGAGTGCAAGTAGAGGCGATCGAGTGCGGGTTTGGTGCAGGTCGTGGAAAAGATATCAGCTCGATCTCCAATACGATTGATTATCGATCAAGTCGATCTATCCGATCAATACATGATCGCTTCCTGATCAATTTTCTACTCAATTGCACACGAATATTTTGACACGCAAATGATAACTCGTGGATAACCTGGAATGGTCTTGGTAATCGAGTTTGATTTGCATCGGCCCGGCTTTCTACTCGATTTCTTTCGCATTTCAAAATTTTCGTGTGTGTGATCAAGTAAGAAATTGATCGGGAAGCGATCGTGTGTTGATCGGCATTGATTAGACAAATAAAAGCGATTGTCTAGAGAGAAAACAATCTTAGAAGGCACGAGGATGTCTGGAAGTGTTATCCCCAAACTATTGAACTACCGGTATAATCATTACGTCGCATACTCGTAGCTACATCTTGTATCAAGCTGCAGTTACGAGGTATTCGAATAAAAGCAGCGATATATTTTGCGCTTAATCAGCAGTCATGGTTTCGATGGAATTTCGAATGTGTTGCGAAATATGTTTCGAAATGCATCACCAATACATGAGATATCAGTTGAATTATTCTCGCATTTTAATCCGTTCCAAAACTAAGAAAAATTCAGACCGGTCCAAATTTAAAGAGCTTGTATACAATTTTAAGTCGTTGAAGTTTTAAAACTTTGCAATTTTATTTGTAGAACATATCGTGGGAAATGAAGAAATTTCTTGTCACAAGCAGTTGTTTTCATTTTCCATAATTTTCTCTCAGATACATTTGAAAGCTTCAGTGGCTTTACAAATTATCAATGTTTGCGAATGGGTTAATAAAATGTGAACAAATGCTCCGAGGAGAGGTGCTGGTACATGAACATCATTATTGATAATATTTTTGGCAAATTCGAACTATATCTAACTGAACCTGTCGGATTAACCATATCCCAAACGACAACATTTTAGGGTGGTCCGATTTAAATGCTGAAGCAGACGATAACATTGTCTGGGTGTAGAATTTGTGAATAATAGGCCTATAACACAGAAAACATTGAGGCAAAAGAAAAATGCTGATTAACAGCATTTTCTTCTTTCGTCCTAATGTTTTCCCAATTTTATCAGAGTCGCCAGGTCTTGTTTGAGAAATTTTTAAAAAGGACAAGGATGAAGAATGTGATAATTTGCGGACGGACAGAATCAAAGTACATTTTTTTTCATTTGAAATTAATATATCTACTTTGCTTCCAAAAGTTCTTGTGGCATAACATTACCATCTCTTGGGCAGCAAAATTGTATGACTGTCGTTTTCCATAGTCAAATCATACAAACGATAAAATACTGAGTTCAAAGAGCATTGAATGATATAAGACATGGTGGCAGAGATGAAACAAGTAATAATCTAAATGTTAGGCCGTTTTATCATGGACTTCAATGGTGAAAGATAAATATGTCCTCTATCATGGCTGCATTAATTTTGTGAAGTGTAATATAGGAAAATATTTTCTGCTTTTATTCAAAATTGTCTGCGCTCTTTTGTGCACAACAGTTGCGGACCCAAAGAACTTTTGGTGGGTTCAAACCATTCCCTCTGTAGCCTGACTATTCTATTTTCAGAAAGAAATTCAGTCAGGACTGTAATACTAGGCAAATGACACTGCCCCATTTGTATATGTGACCCGTCACGCTAAAAGGGGGCTTATGGGTTTTGTGAAAAATATTGACCCTAGTCAGTCTGCGCAGTCCGCGCAGCCAGACTAGGGCCGATATTTTTCACTTTTATGTAATTTTCTAATTTCATAATGTTTTCCTTATCTTAATATATGTTCTTTTTTCGCAAACCACATCTGGTTGACCAGTGTTGAGTCTGACAAGTTTGTAAAACTTTGGGTTTTTGGAGTTCGGATAAGGTCCCTTTTAGCGTGACGAGTCACACATATAAATACCTTTCACATAAATCCTGGATCCGCCCCAGCACTAATCTCTTCAATAAGTATCAATTTAGTCACCTGCAACAGCTTTGAGATTGGAATAGTCCAAATCTTTGCTGCGTAGGAAATATACTCATGAGCTTGTGAAGTTCTCGGGGAGTTAAGCTCTTTTCCAAACGACAAAATGTTAGGGTGGTCCAATTTGAAAGCTGCTGCAGACGACAAAATTGATGATAATAAAGACATGATTTGTGTAAAACATGACACAGAAAATATTGAGACAAAAGGAGAAACTGCTGCTTATCAGCAGCTTCTTCTTTTGTTTCAATGTTTTCCCAAGCCTTTTCCATGAGGGACGTCAAAACCAGGTCTTGTTTGGGAAAGGGTTAAGCTCTTTTCCAAACGACACAATTTTAAACTGCTCCAATTTCAGAGTTGATGTGACGTAGATGCTAAATGGGTGTTCATAATGACAGGGTTTACATGAAATATAGAGCAGAAAATATTGAAGCAAAATGAGAAAAAGCTGATTATCAGAATTTTCTTCTTTTGCATCCATATTTCCCCCAAGCAATTCCTATTACAGAAGTCAAAATACAGGTCTTGTTTGGGAACAGGTTATATGGTTCACAATAGAAAATAAGATATATATATGCAAATGGTATTTCATTTCTTTATTCTCTTCTTTTAAAATCTAATATATTCTAATCTACGTAAGAAGAAAAGAGTTATTACAATGAGAAAATGCAGAAAGTGGAAGAAAGAATAGTATTAATCCTTTCCCAAACGACAAATTTTTAGGGTGATCCACTTCAAAAACTGCCAAAAATGACAAAATGGTAGCTATAAAAGACAGAATTTGTGTAAAATATGGCATAGAAAATATTGAGACAAAAGGAGAAACTGCTGGTCATCAGCAGTTTCTTCTTTTGTTTCAATGTTTTCCCAAGCCATTTCTATTAGGGACGTCAAAACCAGGTCTTGTTCGGGAAAGGGTTAAAACAATAGCAAAATTAAGCATTAGCATATCCATTTGTCGATAAAGAATATGATTCATGTCTGATAAACCACAGACAATGTTGAGGCAAAAGGAAAAAGACTGATCATCAGCATTTTTTGCTTTTGTCTCAATGTATAATAAGTTTTTTCCACTAGACGTTGTTTGGGGAAGGAATAGTGAGGTTCATATTCATATTCAAGTTATTTGATTGGAAAAAGATTTAACCCTTTCCCAAATGGCAAAATTTCAAACTTTCCAATTCAAAAGCAGCTGCAGACTACAAGTGGACCTTGTTTAAGATATAATTTGTGTACACTAAAGCACGGAAAATATTGAGTCAAAAGGAAAAACTGCTGGTTATCAACAGTTTCTTCTTTTGTTTCAATGTTTTCCCAAGTCTTTTCTATTAGGGACGTCAAAACCAGGTCATGTTTGGGAAAGGGTTAATATGTTGGAATAGCATATTTGTGCCAGTGTATTGGTTTAATCATAAAGCAATGGATTTCACTCTTTCATAAACTGCAAGAATTCAAACTTGTCTGATGTGAAAGCTTCTGCAAACGACTATGGATGTTGATAAAAGTAGGATTTGTATATATGTCTTGAAAATATTAAGACAAAAGTAACGATTTCTATTAATCCACAATTTTTTTTTTGTCTTAATGTGTTTCCAAACCTTTTCTATTAAGAACATCATAAGCAGGTCTTGTTTTGGAAAAGGTTAACTGCCAAGTGGCATAGCTACAATGTTTATCTCAGGTGTTTCTTAATTATTTATCATGCTTTTAACACTTTGAGCAAGGCCATTTTAGATCAATTCTGGTCATGCTAAACCTAAATTAAATCTTTCCCCAAATCAGATCCAGTTTTGACGTCTTTAACCTAAATGTCTTTGGAAAACATTGAGGCAAAAGAAGAAGCATTTTCTTCTTTTGCCTTAATATTTTCTGCACTATATTATTTATATTATATTTCTATCTTTTTCCCCATCCACATTTTAGTATTTCCTGTGTTAGAATATCGAGGCAATTCTTCAAAAACCTTGTATATATAGCTTTAACCCTTTCCCAAACAAGACCTGGTTTTGACGTCTCTAAAGGGATTGGCTTGGAAAAACATTGAGACAAAAGAAGAAACTGCTGATAACCAGCAGTTTCTCCTTTTGTCTCAATATTTTCTAATGTCATATTTTACACAAATTCTATCTTTAATAACACCCATTTTGTAATTTGCGGCACTTTTGAAAGTGGATCACCCTAAAATTTGCCGTTTGGGAAAGGGCTAAAAAAGCCATAGTTAGGACGTTTTTGTGGAAAAGCAAAGAAACTTCAAAACATAAAGATCACAGTCATGTTTCGAAAAGGTTAGTACATGTAATTTCTTCCATACAACAAAATCAATCATTATCAAACATAAAGGTTTTCATCTAATGTAAGTCTAAAGAGACAAATATGTCCTCCGAAACATAGAACAAGACACACATAAAAGAAGAAAACAACAAGGAAAACAGAATTGTTTCATGCAAATGCATCGATTTAGTACATGTCTAGAAATAAATAGGAACAAAATATTTTAACATTTTCCCAAACAGTGACTCCTTTCAATCTGATATGGGTTAAGAAAACCTTGAAGGAAAAAGAAGAAAATGTTGATAAAGAATTTTCTCCTTTTTCTTCAAAGTTATAGCATCTTCTTTGACATGGTCTGAGAACTTACACACGAGTTAGCAGTAATTCTAATGTCAGCAACTCCTTCCGATTTGTAATAAAATGTTGTATGGGAAAGGGTTAAAAGGTTGGGATGCGCTATTCTTATTGTAGATGGAACATGCAAAGACATTAAAATTTTATGTGTAAAGACAGAAGGATGGACATACAGACAGAAAAGTCACTTGCCATCCATTTATGTTTTATGTGGAACATTGAAATATTGTAAAACAAGAAAAGTAAAGCTCAAGAACATCACAGATAAAAGATAAAAATGTAAACAACAAGATGTGTTTGTGAAACAGGAATGCCCCCGAAATGGCAATGTTAAGCTGTCAGGTTAAGGGTTGATAAGGGCTAAGATATGACATTGAGGAAGGTCATACTGCATGGAACAGATAGATATCACTGAAAGAAATTTACATACCAAATTTGAGCTTTGTATGTTGAATACTTTTGGAGAAAATGTTAAGTTTTCGGACAGACATACGAACAGACAGACACAAGTAAAACAATATGCCCACCCATCTCTCGATACAGGGGCATAATAAAATAGCAGAGATAAATTCAAATACATCTAACTTGGACGGAATGAATATTCTTAATGTATATAAGAAAGGTCAATAAACATATAAATTAACATCAAAACAAATAAATAACTTTACTGATATGTAAATAATGTAAATTGTATCTGTAGTGGATTTTTATATAACCCTTACTTAACAATCAAGCTTTAACCCATTACCGAACGACAAAAAATTTAGACTGGTCCAAATTCAAAGATGTTGCAGATGTCAATTTCAAGTGAATGAAAGTCTCTATTTTTTGGCTTTTTTGTGTAGAAAACTTTGTGGAAAATGAAGAAATTGCTTGCCAAAAGCAATTTCTTCATTTTCCACAAAGTTTGCCAAAGCCTTTATCTTTTGGGGAGTCAAAAGAAGTCAATGTGTGGGAATGGGTTAACACCCATGTGAATAAAAAGTGTGCTTATTTTCAGCAACTTTTCTTATCTTTGTTATGGTTTCTTGACATTCCTGATATCTAATTGAACCTATCATTTTATTTTTGAATTTGACTATTTTCAATTAAGACCTAAACTAGTTTAGGTTTACCAGTAAAAGGTTAAAATATCTAACAAGGACGGAATGCAACAGTCAAAGGCTTAACCCATTACCATATGGCAAAATTTCAGGATAGTCCAAATTCAAAGAGGATGCAGGCAGAATCAAACTTCACATTTTTTTGGTCTTTTGGTATAGAAAACATAGTTGGAAATGATGAATTTTCCACAATGTTTTCCAAAGCCTCTATCTTGTGGGGCGTCAAAAGACGTCAATATGTGAGAATAAGTTGACCCTTCAAAAATGGCAAATTTAGGACTGGTCTAATTTGCACATGACAAAATTTATGAAAACTTAATGCAGAAATTTTCTGTGTTAATGCCTAGAAATCCTTGCAGGAAAATCAGACAATGCTGGTAATCAACATTTTCTCTTTTCCTACAAGGTTTTTCAACCCTTTCCCAAACAAGACCTGGTTTTGACGTCCCTAAAAGAATAGGCTTGGGAAAACATTGAAACAAAAGAAGAAACTGCTGATGACCAGCAGTTTCTCCTTTTGTCTCAATATTTTCTATGTCATATTTTACACAAATTATATCATTAATAACTTCCATTTGTTATTTGTGGCAGTTTTTGAAGTGAATCACCCTAAAAAATTGTTGTTTGGGAAAGGGTTAAGCACATTATTCAGTGGGGGGTTCAAAAGTACATGTCAATATATTTCATTTACTTGAAATTGTCACCTGCAACATCTTTGAATTTGGACCAGTTATGAATGTTGTTGTCTTGTAATGGGTTAATCAACAATCTTGATCCGCTTACAGATGGATCAAGTTTCTATGTCAGGGTACATTTAACACACACAGTGATGCTTTTTGACACCCTCAAGAAAAATGCTTGAGAAAACATTGTGGAAAATGAAGAAATTGCTTGTTACAAGCAATTTCTTCATTTTCCACAATATCTTCTAAACCAAAATGGAGAGATTTTAAAAAATTTCATCTACTCCAAATTGTTGTCTGCAAAACCTTTGAATTTGGAACAGTCAAAAATGTTTCCTTCAGGTAATGGGTTTACATTGCAAATGGGCATAATAAATGTCCTAAACTACATAAAGTAAAAGAAGACAAAAGTCTTTGGTATCCATCAGCTGGCTATATCCCCATGACAACCATCCTCATGACCTTGACCTCCAGAACTGAATGACCTTGGTCTTCTCAGTATGTCGTCCAGGCCATTACAACTTTGTTGTAGGCTACAAACACTCCTTTACTGGGCTTGCTGTAAAAATAAAATAGATCATATTTAAATCAAATTAAATTCAAATAAAACATTATTTTTCTATGTAACACTTATTCTTTTCAATTCCTTTCCATGCCCTAATACATATGTATTTCAATCACATCAGTCATTATCCCGTTAACAGAGAGAACATTTTAGACTGTTCGAATATGAAAGCTGTTGCAGATGGCAATTTAATGTGCATGAAATTTAACAAATTTTGGTCTTTCTGAGTAGAAAACATTGTGGCAAATTAAGAAATTGTTTGGCACACGCAATTTCTTCATTTTCCACAATGTTTTCGCAAGCACATTTCTTGCCAGGCATCACAAAGCATCACTGTGTGGGAAAAGGTAATATTTCACAAGTAGGTTCTCACATGGGCCCCATTTATAAATAAATTTACAAACACTTTTTGTGTAAATTTGAATGTATAAACAAATCTGAAACCAGAAACATATATTTCCCATTTAATGAGATGTCTTTGTACATAATTTACACAAAAAATATTTGTAAGATTATTAGTTAAAACAGGACCATGAATTCTATTGTGGACCCTTTGAATAAATTTTGAGTTTGTAAATGGTAACAATTTCAAAAGTTACAAAAGTTTGGAAAGAAATGTTGTTTACTGGCATATAGCATGTCTTGACCCATTACCAAACAACAAAATTTTGGAATGTTCCAATTTGAAAAGTATTGCAGACGACAATTTCAAGTTGGAGGAATTTTAAAATCTTTTCAGTTTGGGTTAGAAAACATTGAGGATAATGAAGAAATTGCTTGTCACAAGCAATTTCTTCATTTTCCCCAATGTTTTTCAAATTCTTTATCTAGTGGGACATCAAAAGGTGTCACTATGTGGTAATGGGTCAATGTTTATATTCTTTTCCCATAATGTTTTCTACCAAGAAAGACAGCATCTTTCAAATTTTGCCGTCTAATGATGGGTTAACATAAAACTTACCATTTAAAGTACCTAATTCCCTCAAATACACCATCATGCTTGCCATCTGAAAGTACAGTTAAGAAAACATTGTAAAATTGATATCCCAGTGGAGGGATACCGGGGAACAGGGAACAATTTAACCCTCTTCCAAACAAGACCTGGTGATATTACGTCCCTTACAGAAAAGGCTTGGGAAAACATTGAGGCAAAAGAAGAAAATGCAGATAGTCAGCATTTTCTCCTTTTGCCTCAATATTTTCTATGCTGTTTTGTACACATATCCTACCTTTTATAATGTCTACTGTGTGTTTTGCATCAGCTTTTGAATTAGAACACCCTAAAATTTGGCTGTTTGGAAAAGGGTCAAGAGCTTTGAATCAATAAAACACCCATAATACCCTTTAAAATAATTAAACAGAATCTGAAAATACATGTAGTACATGTAGTACATTTTTGTTACCTGACCAAATTCTCAAATTTACCACTAGATCTATTACATGTAGGAAACTTTATGCCAGCATTTTCTTCTTTTGTCTGAACATTTTTGGAAATCATTCTGATTAGTGGCGTTTTAACCTGAGGCCCGTATTATCAACAACCCTACAAACAAGTTGGACAGGTATTCACAATGGGGAATTTGTGGTTCGATCATTAATAAACAGGCCTAAAGTCTTGTTTTGGAAAAGTTTAATTTTTTATATCACAAATAAATTCTAAACTTCATAGTTTTAGATTGTGCCAATTTGACAGCTAATGGAGATAACAAAATGGATATTGACAAAGATTAGATTTATGTGCAATATAGCACAGAAACGGTTTGATAATCGGTAACAAGAGTGCCATAGTCACAATATACGCCGCCCCAGAGACTAAGTTTTAAGGGGGCATAACTCAGGCAAAAATCAATGAACCATAAAATCCTTCCTTCATACACATCTACCAATTGAGGTGATAACATTGACCAAGTTTCAAGAAGATCCAGCCAGAAACTTAGGAGGAGTTGCATTGACAAGAAAAGTGGACGGATGTACGGACGGATGGACGGACAGATGGACAGACGGATGGACGGACAGACGGAGAAGATGACGCCAATATACGTCCGCCTCCAGCGGCGTATAAAAAATAATGTTTAAACCCAAGTCTTACTTGATAAAGGGTTAACCCTTTCCAAAACAAGACCTGGTTTTGATGTCCCTAATGACAGAGATTTCGGAAAACATTGAGGCAAAAGAAAAAAGTTCTGATAATCAGCACTTTCTCTGTTTGCCTCAATATTTTCTGAGCTATCTTGTACATAATTTCTTTCTATAGCAACACTCATGTTGTCTTTTGCAGCAGCTTTCAAATTGGACCACACTAAACTTTTTTTCATTTGGTAGAGGCTAAACATACCTTCTTTATCGAGTTCCACACCTAGATAAATATCTCCGCGACCAGGTAGATGACCAATAAATTTGATGGTGCCTTGACTTAGTTTACCGCCCTGTCGTGAAAACTTGATGACATCATTGACCTGTAGGTCCTGGGGACTTCTTGGAGCAAATGGACGAAGTCCTTGTGTCAATGTATTCATACTGTAAAAGGAAAGTATAACATTTATTATAATATGCTTATCTAGATCTAAATAAAATTGATGCTTTTATTAAAGGTTCACTTAAAGTATTGCTTGTCCATTCAATAAAGTTGTATACAACAATTAACCTATGATCACCAGACGACAACATTTTAGTTTAAACATTTATTTTACATTGTTTTGAATGTAAGCTCAAAGCTTATTTCATTCCCTCTTGATTCAGCTTCCTGGTAAATACTCTAGTACTCACTGCAAATGTACATGCCAATAAGTAACCAAGATCAACTTCTGCTAACGGGGATCAAACTCAGAACCTCTTGATCGTGAAACCAGCACTCTACTTCTCGACCAAAGATATCACAAAATAACATTTCAGGCTGTTCCATATTCAAAGATGCAGCAGACAAATAATTTTAACCCTTTACCAAACAATAAAATTTTAGCCAAGTTCAAACTCATAGGTGTTGCAGACGACAATTTCCGTTGAACAAAATTTAACATTTTTTGGTCTTTCTTGGTAGAAAACATTGTGGGAAATGAAGAAATTGCTTATCCCAAGCAATTTCTTCATTTTCCACAATGTTTACCAAAGCCCTTATTTTGTGGGGTGTCCAAAAGCGTCAATGCGCAAGAAAGGGTTAAGAGAATGATTTCTCACTATTTTGTCTTTTCTGTTGGAAACCTTTGTGAGAAATGAAGATATTGCTTGTCAAAAGCAATATTTTCATTTTACACAAAGCTATCTAAAACCTTTATCATGTAGGGAGTCAAAAACGCCATTATGTGGAAATGGGTTATTAGCTTTCATTTTCTTATTGTCTTCCAAAGATATTTTCTTTAAAGGGACTTCAAAACCTTGTCTTTTTTGGGAAAGAAAGGGTAAAAATTGTATATACCTTGAAGCTAATGAGAGTGTAGTTTTGTTATGTTGTGTATTCAATGGTCTAGGAGTAATGGATCTAAACCCTGCATTGCCTGGCCCCGGGGACATGGCCCTGGATAGGGGACGGTCTCCCTTCCCTGGGGTTGTTTGTCCCCCGCGGGTACTGCTGCTTCCTGTAGGTGCTACTCTTCTTAGTACCTCTGAAACATGATAAATAGCATGTGTTTGTGAAATATAAGTACTCAAATGACTATTTTTGTTAAAACATGACCTTCCTTTTGATGTAAAGGCCCCTTTAGGAAATGACATCCATCTATCTGAATCTCCATTGAAACATAGCAAATATCATACTTCTAATACAATTCTCAAAGATCTGTTTTTAGCTCACCTGAGCACGAAGTGCTCGAGGTGAGTTATTGTGGTCACTTTTTGTCCGGCGTCCGTCCGTCCGTCAACATTTGGGGTGTTTACACTCTAGCATCCACTAAAGTTAGGCAATCTTGATCAAACTTGGCCAAAACAAGTAGCATCATAAGTTCTCGGACAAGTTCGATTATGGGCCTGATCGTACCAGAATGTGCAGAGTTATCTGCCCTTGAATGTCAAAAAATGCTGTTTTGAAGTTTGTTTACACTCTAGCATCTACAATTATTGATCAATCAAGACAAAACTTAGACATAATATTAGAGACCATAAGATCTCAGATGAGCTCGATTTTCAGTCTGATCCGATCAGAAAGTCTAGAGTTACTTGCCCTTGAACTTGACAAAATTGCCATTTTCAGATGCTTTACACTCTTTTAATCTAAGGGAAGTAACTATTGACACTACTTTTCTTTAGTAGTGTCAAGTGTTACTTCCCTTAGATTACAATTAACTATAAATCAAGACAAAACTTGGAAAAAATGTTGGGGAGCATAAGATCTTTGAGTTTGATTTTCAGTCTGATCTGATCAGACAGACGAGAGTTATGTGCCCTTGAATTTGACAAAATTGCCGTTTTCGGCTGTTTTCGTCCTTGTTTACACTCTAGAATCTACAATTATTTAATCAATCAAGACAAAACTTGGACACAATGTTGGGTAGAATAAGATCTCAGATGAGTTTGATTTTCAGTCAGGTCTGACCAGAAAGATGAGAGTTATGCGCCCTTGAATTGGGCAAAATTGCCATTTTTGGCTGTTTTTGACATTGTTTACACTCTAGAATCTACAATTATTAATAAATCAAGACAAAACTTGGACAAAAAGTTGGGGAGCATAAGATCTGGGATGAGTTTGATTTTCAGTCTGATCTGATCAGAAAGTCGAGAGTTATGTGCCCTTGAATTTGATAAAACTGCCGTTTTCGGCTCTTTTCGACCCTGTTTACTCTCCAGAATCTACAATTATTAATCAATCAAAATAAAACTTGGACACAATGTTGGCGAGCATAAGATCATGGATGAGTATGATTTTCAGTCTGATGTGATCAGAAAATCGAGAGTTAAGTGCCCTCGAATTTGATAAAATTGCCGTTTTTGACTGTTTTCAACCTTGTTTACACTCTAGAATCTACAATTATTGACCAATCAAGACAAATCTTGGACACAATGTTGGAGACCGTAAGATCTCAGATGAGTTTGATTTTCAGTCTGATTTGACCAGAAAGATGAGAGTTATGTGCCATTGAATTTGATAAAATTGCCATTTTTGGCTGTTTTCGACCTTGTTTACACTCTAGAATCTACAATTATTTAAATAAAAAAAACAATGTTGGGCACCATAAGAGCTTGGATGAGTTTGATTTTTACAACGTTATTGACCATTAGTTCATATTCAGTCTTAAAGTCATGAATATCAATGGAATTGAACATAAGTGTTGCTCATATCATTTTGGTTCAGGTGAGCGATATAGGACCATCATGGTCCTCTTGTTGTTAAGCATTCATCTACACTGCTTACAAAGAAATTTAAACTCATCTAGCCACTAGTTAGCAGCTAAATTGTGGATGGTTTTTTTGTTTGTTTTTTCATACAAAGTTTTGCAAAAGTATTATAAATTACAATTTATCTTTACATTAAATAGAAGAATAATGCCTTTCCAACATACCTCTCCCATCAGCAGACTTTGATCTTTTCCTCAGATTGACGGAGGTCAACTGTTCATCAATGTCACTATAGTCCGACCCATCTGACCCGAGTGACCCCCTGCGTACACGAGCCTTGTTCCAGGTACTCGGCATCTTATCAAGGGGCTGTGCACTAACTAATATATCTGTGGCTGTATCACTTATATCACCATCATCTTGGTAAAGGCCACTTCTGATATCATAGTCTGCAATAAAAAAATGGCATCATTTGAAACTTAAAGGTTTTTTTCCCTTAATCTTTCAAAAACAAGAACTGGTTTTGATATCCTTACGAGAAATGATAAATCTTCTCCATTTGCTCCAATACATTATTTTCACAAACTTACACATATACCTTAGTCCTGTATGTTTCAACTATTCAAAAAATTTATGCTAGGAAACCTTTAAGATTGTTTTTAAAATAGATCTATGAAGTCTTTAATGTGGAAATATAAGTTGGTATTATATGTTCAACAACCCTTTGCATGTTTTCAGTATTCAAAATATATCTTATTATACCATAAATGAAAAGTATCAGTCATATCAGTCTTGCAAAAGCTTATACTATTTTCAAGTGGTATAATAAAATAATAATGAATTATACCATATCATTAAAATGGTGTTGATACCTATGTTTTAGATATGAAAAGCATTCAAATGAAATCTTGAAATTCAAATTCAAATTCTTTTTCCGATAAGAGTTGTACACATTGTGTTTAAATACAAATGAACCTTCTTGACCTCTACAAGTACAAACAAATATTCTTAAATATCTATAATCAATACAATGTCTAAACCCTTTTTACAACATTTTTATATACTTTTGAAAGTGACTAAAACAATGCTCTATCTCTGTTTTGAACATGAAAATAAGGGATTAAAATTTTCCATCCCTCCAAACACAAAGCTTGGGAAAATGTTAAACAAGAGGACCATGATGGTCCTACATCGCTCACCTGAACCAAAATGATATGAGCAACACTTTTGTTCAATTCAATTAATATTTATGACTTTAGACTGAAAACGATCTTAAGGTATATGACCCATCATTAACAAGTATCTGGTGTTGTATGCAACACATAAAGTCCCCTACCGGCTTCACATTGACTCAATATGGTAATCAATAATAGATTAAGATGAACAAGTCATCAAAATAATTGTCAAACATATGAAATAGTATGCCCAACTGGAGGTGATTAATACTGCTGCATCACCACCCTGACTAACATGGCTTATAAATTTTTTACATTTTAAAACAGGTTTCATCAAGTTAGCTTGCTTAGTTATTAAGTTATTGCAGGATCCATTTTTTGCCATATTTTCACTATTTCCGTTACCATAGCAACCGCACTTTTCGTCAAAGAACAAAGATAAAATGATGTGCATAATTTACACATTGCCATCTAGTCATATACCAAGTCTCATCAAATTAGCTTGCTTACTTATTAACTTATCGCAGGATCCAATATTTTTTGCCATATTTTCACTATTTCCGTAACCATAGCAACAACAATTTTAGTCTAAAAACAAAAATAAAATGATGTGCATAATCTACACATTGCCATATAGTCATATACCAAGTCTCATCAAACTAGCTTGCTTAGTTATTATCTTATCGCAGGATCCCATTTTTGGCCATATTTTCACTATTTCTGTAACCATAGCAACCTCAATTTAAGTCGAAAAACAAAAATAAAATGATGTGCATAATCTACACATTGCCATCTAGTCATATACCAACTTTCATCAAAAACGCTTGCTTAGTTATTAAGTTATCGCGGGATCCAGATTTGAGCGGACAGACGGACGGACGGACAGACGGACGGACGGACGGACAGATGGAGGGCAAACCTATAGTCCCCTCCGGTGTGAACACCGGTAGGGGACTAAAAACTCCACTTTCTAGCCATGGGACATGCATCAAATTACACTCACTTGTAAATACACTTCAAATAAGTTGATTCACTGTGCCGGATTTTAAGGTTATGCTTCAAGAAGAAAATAATTTACCAATATCTTTTTACTCTATATTCATATGCAAGGGAGGTAATTTATAATATTTTTGTCAAATATTTCCATAATTATGCATTAATTCAAAATTCTAAACCGTTCAAAATGCTTATGTTTGTATTTGGAATGGAAATATAACACAGATTAGGATTTACTGGAACTTTTCAAATTTAACCTCTGGCTCGTTGGTGCTAATGATGGGTTGTATACGTTAAAGTCAATAACGTTGTGAAAATCCAACTCATTCGAGATCTTACGGTGCCCAACATTGTGTCCAAGTTTTGTCTTGATTGATAAATAATTTTAGATTCTAGAGTATAAACAAAGTCAAAAAGAGCCGAAAACGACAATTTTATCAAATTCAAGGGCACATAACTCTCGACTTTCTGATCAGATCAGACTGAAAATTACTCTCATCCGAGATCTTATGGTCTCCAACATTGTGTCCAAGTTTTGTCTTGATTGGTATATAATTGTAGATTCTAGAGTGTAAACAAGGTCGAAAACATGCGAAAACGGCAATTTTGTCGAATTCAAGGGCACATAACTCTTGTCTTTCTAGCCAGATCTGACTGAAAATAAAACTCATCCGAGATCTTATAGTCTCCAACATTGTGTCCAAGTTTTGTCTTGATTGATAAATAATTATAGATTCTAGAGTGTAAACAAGGTCGAAAACAGCCAGAAATGGCAATTTTGTCGAATTTAAGGGCACATAACTCTCGTCTTTATGGTCAGATCAGACTGAAATTAAAACTCATCTGAGATCTTATAGTCTCAAACATTGTGTCCAAGTTTTGTCTTGATTGATAAATAATTATAGATTCTAGAGTGTAAACAAGGTCGAAAACAGTCGGAAATGGCAATTTTGTCAAATTCAAGGGCACATAACTCTTATCTTTCTGGTCAGATCACACTGAAAATCGAACTCATCCGAGATCTTATAGTCTCCAACATTATATCCAAGTTTTGTATTGATTGGGCAATAATTGTAGACGCTAGAGTGTAAACGAAGTTAAAAACAACATTTTTCGTGATTCAGGGGCAGATAACTCCGCACTTATTGGTCCGATCTGGCCCATAATCGAACTCATCCGAGAACTTATGACCATACTTGCTTTGACCAAGTTTGATCAAGATTGGCCAATTTTTGTGGATGCTAGAGTGTAAACACCAAATTGTGGACAGACGGACAGACGGACAGACGGACAGACGGACAGACGGACAAAAAGCGATCACAATAGCTCACCTTGAGCACTTTGTGCTCAGGTGAGCTAAAAAGCAGAAAATGCTGACAACCAGCATTTTTACCTTTTACCTCAATATTTTCTGTAATATATCATGTAGAAATTCCATCTTTACCAACATCTGTTTTGTCATATGCAGCAGCTTTTTAATTGGAAGTATTCAAACTTTGCAATTTGAAATGATACTGGTAAATGTGGAAAAGAATTAAATCAAACACATTTATGACCAACCTTTTTCGTCTCTATCTGTAACAAGCCTTGTATGAGAAATAAGTGTGGGAGTTGTTCTGGTATAAGATGTCTCGCCTCTCTCTAAATTTATCAATTTGGATTCATCTGCAAGAAGAAACAATAACAATGATAAATAAAGCATTATCTTAATCATTTGTAAAAAAAAATACACAGTTTTTACATTCCTAACACAAAAAACTTGGGAAAACATTGTGACAACAGAAGAAAATGTTGTTAATCAGCATTTTCTCCTTTTGCCTCAATATTTTCTATGCTATATTGTACACAATTCCCATCTTAATGAGCATCCATTCTGTCATATTCAGCAATTCAATGACCCTTAAATTTGACTGTTTTGGAATGAGTTAACAACACCTCGAGCAATGCGATCCCATAAAATATTTTTTATGCATGTAGCATACATAGACACAGATCAGCAAGTACTCTATGGGCTTATCTGTATTTGTACAACCTGCATATCCATTTCAAGCTTAAAAGAAATCTTGACCCACTAAGTTTTTTAGAACAATATTAGCACTTTAATTCTAAACTATTCCCAAACATTGATGCTTTTTGATGTACCCATAAAGCTTTGGATATTCTGAAGAAAAGAAAGAAAATCCAGACCTAAATCAAGAAATAACTTATTTAAATGAATAAAACATTGATTAACAGAATATTCTTCCTTTTCTTCAATATTTTCGTCCCTATAAAACAGAACTATCATTCTGACAGTCAGATTCATTTTGTTGTCTTCAACATATTTAAATTATGACAGGTCAAAATTACCTCAAGTGGGAAAGTTTTAAAGAATGAAGAAATGAATTTACAATCAAATCTAGTAATTGTATATTACCCATTGCACAAGCAGTATCCTGATAAAAGTACTTTTGTAGACCAAAATTCTCATTTCAATAAAAAAAAATGTGATTTTTGTTGCAGTTCATACACACTTCTTTATGAAAACAAAATATTTTACATTTATCTTTGATATGATTAAAAAAATATATACAAACAGGCAGTGACAAATGACACTACACTATGTCCAGCTCAGTTATATGAATTTATACCCAGTTCTAAATCCATTAGTATAGTAACAGAAAAATGTCCAAACCACAACATGCAATTTAGTTTATTGGGGTTTTACGCCGTTAAAAACTACTAAAGTCATATCACGGCGGGCACAACATGCAGGATGGATTCACTCAGAAAAAAATTTATATCTTAGTGCACTACCATATCAAATTTGATTAAATGCAAAGCAACAAATAAGAGAGAGGGTGGTTAAGGCATTCTAAATTTGTTTCGGTACTCATTGGAATTGTCTCATCAGGACTATTCCAATGGTTACCACATCATAGGGATTGATGTAAAATAAATGAAATATTGCATTTTTAAAAGCAAATTCTCCCTCTTATCTGTTGCACTGATTACAAAATACAGTTGAGAACATCATGAAATTGACATTAATTCCATTCCATTCCGATCAAAATCATTCCATTCAAACGTTCATTCATTCCGCTCACAAAACCATTCATAGCGCTCAATGAACGTTAAAAACGCTCACAGGTTTAATTGGTTGTTATAAAAAGAAGGCATTTCATTGGCTGAAATATTATCGTGGGCGTATTAGCGATAAACCTTCATACCTATAATATTGGTAAACTTCCGATATCGAGCTGTTACTATTTAAAGATCACGTTTGATTGGTTGAAAGGTTATCGTGGGTGTGTTATCGACTCTTTAGATACACAAAATCATTCAAAACGCTCATTCCATTCATCCGTTCATTCGCTCATAAAACATTCCCATTCCACTCAGAATGTCAATTTCATGATGTTCTCAACTGTAATTGTGAACTATGAAATGTAATAAAGAAATGAAAAAAACCCTTTCCCAAAATATGATATTTAATGATGATAATAGAAATAAAGAACAAACACCAATCCCTGTTATCTTGTTCTGTAACAAAATGTGACCTTGATGTTTGACCTTGACCTACCGACAAAATTCTAGACTGGTCCACATTCAAAAATGTTGACATTTTCAAGGAATGAAAATTTACCATTTGTTTTATTATTCTGGATAGAATGTAATGTGGTAAATGAAAAATAATTATCACAAGCAATTTCTCCATTTTCCACAACGTTTCCCTATGCCTTTATCTTGTAGGAAGTCATAGAGAGTCAAAATCAATTAATGCATACCGTGATTATTCTAATAAAGACCCATATTCTAATAAACGCCCATTCCCCCAAATCTCAGCGGGAAATATGCATATTTCAAGCACAATTCAAGCGGAATAGGGTGATTCTAATAAACGCCAACCCCTCCATTCCTGATTAGAATAATGTAAGTCACAAACAAAGATCACTTCTAAAAGCAATGAAAGAGAGGATTTCCTGTCCCCCAATCGGTTTACTATGAAGGAATTTCATCGAAAAATTGTATTTTGCGGTACTTGTAACAAAATTTTGCAAACTTTTACATGATTAACTTGGAGTACATGAATTGACATTTGATTCGCATGTTTTGACTAACAAAATTAGAATACCTCTAATAAACGCCCACCCCAAACTTTTCTATAGAGCACTTTTCTAATAAACCCACAGGCGTTTATTAGAATAATTACGGTTATTAAAATTAATTATCAACCATTGGCAGCCTTCAAAGAAAAAGATATTTTTCAAAGTTACAAGATAATCTTACTGAAATGCTAAAAGCAAACAGTACATTTTCTAAGATCAAAAATGAACAATAAAACTACTGGTATTGTAAAGTTATAGTAGTTAGCCTGTACTTAACTAGCCAGCTTATACATCTAGTTCGCCAGCCTGTAATATTGCATCATTTACAAGAATGGAAAGATTGACCAATTAAAAGGTTATTTTTTTGAAAAATAACATAACATAACCCTTTCTAAAATGGCAATATTATACACATGACCAAATCCAAATTGAAATCAAATTGATATTTTTTTAATGTAAAAAATTTGGAACTTATAACAGAGAAATCATTTAAAGAAAATCAGAAATACTAGCTTTCAGCTTTGTCTTCTCTTCCCTAAAGGATTTCTTAATTCAATTTTTGCTTTGTAGTCAAAAAAGTGTAGACAAAAAAGTTGTTACAAGTATATTGGATTGGGTTCATGGACTAGATATTAAATTTAATGAAAAATTCAAAAATAAGTTTGTTATTCTTTTTTATCTATTTCATTAACACATCAGGTCAGCTATTTTCTGGATAAATGGAGCGCAAAACAAAAGTTAGAAATAAGATTTCTGTTTTCGTGTTAAGAACATAAAACTATACATGGGATAAAAACATTTAAGTCCAGTTCTGGAAAAAGACCCTATATTATGGCATTTGAGACAAATATGGATCCAGATCAGCATTACACACTCAGCTTGATCAAGATCAATACTGTATTCAATAGTTTTGTCATTGACAAACTGAATCTTGAAAAGCATTAGGGCCCCTTTTCCAGATCCAAGTTTATTTGTTAAATAATCACATTTAAATCAAAGACAAACTGTGTTACATATTACAGAAGCTGATACATTCAACCATATTTTTCTGGTACTTCGTTCACACATACAAACACAACATCTATTCAAAGCCACCATCAGATCCTGCTCATCATCTCATTTATAGACAGCTCATAGAGGATATTGGCCATATCAAGATTCAATGATTCAAAGTCTCTGACAGTAATCATATATTAACTGGTATACTAATCTTTATCATTATAAAAGACATAATACCCAACCCCTCAGATGATTTGACCATGAAATGAATTCTACATCTTCAACCAATGAGATGATAAAACCAACATTCAACAGGACAATTACAGACAACATTACAACAGGGCTATAGATAAAAGGGAGTGGAGGTTTTCAAAATTCAATATTTCACTAATTGATTATCAAACCCTATGTTGTGGGTACTCATTGGAATCGTCTCAACGAGACGATTCAAATGAGTACCCACAACATAGGGGTTGGAATTGAAATAACAAAGTTAGGATGGATTTTTCGCCATTTATCTGTAGCTCTGCATTACAAGATTGATCAGTGTAAAAACATATTGACAAGCACAGCTCTATAATAGCACTTCAAACCACAAAGGGCCTACCAGCTTGGGTTTGGTTCGGATCTTTAGAACTTTGGGGGATGTAACGATTAACAAAAACTTGAGCGGAGGAGGCAGGGGTGTTAGAAGGGGATTGGTCAGTTTTATTTTCCTCATCTTTCTTGTTATCCGACTCACATTGTCTGAGCATCATTTTATCGTCTTTCCCAATTGTTTGATTTCGCTCTTTTAGCCTTTTGTCCGTTATCTCAGCATATATTTCTAAAAGATTATCATTCATGATGTTGATAAATTCAAAAGCTGTAAATCTAGAAGACTATCACAAAGATGTGAAGAGTAAGTTTTTTTCCAAAATAAGGGCTGGTTTTGACCTCCATAATATAAAAGGCTTTACAAAACATTGAGACGAAAATGTTGATAACCTGAATTTTCTTCTTTTGCTTAAAGATTTTGATATATAATGAACACAACAACTTCCATAATTATTTACATCCAATCTGTCATCTGCAGCAGCATTAAAATGGGAACTACCTGTACATAACTTTACAATTATCTAAGCTAATACAAAGGAATCAAAACATATAAGACTGAACTTGGTTAACATTCTACCACCTGTATGACTAGATTAACCCTTTCCCAAACAAGACTTACAAGACTTGAAAGAGGAAACTTGGGAAAAGATTGACACAAAAGAAGAAAATGCTGATGATCAGCATTTTCTCCTTTTGCCTCAATATTTTGCATGCTTTATTTCAAACAAATCTTGTCTTTATATATATCAATCTTGGTGTCTGCAGCATCTTTCAAATTGCATCAGTCTAAAATTTTGCTATTTGGGAAAGGGTTGAACTTGGAATTGAGCAATTACAGCAAAAGCAGTACAAATAAGGTCAACATATACCTATGATAGTCTTGCACTTAAGGTAGTCTACCCCAAATAAAATTCACATATCGAAATTTCTCATGCAATGGCGTTAACATTTGTTGTATGTATCCAAATTTATTCAGGCAACATCATAAACATTCGTCATTGGAACGTTCCACTGCTGAATGTTTACAACGTTAGCCGAATAATTTAGATGTCAAAAGAATCTCATTTTGTTTGTAAAAGGCATCTCAATTGCTCACTACAAACCTTTTTGCAAGTGCATAAATAACAGAATCATTATTTTCTGAACCCTAAAACTCACCTTTTGACCTTCCAGACAGGATTGGCATGGTTTTGTTACGAGCATCACTGGTAAACGATGGCATGGAATGAACATTGATTTCCGCTGACGATGTTCGACTGCGATCTTTTCGTGCATATTCAAGTTCGCTTCTTTCAAGTCTGTCATACTTGCTCCTTTCAAGCTGTGAGCTGCTACCCACATCTTTTACGGATATATTTATTGTGTTCAATCTGTCTGGTGTTCGTGATCGTGGCTCATATTTCGGAGGGGAGGGTCTTAAACGATCAGCCACGCCTCCATCAGGCATTGATCTGTAGTCACTGGTGTATCTGAGAAATAATGACAAATTCTTTCTAAAATTCATGTTTCCTTTAGATAGCAAATCCTGTGAAAAATTCTGTCTTACAGAATTAAATTTATAACAAAAAAACTTTTTTATTGCCACTTCAAAAGAGTGGAGTAAAAATTATGATTGTTAGATGATTGTTTGTTGGTCAAAATTTCAAAGAGTGAAAATTTGAAAGCAGGTACAAATATCAAAAATATTAAATTTCCGTAGGTAATTAAACCACAATGTTACATATGTCAAGGGTAATACAGAATCTAGTCTTAAGAAAAAAATAGATACTAATAATTTTTAACGACAAACAGTACATGGTTTGATACATAAACTACAATATTTCATCTGAACAACTTCAAAATTGGATTATTTTATAATTATGTCCTTAAAGTTTGTCCTTACAAAAGAGTTCAAATTATGTCCTTACCTTAGGGATTCACTTTGAGCAAGTCTATCAGTCTCCAGGTTACCATAGGAACTAGACTTCTGGTATCTCCCACCATCTGACCTTGCCAGATGATCCGTAGTTGACCTTCTACCAAGGTCAATTTCAAGGTTAACGTCATATGACAACCTGTCAGTTTTCAGAGTCTCCGTCTGTGAATCGTACAGATCCTTGGATGTTTTTGTGTAGCTGTTATACAGATTCTCAGTCTCCTCTAGTGGATCTGATCTTTGGTGTACAGAAACTGGATCAGATTTTCTGTAACCACGTCGACCCCTGTCACTATGATAACTGCTCTCTAAATGCTTAGTTTTGTCTGAAATAGAAATAATTTGTTTAGAATTAATCCATGTACTGGTAAAATGATAAACATACACCTATTGTGAGTACACAAACCTAAGGCTTGTCTGAGTTGAAAGCACTCAATGATGACAACTCCTTCATGAATATGGTTGGACCTTGCGATGATACCAATATTGCATTTACCTTGATATTCAAATATTTTGTAATATGTGGGGATACCAAAAAAAAATATTAGCCTAATGTATTTAGACCAATTAGAAAGTATATAACTTTACATTGTTTATGTACAAATATTAACTACAGATTACAAGTTGGATCCTTATCGTTATTGTTAGCTGTTATGATGTAGTTCAAAAGGTAAAAAAATATTCAGAGTTCCATTATCAAAGCAGCAAAATTGTAAAATAAGTTTACATTGATGCGGTCCCAAACAGCTCTAGTTTGATTGAACTCTATCTAGAAAGCTTTGGAGAGCATTGATAGAAAAGATGAAAATGCTAATAGTCAGCATTTTCTCCTTTTTTTGAAAAAGCTTTCCATGCCAAAATAAAAACCTACATACATTTTTGAAAACTTAGAGATTTTGTTGTTTAACCCTTTCCCAAACAAGGCTTGTTTTTGATGTCCCTAGTAAAACAAGCTTAGGATAACATGCCTTAATGTTTGCTGTGCTATATTACTCACAAATGTTATCATTTGTATCATACATTTGTCGTCTGCAGCAGCTTTCAAATAAGACCACCCTAAATCTCCCCATTTGAGAAAGAGTTATAATATATTATTATCTTGTTATAAACTAACCCTCTCTAATATAATCATCCACTGTTTTTGGAGTTTTTTTCTCATCGCTGTATGTTTTCTTGACACTATCCATCAGCTCAAACGACTTTCTTAGATTCATCAATTCCTCCTTCAATTTGATATTGTCATCGTGAAGTTGATAATTACGCTCTCGTAGGTTACGATTATCGTCTCGAACTTGCTGTAATTCTATTTTTAGTCTGTGTTCCGTGGCTTCTGTAAAGGTGGGCCTGGTTTCTTTTAGCCTGGCAACCTAAAAGTTGATTTAGACTTGAATATAGACATGAAAATTCATTTAATAATAAATATCCATTACTAATTCATTCAACATATATTTGTTCAGCTTGATGGCAACACTAGTTACTACATGTGATTGCTTTGAGATGATCAATTCAAATTAAAGGAATGCTAATTTGCAGCATTTTGTATCTCAACATAAATTGTAAAATAATCTGTAATGTGTAACCTCTATTCCAAATCTTTGTCATAGCTTATCAAACCTAGAGGGAAAAGACAAATGCTGCTAAGCAGCCTATTCTTCTTTTTCAATATTGATTTCAAAAGTGGTGTGCCAGATGGTTGATTAAACATTCAAGTCTTTATAGAATACCTGACTGTATTTCAATTTTAAAGTATCAAATAAACTAGATCTATACAAAATTCAACTATACCTCAGATTTGAGCAGTCTATTATTATCTTCCACATCTCGCATGGCACTAGTTTTGTCTATCCTCAACTGTTCATTGTTCTCTGCTAGCTCCTTCACTTTGTTTTCTGCTGCAGTCAGTTCAGCTACTGTTGTTTCATGGGCCTCTTGTAAGTCTTGTATCTGACTAGTTAGGTCATCTGGAATGAAAGGCATTTGTGTTAACCCTTTATCAAACAAGACCTGCTTTTGATGTGTCTAATTGTAAAGACTTGGGAAAGCAATTAGAGGAAACAATGAAATGCTGATAATCAGTAATTTCTCCTTTTGTCTCAAAATTTTCTGTGCTATGTTTCATTCAATTATAATCTCCATCAAAATCCAATTTGTTGTCCGCAACAGCTCTAAACTGAAATACTTGCTAATTTTATTGTTTGGGAAAGGGTTAATTGAAGAACTCTTTAGTGTAGAAGGACAGGTAAAACTGGGAAGGAAATACAGAAAATTTAAGCAAATGCTCTATGCTACAATAATCCTATGACCTTGGCAAACCTTTTCCCAAACTAGTATTTTCCCAAAGCAGACAAATACCCTACACTAGCACCTTTTCAGTGATGAAGTACTAAAGGTCAAAAGAATCTTTGGTTTGAGCAATGAAAAAGATTTTAAACATAGTCCAATTGTGACATTTGACCTACATGAAACAAAAACAATAGGGCACGACGTCCCTTTAAGACTAGGCCGATCTTTAAACCTGAGCTCTCCTTGTAAAAGGTCAATCTTCAAGAATCATCATTTCTTCAGGTGTTGAAAAAGCTTTTAGAGAAAAACATGCATACACAAAGTCTGATCTTGGGATATGTTTGCCTTAAATATCATAAAAGCACTATTTCAGATTCTTGCTGAATAAAAACTAACTAACCGATTTTTCTCTGTAAAGATGCGGGTCTGTTCGGATCATAACTATTAAGACTAGGCTGATCTTAAGACCTGAGCTCTTCCCTTTAAGGCTCAATCTTTCAGTTTCATGCTTGATTCAGGTATTTAAAAAAAACTTTTAGAGAACAACATGGATCAAGATCAGACTGTGCTTATGCATAGGCTGATCTTGATCCATATTGATCTCAAATATCTGACCCTTGCTTAGTAAAAACCAACTAACCTATTTTCCTCTGTAAAGCTGCGGGACTGTTTGGATCATAACTATTTAGACTGGGCTGATCTTTAGACCTGAGCTCTTCACGTAAAAGTTCAATCTCTGAGCTCAGTCTGTCTCTCTCTTCAAGCACTTCTCTGTATTTTCTGTCCATCTGTTAAGAGAAAAGAGAATTTGCCATCCTTTATAAATGAGGGACTAAATGTTCATACATTTTGAAATTAGAAAAAAAAGATTTGTTTATGAAACACTAATGCCCCAAAATTGATAATGTTAAGATTTCAAGTTAAGTTTTCAGAGTGACCGACAGATGCACAGACAGACAGACAGACAGACATGAGTAAAACAATAGCTCTGATCTTTCGATACAGGGGCATAAAAATTTAGTCAAACAAAAACTTGTCTCAAACAAATTCAATATCTTACATTCCTTAAGACCGAAAAATATAACCACAATTATGAACCACAATTATGAAAGTGTTAGGTTATAGAATGGAAAACATTGAAAGAAAATCTGGAAAGGTGGTCATTATTTTCTCTCTTTTACCCTAATATCGTCAGCGCTTTTTTGTAATCTGATAAAAGTCAAATCGTTATCAACATCCATTCATTTACATTCAGCAGGATTCGAATTGGAAAAGTCCAATGTCCCGACGACAAAATTTCAGACTTCAATTGAAAGATGTTGCGGTAGACAATTTCAAGTGAAAAGAAATTTAAAATCTCTTGGTCTTTTGGGATAGAAAACAAAGTAGGAAATGAAGAAATTGCTAGTCACAAGACATTTCTTCTTTTGTCTGAATGTTTTTCCAATGGTTTTCAACGGGGGACCTAAAAACAAGATCTCATTTGGGAAAGACCTGGTTCTGACATCACTAGTAGAATTGGCTTCAGAAAACCTTGAGGCAAAAGAAGAAAATGCTGATCATCAGCATTTTCTCCTTTTGCCTCAATATTTTCTGTTCTACATTATACACAAATTTTATCTTGAACAACATCTATTTTGTCGTTTTCAGCCAACTTTATTATAGGCAAAGTCCAAATTTTGGCAGTTTGGGAAAGGGCTAAGCATTACCTCTGCAAGCTGTGGTCCCGGTGAAGCTCGCGCTCGTAACCTGTCAACATCTGCTTGTAGTTTCTGATTCAGCCTGCGGATCTCCTCAAACTGACCTTTGACCTCTACCACTTCCTGTTCACGACTCGCTAACAGACGGCGTAAACTAGACACTGTATTCTCTAGGTCTCTAATTTGCTGTTGACGTAGGGGGAATGTATTAAGTTAATATTTGTATGTATGTACATTGTGTCATTGCCATATTTCCATGGTACTATTGTAAACAGCCAACGTCACATGTTTTTGCTGAATGCCTTTCAATAAAGTTTTTTATTGGAATTGATATGTAATAATAAACAAGGTGTGTTTGTGAAACACTAATGCTCCCTAAAACGGCTATTTTTTGGAGAAAAGGCCAATTAATGTGAAGTTTTCAGAATGACAGACAGACAGACAACAGTAAAACAATTTTACCCGGATCTTTCAATACCAGGGGATAAATATGTGTAGCGATCAGTTTTCCACTCCACAATGTTCCTAGACATTATTAAGTGTTTGACTGTAAAAAAATGCTTATTTTATCAATCAGCAATGTTTTTCTATTGGCATCGATCCATACAAATTTTGTAATTCAGTGAATAAATTAGAAGCAACTTTCTAAAAGTTTGAGTTCTTACCATTAAATTCCCATTTCCAAGCATACCTTCCATTTTTTCATAGACTTAATGAAAGAAGATTTTGCTAAAGAACTTCTAGAAAATCAAGTTCTAACAAAGTTCCCTCAACCCTTTCCCAAGAAACCCCAGTTTTTCACAAAAAAATAACATAAACCCTTTTTCAAAGAATGCCTGGTTTTGACAACTTTATCAAACAAAGCTTTGGAAAACATTGATAATCAGCAGTTTCTTCATTTCCATGATATCATGTAAGCTATATATAATTTTTCTACCTTTGATATCAAACTTTAAAATTGAACCTTCTAAAATAATGTTGTTTGGGAAAGGGTTAAGATTTAACCTAAGCCACATGTTTGTCATAGAAAAATGATAGGTGCTAAAATACAATGGAACATATTTAGCCCTTTCCCAAACAAGACCGGATTTCCACATCCCTAGAAGAAATGATTTAGGAAAACATTGATAGAAAAAAAGAAATTGTTGATAACCAACAAATTCTCCTTTTCTCTCAATATTTTTGATATCCATTATTTTGTTGCCTCCATTCTTTTCAAATGATACGTCTAAAATTGTGCCAGTTGGATACGGTTTCGAATAGCTTTTTAATAAAAACAAAAAGCTACCAAATATGGATATGGATTCACCTGAGCAAGAACTTTTGTTTTGTTTTGGGAAACAAACCCTGCAACATTCTAGGTATAGAACAATTCCAAAATCAGCAGGCACATGCATGGTTATGTACAATATAGCATAAAAATATTGAGGCAAAAGGAGTAAATTTCTTCTTTTTCCTCAATGTTTTCTCAAGCACTATCTATAAGGGACATCAAAACCAGGCCTTGTTTGGGAAAGGATTAAGCTGATCTTCATCTAAGCTGTCTGCATATTTTACTCCTACACAACAAAAGAAATATATTTGACAGAAAATTAACAAAATAAATGCTAGATTCTAATATAAAATTAAATGTGAAAAGCCGAATTAAGATATTTGATCTTGTGAAAAAATGTTAATTTCAAATGCATGTACTAATTTTTTATGCAAGCCTACCGAGCAACAACAGGTGAAGACATTTTAAAATTATCATTACAAATCCAAACCTTATGTTGTGGGTACTCATTTGAATTGTCTCATTGAGACAATTCTAATGAGTGCCCACAACATAGGGTTTGATGAAAAATTAGTGAAACATTTAATTTTGAAAAAACATCACCCCCTCTTATCTGTAGACCTGAACCAATCAAGTCATATTCTTACCTCATGTAGTTTGACCTCTTGACCTTGACCTTCGACATTGACCGGGGTCACTGTCCTACTACTGGCGTTTGACAAAGGGGTTCTAGGCGTGGTCCTGCCGGGCAGTAAGGGACCTTTTAGTATAGACCCAGCTCCAGGGATCCTGATGTGGTTATCCGGTGTCATGCTCCGTTTTTCTGGTGTGTAGCGCGGGGCTCCTATCACAGGGAGACTTGATGCGCTGGATGTTCGTTGTGCTACACTTTCTTGTAATAATGGACTGGACTGAGCCTTCTCTTTTTCTGGCCCATTTTCATAATACTGGGTCAGTTCTTGTTCACTTGTTAGACTTTGTGGCCGTGAACTATTTGCACTGTTGTTTCCACTGTGATGGCTGCTAGCATGGCTGCCCTTTTGGCTGCTAAGATGGCTGTTATGAGGACTATCATGGTCACTGTAACTCAGTTTACGTATATCTTGTGGACTGTAGAGTTTTTCTTGGCTTGTGTGGAGTATGTTAGAAATAATCTCCTTCTGCGGAGTTTGGCGTTGGGAACTGTGAGCAGAGTTATGAGTTGAATTTTGTGCGGAGGGATTTGAGGTACGAGGGGACCCATTCAAATATTCCCGCCGAATTGGTGAATGACGATCAGACGGATTTAAAACATCATCTATTTGTTCGGGTGGGGGTGTTTTAGGTAGAGAACCATTCATGGAACCTTCCTTTGATCCATGTTTAGATTCATCTTTAACTGGTGACTTCTCCCTACCAAGTGCATCTTTCAACAAATCATCCACTAAATGTCGACTGACAGAAGTAGCAGAGTTACCAGAGTTAACAGATTCAGGACGTGGCTGTTCATGGCCCTCAGATAGCGGTGTTTGTCTGGCTGAACTGTGTGCTGAATTATTTCTGGAATGCACAGGAGTTTCTGTACTATAAATAGGAGTCCTTGAATGACCATTACCTAGAACGTCATCGATTACAGATATATTCATTTGTCTATCTTGCACATTTTCATCCAGTGGTGAAATTCTGAGATCAGCCTCTTTTGGGCTTGTTCGTTCATCTATTGATCGACCGTTGTAAGAAACATCATACTTTTTCAGTAAGGCATCATCCCCATCTTGGTACTGTTTTGTCCCGTCCTCGCCGACTGGTGACCTTCGACCATTGTCCAAGTCTTGAAGATCGGACTGCATTGAATAACTAACTTCGTTATCCGAATCTTGATCAAGAAATGAATTCTTATTTGACATTTGTGATCGCACCAAGTCCTGGTATTTACTAGACAGTTTTATTCCGCTTCCCTCCGCACTTTTTACAGATTCTCTGTCAGATTCCATGTGGGCCCTGGACTGAGGAGATGTATAACTATACTCCCTGGACGCAGGATAATCAAAATTGTTGGTTCTTATATGTTCCGTTGACAGGGGTTTTGATAAACTTTCCTGTTGCTTTTCTGGTGCAACATGTTCTATCTTCTCAACTCCATTGCTATTTGGCTTTTCATCTGCTATTATTTCTGAAATGAGAATAATATAGATGTTACAACTAACTTATTAGTTTCCTTAATGGAAAATATTTTAGACTGGCCCATTGCAAAAAAATGCTGCAGATGACAAAAAGAACATCAATAGAGATCAAATTTGTGTACAATATATCCCAGAAAATATTGAAGCAAAAGGAGAAAATTCTGATCATCAGCATTTTCTTCTTTTGCCTCAATGTTTCTCTAAGCATATTCCACAAGGGACCTCAAAACAAAGTCTTGTTAGGGAAATGGTTTAGAAAAGTCTTGTTGGGGAAATGGTTTAGAAAATTTCAAATGCTAAAGAATCTGTGGCTTTGGCATCACAAATAAGGAAAATTTTTGGGGTGAAGGTTGAAATTGTTGTAATATATTTAAGGAGAAATAAACATCAGCTTTGCATCAACCTGCTTTGTTTCTTCCTTGAACCTTTGCATGTTACATATTATTCATTTTGATATCTGTAAATTCTTTGAATTCAGACATTTTCTTTGTTTTAAGAAAACAAAATAATTAATGAGTATTTTCAACATGAAGATTTTTGTATAACATAGTTAGAATGAGAATTATATTATAGGTTATTGCATTAGTATGGGAATATATTGTGTCGAACAAGTTCTTTTTGGCAGAGTGACCCAAGCTTGCGAGGGTTACTACGCCAAAAGAATGAGTTCAACACAATATATTCCCATGATAATGCAATAACCTTTTTATTATATACTTTGATATTGTCTTGGAAAAGATGTCATAAACCAAATTCATAAAAAATAGTTTTTACCCTCTCAGGTAGAAATAACTAAAATGTTTCAAAATGTCTTGCAGTTGAACGTGAATTACTGAGGAAAAGTAACATCAGCGTGTGATTACGTCAATAAAAAAATATTGCATACTTTCCTCCCATTCAAATGCATAGGGATAATATCAAAGTATATAATAATAAGGTTTTGCCCATTTTAAATATAAATGTTATACAAAATAATGCTTCAGTGTAATACAATCGTAAAGCTCATTGAGTCAATTTTATCTTGCATTCAAGTACCGATACTATCAGATCTTCTACTGGTATTTGTAAATAAAGTTGTGTACACAATGGCTGTTTTGTTCTTAATAAATTGTTTGTTTACTCATTAAGATATTTGTGATATTGATTGAATTGTAATTTGAATCATTTACCCTTTACCGACATATGGACCTACAGTACCTTTTTAGACAAATATATCACAAAATATAATAGAAACAGAAGACATCAGATTTTATTTGTAAGCAATTTCTGCTGCAGTTTCTCCTTTAAATTCAATGTAACTTGAAAGTCAGTGAACTTGGGCTACAATGTGGTCAATGAAAAATGCCTTGCATCGTTACAGACTATAAGCCCATTCAGAAACCCCTTTTCACTTGAAAACTAGGAATCATACCAAAAGTTGCAAAAATATCAAACATTTCCAAACACTTCTCAAACAAATACAATGTAGTAAATTTATAGTGATTGTTTGACAGAGAATATAAGAACAAGCCTATGGCTGTGGCTGCAATACCCAAACTTTATAGGTAAACATTTCAAAATACTATAAAGAGTTGACCTGGTCAATATATTTATGCTAAATTATTCTATTCATTGATATGTTAATTTGAATTAGAAATGCAAACATTCATTTTATTTGAATAAGTATTATATTTAGACATTTATAAAGAGATTGTCAACCCTTTCTAATATGTAATATCCCACCGGAGCCTTCATAGGCACACAAGTATAGAGTTTAGAAGGACAAACAGATGGACAAAATGTACAGACAGAAAGACAGTCTTAACCCTGTCCAAGACAACAAAAATATTAAGTATCAATATTCAAAGGTACTGCTTATAGACAACAAAATGAACATTCCTTGAAGCAGTCATCTTGTAAGCACATGTTATTTAAGGGGGAATGCTCCAGTTTTTCGGAACACTCGGTCATTACTGTAGTAAATTAAATGTTTCGTACCAATATGCTTCGCTACCATAATTTCAATAATATAACCCATCATTGCAATTTATCATTTTCGACGATAAAAGTGTATTTATTATGCGAAACTGATTTCCTCAAGATGGAAATCGATTATTTAGAGCAAGACAGTCGTAAGTGTGTATGCACCACTGTTTTGCTTCATTTTAACAAATGAGTAGCTGATAAAAATCGCTGTAATTCACTAATAAGTGCGCTGACCTATACATTTTCTTTTTGAATTATTACCAGGACATGTTGCTTAATACAATGAGGGAGTTTTATCAAATTCTGTAATGTAGAACTTGAAATATTTCCAAAAATATGCAAATTTTGAAATAAAACAATCCAGCTTCGTTGATCAAACCGAACACATGCGCATGCTGTTTTATACATTTACGCGTTTATAATATCACATATTTTGGGTTTTCTGTTCTTATCAAATGTAAGACGTTACTTTAAATCCGCTTTTGGGACTAAACGATGAACATACAGCATTTTATTAGCATTTTAGTGACCTTGGACAGGTGCAAGAAATTGTGCATTTTTTCGATGTAGGGGTATGTGATACGAATGTCTATAAAATTCAAACAAGAACGCTGACCCTCCATTTTTATTTTATTTTTCAATTGGTAATAACATGTAATTTCAACATACAAAATATAAATAAATTCTATTATTGGGAAAAAATTTAGGAAACTGGAGCATTCCCCCTTAATAGCATGGAAAATGGTTCACAACATACTGGAAAAAGATTGCTATCATCATTTTCTTCTTTTCTATTTCAAACAGTCACATATTTAGACCTACACTTACATTGCCTTATATGGGAGAGAAAATTTTTTCACATGGCACCATTTCATCAGAATTTTCAAAACTTACAGAGAAATACACAAAATTCCTTCTTTAACTCTTGATTGGTCACAAACCAACTTAGGATATACAAATTGAAAATCCCAATAACTTTCACTAACTTTTGACAAGTTTAATCCATTTAATTTGTACACCTAGATATACCTTTCAATACAACCCTACCGTTCATAAGGCCAAACTGCGACAGCTTTACAATCATGTGTATTTCACCTAACTTAAGGTTGATTTCAAATCTGATCAATTGACAATCTAACTTGATTTATTCCTTAACTCGTTCTGTGCTCTAAATAGCTCTTTCACAAACATCTAATTGAAAATGCTTTGGAAAACAAAGAGGCAAAAGGAGAAAATGCTATAGATTAGCAAAAAAACAATGCTGATTATCAGCATTTGCTCCTTTTGTCTCAATATTTTCTATCCAGATGTTATATTGCACACAGATCTTTTTTTTTATTGTTGATTTCAAATCTAATCACAGACACTTGATTTATTCCTTGACCCTTTCCCAAACGACATAATTTTAGGGTGATCCACTTCAAAATCTGCCACAAATGACAAAATGGAAGTTATTAAAGATGAGATTTGTGTAAAATATGACATATAAAATATTGAGACAAAAGGAGAAACTGCTGGTTATCAGCAGTTTCTTCCTTTGTTTCAATGATTTCCGAAGCCTTTTCTATTAGGGACGTCAAAACCAGGTCTTGTTTGGGAAAGGGTTAACTCCTTTTTATGCTTTTTAGATGAAAAATCAGGGAACAATCAAAACCAAATTGTAAACAGACAAATGTCATTTTTATCATATTCAAATTTTTTAGTATTCCAATTTAAAAGCTGCAGAAGACACAGTGGAAAACCTTAATTGAAAAGAAGAGAATGCTTATTGGTAATACATGTATCTTTTTTCCATTTAAGCTTTTTTCTCGTCTAATATCCTAGTTGATAGTCAAGCATAGTAACTTTGTCAGGAAACAGTTGAAAATCACAAGGACATCATCAATGTTTCAGAATACAATAGCTAGGGCGGACCCAGGATTTTTTTTCAAGGGGGTGGGGTGGGGGTCCAAGCACAAAATTTTTATGATGGCTTTTAGTGTGATAAAAAATAGTTGCTTTTGAACAAAAACCTTGTAACTACAGCTTGTTTTAAGCTGCATTTACAAGGTTTTCGTTGAAAAGCCAATGCCAGGGGGGGGGGGGGGCCTTGTCCGGACCCCCCCCCCCCTCCCAGACCCCCTGACCCCCCCCCCTCTAGATCCGTCCTTGCAATGAAGACAAGACAATTTTGTCAAAGCAAACAGACACAATTATATTAGATGATACCTTGCATACAATGTAGTACAGCTTGAGGGAGCTGGGTTGATAGTCGCATCCATTTATCCTTTGTTTTATACACTTTTTTGCCATTCACACTATTCCTCTTTTTATCTCTTATTCCAGCACAAAGTTTCTCAACCACATCAGCAAAAACAAACTTTTTTCCTGTCTCCATGCTTTTAATATTTTCCGGGGTATTTACAATTCTAATTCTGCTTGAGAATCATTGTACTTTTCATTAGAAATTTTGTTTTCCTGAATCACAATCAAGCAAATGGTTTATCCCTTTCCCAAACGACAAAATTTTAGGGTGATCCACTTCAAAAACTGTCACAAGTAACAAAATGGAGGTTGTTAAAGATAGAATTTGTGTAAAATATGACAAAGAAAATATTGAGACAAAAGGAGAAACTGCTGGTTATCAGCAGTTTCTTCTTTTGTTTCAATGTTTTCCCAAGCCTTTTATATTAGGGACGTCAAAACCAGGTCTTGTATGGGAAAGGGTTAACATATTTATCCATGGATATAAACATTTTCAAGTTTCCATTATTACAATTATCACAAGCTATTCAAAGATTCAATTGCACTCTTCTTCTTGTAAATTTTACAAAAACTATTTTTGTATAATATTTAAAGATGAAGTTACAAATGTACCAAATTATTGTGGCAAACAATAATCTATAAAGGTTGAGATTATATAAATCTCCTATTCTTACGTAAACATACTGCAATTTCAACACTTCTACAATTTCATCAATGTTTTCAAAGTTACAGTGTTCAAGAAAGCCTGTAGAATCTAGCAAATCAAAACTATTGTACTATACTACTTTCTATATACAAATTGAAAATTCAGTCTTAATGAATTCATTTCAAAGAACATGTAAGTTTATCCAAGAAAGCATACAATGTTGAAGCTAATCAATGGAAACAGTACTTCAAACTTTTGCCTCATATTGGTGACCGAATCTATAAGAATCAATAGATTATTTCAAAACAGTTGTAAGTATAAACAATTTCATTTTGAACTTACAATACTTTCACAATTACTCTGGGTCTCTTTACCCTTTCCAAAAGGATCAAAATGAGACTGTTCCAATTTGAAATCTGATGCAACCTGTAGATGACAAAATGGATTTTAATGAAGATATCTGTACAATATAGCAAAAAAATTGAGGCAAAAGGAGAAAATGCTGGCATTTTCTTACTTTGCCACAATGTTTTCCCAAACCTGATCCTACAAGGAATATCAACACCATGTCTTGTTTGGGAAAGGGTTAAAATGCACATCAAAGAAATGTACTGTATGGCAATCATATTCAATCCTTAAATCTATTTAAAGTTGGAGTTCTTTGTTTGTCAACCTCTATGCAACATTGTCTATCAATGGCCGTCCATTGTAAGTTGATTATTATACCATTTCCGAGACTTTCAACTTTAATCAATTTTCCAATTCACACTGAACTTTGTCATTTTACTTGAATGCAATGGTACAATGCACATATTGTTTAGAATAGATGTGACAGCTGATTGTTTTAACTGTTTCCAAAACAAAACAAGCATTTTCCTTTTGCTAAATATTTTCTGTGCTAAATTGTACACAAAATTCTATCTTCATTAACATTCATTTTAACTTTAGCTTTCAGAACATTGAGAGAAAAAAAAAGAAAATTACAGTATTGGTTGAAACACAGTTTACCCATTTCCACATATCGGTGCTTTTTGACGCACCACAAAATAAATACTCTGGAAAACATTGTGGAAAATGAAGATATTCCTTGTGACAAGCAATTTTTTCCTTTTTGCACAATGTTTTCTACTTAAATAGACCAAATTAGTAAAATTCCATTCACTTGATATTGTTGTCTGCACATCTTTGAATTTTAATCACCCCCAATTTTTGCCCTTTGGACAAAGGTTAACTCAAAAGATGCTGTATAAATTTTCACTTGATAATTCAATCACTGACAGAAAATATTGGAAATTCAAAAAACATTCTCCAAACATAAAAATAATCAGAAATTCCAAAAACATTCTCCAAACATCAAACAATGTGTTCATTTCTCACACAGCATCCATTATTTGTTTACGCTCATTGATAAAACGTCTTGTGTAAATGCTAGGAGACAAAACAATTATCCAATGTCCATTAAAGATTTTATGGTTTTGTCAATTATTCTTGCGAATTTTTAAAAGTTTGCTCAGGACATTATTCAGTTTATTGGCAAAAAGATCCTTCTCTTTCTTATTTTTCCAATACTGCAAAGAACATAGTTTATAAAGCAATACATACAGAACTTGAGGGCTCTACAAAAACTACTGTGCGAGGGGTCCAAGCCCAAATGATGACTTTAACCCTTTCCAAAACAAGGCCTGATTTTGACATACCTTTTAGAAAAGGTTTGGGAAAACAATGAGGCAAAAGAAAAAAAATGCTGATAATCAGCATTTTCTCCTTTTGCCTCATTATCTATTTTGCTATATCACACACAATTCCAATCTTTATTAACATCCATAGTATTGTCTGTAGCAGCTTTTGAATTGGACCAGCCTAAAACTTTTGCTCTTTAGGAGAGTGTTAAATGGGTTAAATATGTAACATTACACTAACATTATATAGTCAAAATTAATTTACAGCTAATGTCTAGGGGGTCCAGAACCCCTGCAGAACCCCTGACTGAACCCAGAACTTATTACAGTAACCCATGGTAATCAGACAGAATAATTTTAGACTGGTCCAAATTCAAAGATGATGCAGACAACAATAACAAAAAAATCTAAAATTCTATTCACTTGAAATTATTTCAAAAGAAGGGTATTTTAATTTCTTCGGTATGTGAAGGTTAAAAACAATGTAGGAAAGGAAGAAATTGCTTATTAAAGCAATTTCTTCATTTTCAACAATGTTTTCCAAAGCCTTTATCTTAATTAATGTGGACGTCAAAAGCAGTCACTGTGTGGCAATGGATTAATTTATTGAGAATATTCATTTTGTGTACATTTTGTGACATTTCAAAATCATGGAGATCTGCTTGATATACATTGTACTGTAATCTAAATCATGCTTAACCCTTTCCCAAACCTGGTTTTGACGTCCCTAAGAGAATAGGCTTGAGAAATCATTGAAACAAAAGAAGAAACTGCTGATAACCAGCAGTTTCTCCTTTTGTCTCAATGTTTTCTTTGCCATATTTCACACAAATTCTATCTTTAGTTACTTCCATTTTGTCATTTGTGGCAGTTTTTGAAGTGGATCACCCTAAAATTTTGTCGTTTGGGAAAAGGTTAAAGTATTTCTTGAGACAAAACTTGCTTGGAGAGCACTTTGAAAGCCATGAAGATCTACCTTTATTACACCTGTCTCTAACAAAAAAAAGAGACAATCTGAAAGCTTCTGAAGATGATAAAATGGAAACTGATATAGATCTATGTAATTTTTGCATGACACGAAGAAAATATTAAGACAAAAGGAGAAAATGCTGGTTATAAGTATTTCTTCTTTAACTTCAAAGCAAGGGCGGATCTAGGGGTGTGGTCAGGGGGTCATGACCCCCCCCCCCTGGAATTGGCCGAAAATTGAATTTTGACTATAACTTTACACATTTAACACATCATTTGGGCTTTGACCCCCCCCCCCCCCCGGGAAAAAAATCCTGGATCCGCCCTTGCAAAGTATTCTAAACTCATTAAACATCTTCAACATCTTTAAATAAGGAAAGCTTTTGAAACCTTCAAGCAAAGAATCAAATGCTGTTAACCAGCATCCCTACTTTTGCATCAATGTTTTATGGTTTTTTGCTACATTGCTTGCATATCCTGTCTTTTTAGTATTATAATTTGTTTTGCTGTCTCTATCAGATTTTCCAAAGGAAAGGGTCTTGGATTTTTTGATGTCATAGAAAGTGTTAAGATCAATAGCTCAGTTAACCAATTCTCAGGCTGAGGACAATGCTCAATTATTCAGTAACCAATTAATTACCTGAAACAATGCAATTAACCCTTTCTCTGTGACAAAAGTTGAGAAATGTTAGAAAGGCTTTACAGACAAAATAAAAATAGAAATATCTTATTTCATAAGATGCGAATTTGAAAAAGAATCAGAGAAAAGGGAGAAAGTTGGAATTCAGCCTTTTCCTCTCCATTCTGGATTTTTCGAAAAGCCCCATCTTCATCAGAAAAATCATGAGCTGCTTGAGTTAAATTTAACATTTTTCCACAATGTTTTCTTTTATTACTGGTATCATTTTCATTTTTAATGGCAAGATATAGATGTCTGCGTATGTGTGTGTGTGTGTGGGGGGGGGGGTCTTACTTTTATAAAGGAACATTCAGTCGAGTATATAAGTAAAGAGACACCGGCTAAACCTAACTACAACTTTAATCGCTGTTTGCAAGCAATCAAAAAATACAAGGGATTAAATTACTATCATAAGCGAGAGATTATATGTCCATTGACCAATCCCGACCATATGTACTGCAAGACAAACTGTTTCTCTCTCATAAACCGCTGCCAAAGTTGGTAACTTTGCATGTCGGGGCTTGGCTTTGTTTTGGTAAGGAACGCTTTACTTCCGCTTCCGCTATAGGTTAGAGGTGTCACACCTATGTAATTTGTCATTTTTTATGAGAGCTACTTTTAGTTAGATATATTTTTCATACCAAATCAAACTTAATATTTTTTGTATACTTCGATAGGAAAACATATGTGTTTAACATTCGATCACGTATGTTTTGATTTAGATCCCCATTATGGCATACAACTTAGAAAGTTTGATTTACTATCTGGATCTAAACAAGATTAACAATTTACCGAATTCGATTGTAGCCTTTTTGTCTTGGATATAAAAGCTCATTCTCGGAATAATGTATGTAGATCAAAAGCAACCAACTCATTTTTTATAAACTGGGTTTCTTACCAACTAGTATGAGGAAAGGGTATTGGGTCCGCTTTGAAAATGTTAAAAGAGCACATGTGTTCAATTGGATTAAAATATTATGGATTTGTATTTTCTTATTTTAGATTAAATTCCCTTTGAAAAAAAAGTTATTGCCTGTATGATATAAACACTGATTTAGAGAAAAGCCCTACGAGACTTTTGAAAAAAAAGTACAGTATTATCTTAACCCTTTCTCGCAGACTAATGTTAGCTTTTTCCACACCACACAAATGTGCGACTATTCGTAGACTGTTCCAATTTGAAAGTCTTTTCCGAAGAAACGCTGAATGTGTAGGCTATAATAAATTGCATCTCAACATCACAAAGAAAATATTTATGCAAAGGGAGAAAAGACTGACAATTATCATTTTCTCCTTTTGTCTCAATATTTTGAGACCCCATCAATTATGTCTTGCTTTGGATTGGTTCAAGAGACGATTTATTTAAGGTATACCACCCCTAATGAGATTCACATGAAGTCGGAATTATTCGTTGTTTAACATTCGTTACGTCTTTGAACCTATTCGGGCTACGTCGAAAACATTCGGTGGTGGAACATTCCATCACCGAATGTTTTCGACGTCGCTCGAATAATTCCGACATCGCGTCAATCTCATTAGGGGTGAACTACCTTAATAATGTAGGCCTAACAGCTTTATAAGGTAACTTACCATCTTTCAGATATAGATCCACCTCGAACGTGTAATGTTTAATGGTGATATCCTCGACTGGGTAAAAATTGCCGTCTATCACGAGGTTACCAACGTATGTTCCTACAGGAATTTTAAATTCATCTGAATAGTAGCAGCTGGAACTCTCTGACCAGCATAACTTTATTGGTTCTATTTCCTACAAAACACAGAGAAGAAGACATGACTACCTAGAAAAAAAATCAATGAATGTAAATTGTATCTATAAGCCGGACTGCGAGGATCCAGAGGGAGTTTGGGGAGCCCGTAATGAATCCCCTCTGTAGCCTGATTATAAGACTAGTGGAATTCTATGAAGATGAGGCCCCCTAATTGTGTGTTCACCCCCCCCCCCCCCTAGAAATATTTGTTCCGCCTCGGACACGTCTTTTATTCCTAGTTCAGGTATTTCATATTTGCATAATTAAACATCTTTACTCGTACGTGCGTACCTAAATTTCATTTTTAAGGAAATACACATTGTTTTCAATTTCATTTCATTAGAGACAAGAGTTTTGGTTAACGATTAGCGAGGCCTACTTCTTTGTATGAGGAAATTAATCACTTGCAAATGTAATCAAAGCAAAGTCATTCTACCTAGTTTAAAATCTTCGTGGATCTGTAGTCTTCTCAAAGTATTTGTTCAATTGGCTCTTCTATTGTAAGCGTATGTATTAATCAAATGACTTTTTAACAGAAAATCATTTCTTTTCACTGGTTTGTAGGCTTACCTTTTTGTTAATGGTAACAAACACGACAGTGGGTGACTGTGTCAGAATGGCTTTCTCCCACCTGTATCTACAAGACGCAAACATCAAGGAGGGCGAGACAGTCCCGTCCATATCCTCTCTAGTCTCAGGCATTATCAAATCTTTATCTAGTACTTCAAAAGTGTTCACAACTTACCTTTTTGTTAATGGTAACAAACACGACAGTGGGTGACTGTGTCAGAATGGCTTTCTCCCACCTGTATCTACAAGACGCAAACATCAAGGAGGGCGAGACAGTCCCGTCCATATCCTCTCTAGTCTCAGGCATTATCAAATCTTTATCTAGTACTTCAAAAGTGTTCACAACTTACCTTTTTGTTAATGGTAACAAACACGACCGTGGGTGATTGAGTCAGAATGGCTTTCTCCCACCTGTATCTACAAGACGCAAACATCAAGGAGGGCGAGACAGTCCCGTCTATATCCTCTCTAGTCTCAGGCATTATCAAATCGTTATCTAGTACTTCAATTTATTGTTCACAACTTACCTTTTTGTTAATGGTAACAAACACGACCGTGGGTGACTGAGTCAGAATGGCTTTCTCCCACCTGTATCTACAAGACGCAAAGATCAAGGAGGGCGAGACAGTCCCATCTATATCCTCTCTAGTCTCAGGCATCAATGCGTTATCAAGAACTTCAACAGTGTATTTTAACCCTTTCTCAAATAAGACTTGGTTTTCACGTCCCTATTAGAAAGGGCTTGTGAAAACATAGAGACAAAAGAAGAAAATGCTGAAAATCAGCATTTTCTCCTTTTGTCTCAATATTTTCTGTATTGTATTGTGCACAAATCTTTCTTCGTCAACTTCCATTTTGTTGTCTGCAGCAGATGTCAACTTGGACCAGTCTAAATTTTGCCCTTTTGGGAAAGGTTAAATCAAGGCGACGGTTTGAAAAGAAAGAAAATCACTTTTCAATGCTTACCTTTTTGTTAATGGTAACAAACACGATCGTGGATGACTCAAGTCTCAAGCACTACCAAATCGTTACAAAGTACTTCAATTTATTGTTCACAACTTACCTTTTTGTTAATGGTAACAAACACGACCGTGGGTGACTGAGTCAGAATGGCTTTCTCCCACCTGTATCTACAAGACGCAAACATCAAGGAGGGGGAGACAGTCCCGTCTATATCCTCTCTAGTCTCAGGCATTATCAAATCTTTATCTAGTACTTCAAAAGTGTTCACAACTTACCTTTTTGTTAATGGTAACAAACACGACCGTGGGTGACTGAGTCAGAATGGCTTTCTCCCACCTGTATCTACAAGACGCAAACATCAAGGAGGGCGTGACAGTCCCATCTATATCCTCTCTAGTCTCAGGCATTATCAAATCTTTATCTAGTACTTCAAAAGTGTTCACAACTTACCTTTTTGTTAATGGTAACAAACACGACCGTGGGTGACTGAGTCAGAATGGCTTTCTCCCACCTGTATCTACAAGACGCAAACATCAAGGAGGGCGTGACAGTCCCATCTATATCCTCTCTAGTCTCAGGCATTATCAAATCTTTATCTAGTACTTCAAAAGTGTTCACAACTTACCTTTTTGTTAATGGTAACAAACACGATCGTGGGTGACTGAGTCAGAATGGCTTTCTCCCACCTGTATCTACAAGACGCAAACATCAATGAGGGTGAGACAGTCCCATCTATATCCTCTCTAGTCTCAGGCATTATCAATTCGTTATCAAGAACTTCAACAGTGTATTAACCCTATCTCAAATAAGACTTGGTTTTCACGTCCCTATTAGAAAGGGCTTGTGAAAACATTGAGACAAAAGAAGAAAATGCTGATAATCAGCATTTTCTCCTTTTGTCTCAATATTTTCTGTTTTGTATTGTACACAAATCTTTCTTCGTCAACTTCCATTTTGTTATCTGCAGCAGATGTCAACTTGGACCAGTCTAAATTTTGCCGGTTTTGGGAAAGGTTTAATCAAGGTGGCTTTTTGAAAAGAAAGGAAATCACTTTTCAATGCTTACCTTTTTGTTAAAGCTACTATTTCCCAGATTTGTACCCAAAAATTGTCAAATACAAACGAAATGTACACTTTTTAAGCTTTATATGACCTGATTAAATGATTACGAGAAACTATTGAAGCAACGACTCATTTTTTTCGCAATTTGATACCAAATTTATGAAGCGATGTCGAAAGTAGGTCAAAACAGTAGGACATGAGACTTTCTTAAATGACGTCACAACATACATGATGACGTCATATTGAAATTTAAGTATGAATCTCGTTTGAATCATGGTCCGCGCTGTATGCGCATGCGCAACAATTTAAAAATAATTCTAACCCCATCAGTGATGGGGTTGAATTTAGGCTTGGATTCTCCCTAAATTCAGCTATCTGTCTTGTAATTTCGGCTCATTCTCTGTCTGAATCGCATATTATTAACCATCCCGAGGTGGTCAACACAAAAGTTTTGCATATTTTTTCAAAAAAATTCATTTTTTGCAATTAGACCATCTGTTACCGTCGCCCTTTAATGGTAACAAACACAACCGTGGGTGACTGGGTCAAAATGGCTTTCTCCCACCTGTATCTGCAAGACACAAACATCAAGGAGGGTGAGACAGTCCCATCTATATCCTCTCTTGTCTCAGGCATTATCAAATCTTTATCTAGTACTTCAAAAGTGTTCAAAACTTACCTTTTTGTTAATGGTAACAAACACAACCGTGGATGACTCAAGTCTCAAGCACTACCAAATCGTTACAAAGTACTTCAATTTATTGTACACAACTTACCTTTTTGTTAATGGTAACAAACACGACCGTGGGTGACTGTGTCAGAATGGCTTTCTCCCACCTGTATCTACAAGACGCAAACATCAAGGAGGGTGAGACAGTCCCGTCTATATCCTCTCGTGTCTCAGGTATTATCAAATCTTTATCTAGTACTTCAATTTATTGTTCACAACTTACCTTTTTTGTTAATGGTAACAAACACGATCGTGGGTGACTCAAGTCTCAAGCATTATCAAATCTTTATCTAGTACTTCAATTTATTGTTCACAACTTACCTTTTTGTTAATGGTAACAAACACGATCGTGGGTGACTGAGTCAGAATGGCTTTCTCCCACCTGTATCTACAAGACGCAAACATCAAGGAGGGTGAGACAGTCCCATCTATATCCTCTCGTGTCTCAGGCATCAATGCGTTATCAAGAACTTCAACAGTGTATTAACCCTATCTCAAATAAGACTTGGTTTTCACGTCCCTATTAGAAAGGGCTTGTGAAAACATTGAGACAAAAGAAGAAAATGCTGAAAATCAGCATTTTCTCCTTTTGTCTCAATATTTTCTGTTTTGTATTGTACACAAATCTTTCTTCGTCAACTTTCAATTTGTTGTCCGCAGCAGATGTCAAATTAGACCAGTCTAAATTTTGCCCTTTTGGGAAAGGTTTAATCAAGGCGACGGTTTGAAAAGAAAGAAAATCACTTTTCAATGCTTACCTTTTTTGTTAATGGTAACAAACACGACCGTGGGTGACTCAAGTCTCAAGCACTACCAAATCGTTACAAAGTACTTTATTGTTCACAACTTACCTTTTTGTTAATGGTAACAAACACGACCGTGGGTGATTGAGTCAGAATGGCTTTCTCCCACCTGTATCTACAAGACGCAAACATCAAGGAGGGTGAGACAGTCCCATCTATATCCTCTCTAGTCTCAGGCATTATCAAATCTTTATCTAGTACTTCAAAAGTGTTCACAACTTACCTTTTTGTTAATGGTAACAAACACGACCGTGGGTGATTGAGTCAGAATGGCTTTCTCCCACCTGTATCTACAAGACGCAAACATCAAGGAGGGGGAGACAGTCCCGTCTATATCCTCTCTAGTCTCAGGCATTATCAAATCTTTATCTAGTACTTCAATTTATTGTTCACAACTTACCTTTTTGTTAATGGTAACAAACACGACCGTGGGTGACTGAGTCAGAATGGCTTTCTCCCACCTGTATCTACAAGACGCAAACACCAAGGAGGGTGAGACAGTCCCGTCTATATCCTCTCTAGTCTCAGGCATCAATTCGTTATCAAGAACTTCAACAGTGTATTAACCCTATCTCAAATAAGACTTGGTTTTCACGTCCCTATTAGAAAGGGCTTGTGAAAACATAGAGACAAAAGAAGAAAATGCTGAAAATCAGCATTTTCTCCTTTTGTCTCAATATTTTCTGTTTTGTATTGTACACAAATCTTTCTTCGTCAACTTCCATTTTGTTATCTGCAGCAGATGTCAACTTGGACCAGTCTAAATTTTGCCCTTTTGGGAAAGGTTTAATCAAGGCGACGGTTTGAAAAGAAAGAAAATCACTTTTCAATGCTTACCTTTTTGTTAATGGTAACAAACACAACCGTGGATGACTCAAGTCTCAAGCACTACCAAATCGTTACAAAGTACTTCAATTTATTGTTCACAACTTACCTTTTTGTTAATGGTAACAAACACGATCGTGGATGACTCAAGTCTCAAGCACTACAAAATCGTTATCTAGTACTTCAATTTATTGTTCACAACTTACCTTTTTGTTAATGGTAACAAACACGACCGTGGGTGATTGAGTCAGAATGGCTTTCTCCCACCTGTATCTACAAGACGCAAACATCAAGGAGGGCGAGACGGTCCCGTCTATATCCTCTCTAGTCTCAGGCATTATCAAATCTTTATCTAGTACTTCAAAAGTGTTCACAACTTACCTTTTTGTTAATGGTAACAAACACGACAGTGGGTGACTGTGTCAGAATGGCTTTCTCCCACCTGTATCTACAAGACGCAAACATCAAGGAGGGCGAGACAGTCCCGTCTATATCCTCTCTAGTCTCAGGTATTATCAAATCGTTATCCAATACTTAAATTATAGTGTCCATAGCTTACCTTTTTGTTTATGGTAACAAACACGACCGTGGGTGACTGTGCCAGAATGGCTTTCTCCCACCTGTATCTACAAGACGCAAACATCAAGGAGGGCGAGACGGTCCCGTCTATATCCTCTCTAGTCTCAGGCATTATCAAATCTTTATCTAGTACTTCAAAAGTGTTCACAACTTACCTTTTTGTTAATGGTAACAAACACGACCGTGGGTGACTGTGTCAGAATGGCTTTCTCCCACCTGTATCTACAAGACGCAAACACCAAGGAGGGTGAGACAGTCCCGTCTATATCCTCTCTAGTCTCAGGCATCAATTCGTTATCAAGAACTTCAACAGTGTATTAACCCTATCTCAAATAAGACTTGGTTTTCACGTCCCTATTAGAAAGGGCTTGTGAAAACATAGAGACAAAAGAAGAAAATGCTGAAAATCAGCATTTTCTCCTTTTGTCTCAATATTTTCTGTTTTGTATTGTACACAAATCTTTCTTCGTCAACTTCCATTTTGTTATCTGCAGCAGATGTCAACTTGGACCAGTCTAAATTTTGCCCTTTTGGGAAAGGTTTAATCAAGGTGGCTTTTTGAAAAGAAAGAAAATCACTTTTCAATGCTTACCTTTTTGTTAATGGTAACAAACACGATCGTGGATGACTCAAGTCTCAAGCACTACAAAATCGTTATCTAGTACTTCAATTTATTGTTCACAACTTACCTTTTTGTTAATGGTAACAAACACGACCGTGGGTGATTGAGTCAGAATGGCTTTCTCCCACCTGTATCTACAAGACGCAAACATCAAGGAGGGTGAGACAGTCCCGTCTATATCCTCTCTTGTCTCAGGCATTATCAAATCGTTATCCAGTACTTCAATTATAGTGTTCACAACTTACCTTTTTGTTAATGGTAACAAACACGACCGTGGGTGACTGTGTAAGAATGGCTTTATCCCACCTGTATCTACAAGACGCAAACATCAAGGAGGGTGAGACAGTCCCATCTATATCCTCTCTTGTCTCAGGCATTATCAAATCTTTATCTAGTGCTTCAAAAGTGTTCAAAACTTACCTTTTTGTTAATGGTAACAAACACGATCGTGGGTGACTGAGTCAGAATGGCTTTCTCCCACCTGTATCTACAAGACGCAAACATCAAGGAGGGCGTGACAGTCCCGTCTATATCCTCTCTAGTCTCAGGCATTATCAATTCGTTATCAAGAACTTCAACAGTGTATTAACCCTATCTCAAATAAGACTTGGTTTTCACGTCCCTATTAGAAAGGGCTTGTGAAAAAATAGAGACAAAAGAAGAAAATGCTGAAAATCAGCATTTTCTCCTTTTGTCTCAATATTTTCTGTTTTGTATTGTACACAAATCTTTCTTCGTCAACTTCCATTTTGTTATCTGCAGCAGATGTTAACTTGGACCAGTCTAAATTTTGCCCTTTTGGGAAAGGTTTAATCAAGGTGGCCTTTTGAAAAGAAAGAAAATCACTTTTCAATGCTTACCTTTTTGTTAATGGTAACAAACACAACCGTGGATGACTCAAGTCTCAAGCACTACCAAATCGTTACAAAGTACTTCAATTTATTGTTCACAACTTACCTTTTTGTTAATGGTAACAAACACGACCGTTGGTGACTGAGTCAGAATGGCTTTCTCCCACCTGTATCTACAAGACGCAAACATCAAGGAGGGAGAGACAGTCCCGTCTATATCCTCTCTTGTCTCAGGCATTATCAAATCGTTATCTAGTACTTCAAAAGTGTTCAAAACTTACCTTTTTGTTAATGGTAACAAACACGACAGTGGGTGACTGAGTCAGAATGGCTTTCTCCCACCTGTATCTACAAGACGCAAACATCAAGGAGGGTGAGACAGTCCCGTCTATATCCTCTCTTGTCTCAGGCATTATCAAATTGTGATCCCGTACTTCAACACTGTTCACATTCCCATTCTCGTCTCTATCAGATTCTTGAACGTTTATCGTTATTTGATTATTTCCAGTTGAATAATTTGCATTTTCTGTTTCGTTTACTTCATTTAGATATGCATCACTACTATCCGTTGTTAATTCAGCCTTGATTTCACAATCACAATTTATTGTTTCCTCACTACTTTCACTAACTGCGACTTCACTTAATTCTTGTAATTCCTTGTCATCAATACAGAGCTCTTCCAAGTCCGTGCCCTGTTTCAGAGATTCTCGTAATTCCTCGTCCCAGGATTTCTCATTAGGTGATGGGGTAGTATCGCTCTCTAACTGTGCATGGACTAGACTATCAATATCGACACTGCTCTCTCGGCTCAGCTCACTATCCAGGGAATATTTAAGTAGATCGCTCACAGGTCGCGGTAAACCATCAAACGTAGTTGTTCTTTTTTCGGGTGTAAGATAAGACCTTTTCACTTTTTGTTCTGGTATTATTACCTCACTTACTGGTATTTCTTTATCCGTATTCACTTTGAGTTCAGGCGTTATCCTTGTGCGTATTTCATTTTCTGTACTCACTCTCTGTTCATGTTTTATCGTTTCGTCTATCTCTTTCTTATCATGATCAGTAGGTCCATGTATAGAATCACGTTCTATACCGTTTGTCGCACCGACATCGTCTGTATCGTCCGTACCGGGTTTTGTTTCAGGTTTAATTTCACCTTCACTGTCACCTGTAAGTTCGGATGTGTCAATTCCGCTTGTATCGCTCGTCAGGCCGGTCGGGGATTCCTTCTCTGACAGGAGTGGGTCCTCAGCACTTCCAGCCCCTAAAATAGAAAGGAAGATATTGAGCTACGGGGCCGCGGGAACATGGTAAAATGGCGGGATTCAATCGCACAACCTCACTCCTTTTCCAGCTTTAGTAATTTAGGAAGTATATCTGAAACTCGGTTGGTATGATTAGGAAAAGCAATAAAGAGAAAAACATGGATCTTGAATAGCCTGAACGTACGTGGTTTGATCAAGATTCATGTTGTTCTTATGTAGCAAAACACGGAAAAGATCCAAAAGCACCGTAATCGGCAAATGTAATGCAGTTTCTTATATTGCATTTAGAAATGGCCAATTCATTTTATGATTATTAAAAATCATTTTAGAATCGATTAAGAAAATTGTCTTAAATCCTAGACGTCATGCGGAGTCCGCGCATACTGCCTACGGTCGATTTTTCGCACTATTCAGATGGCACATATTTCATGGCGAAAATAAATGAAAAATTGTCATACTAAAGACCTTTGGGCACAACGACATATCCTTTAATGTAACCCGGACAATTTTCTTGTGCCTCTGTCGTTTTAATAATTCCATCTGTTGCATTTAATCCCGGATTAGCTCATGAATCAAGTCAAAAGATTATTTATAAATGTTTACTCTTTTTATAGGTTTACGATCAAGTACTTTTCTTTCTACGCCAACATTATATTTCACGACCTCTCACACACATGTTGACGGCGTTATTCTAAAATCTCATAACTAAAGCTTCTAATGAAAATGTAAAGAAAAAAGACCAGTTTGTACTATCAGGGCACGGATTATTACGCGTACTCAGAAAAAGAGAGCGCTAAGAAGTATTCAGAAGTATTATTGGAGCAAAACGTAAATACTGATATTTGTTATTTTTTTTGCTATGAACGTTCCCCAACACATAGTTAATTTTAAAACGTCTTTGATCTTTCGAAAGCAAACTAATAAAAAACCTTTCCAATAATTCTAAAATTGAAAACAAGAATTTTCAAGACATACTTGGAATACCATTGTATATATCTAGGGCTATTTCTTTGACTAAAGCAACTATTTTAAACTAGTTTTGCCAATGTTCAATAGATCCACAAAGACAAGTTAACATCTTCCCAAACGGCAAAGATTTAGATTGGTCCAATTGATATCTGCTGCAAAAGGCAAAAATTATGTTGAAGATAGTTCTAATTTATGTACAATAGTGCATAGCATAGAAAATATTGCAGAAAAGAAAATGCTCGTTATCAGCACTTTTTCCTTTTGCCTCCATATTTGCATCGGGGAAATATCAGGGATGTCAAAACCAATTATTCTTTTGGTGAAAGAGTTAAGTATGATTTGGTTGGATTGCACACATATACTCGGTCTTTTTAGTGAACGATTTCAAAAAATCCAAAAATTAAGATTATTCTTTATGATTTTGTTATGAGAACAGAAAAAAAGTAAAGGCGAAACATGCATTCCTACCATTTGAAATAAAATCCATCATATATCCAGATTGTCTTACAACTAAACTATCAACGCGTCAAACTAGCATGTCAAACTGCACTGTAAAATTCTTCAAACCGTTGACCCTTACCCAAACTATGAATTTCTAGTGTGTCAAAATGCAAAGGTGTTGCAGACCACAAAATCAATGTTTTAAAGAGCTGATAATTTGTGTGATTTCGTACAGAAAATATTGAAGGAAATGCTGATTATCGACATTTTCTTCTTTTCTCTCAATATTTGGCAATACTGCCTCTACCATAGAAGCCAAAAATCAAGGTATTGTTAGGGAAAAGGTATAAGAAACATTTCAATAGTACTTCACATCTCAAAGGGTTCTTTTTTATAACCTTTTCGTGCATAAACATGTGTACGATTACATGATTGCGACATTTGTCAAGCTATAAAACAATAATAGAACACTTAACCTTTTCCAAAACTGACACAATTTTAGAATTGCGTAAGTTACTTGTGAGAAATGAATGTAAAATATCTTCGAAATTGAGTATTTTGTAATATTGTATCCATAGGGAGAAAATTGGAAATTCTAGTAGTCAGCTTTTACATTTTTATGTAAATGCTTCTCAATGCAATTTAAGGTCTTCAAAATTTATTTTTAAAACATGAAAAATGTACAAACGCAAATTTCCCTAAATGATACATAGTCCTAAAGATGAAAAACAACTTTTTCTTTTAGAGTGTATGGTTGTCTTGGTGTATAATTTCATTCATTAGAAGTACCATGAGTAATTTAACAGAAATAAGCAATTTTCTCTTTCCAACAGCATTTTGAAACTTGAAAGCCATTACCATTGGTTATTCATATTGATAATTTATAAAGCCAATATAAACCCAGAGGTAGTCTAGTTTGGTTAGTCTAGGTTTCAATGGAATTTAATTAGAAAATCATTTAGAATTAAAGTGGCTATTGTAATCGATTTGTACGGGTCAAGCGGGACACTTTGAAGTTAGCACAATGCCTTTGGCAGTCTAACAAAATATTTGAAAATTACAAGTTTTGACATTGATGGTTTATTTTTAGATTTGAAATTAGTATACTTTTGAGTCATAAACGTAAATAATGGCCAACCATATAAATATATCGACCACCCAAAATGTTGGCAAACTTCTGCAATAGTCATTATTTATTAGGTATACAATTCCCACACACGTGTTTTTCTCGGAATCTCAAACAATTCACGATTTTGACATCCCCTATGTAAATACCTATGGAAAATACGAAACTGTCCTCACTTTCTTTGCTCTGTTCACGCTGTCATAGACATATTACAGAAATATTACAAATACATGTACATGTCGGCCTATATATCGTCTCGTATCATTATGTTGTCGTCTTGAAAATGGATTTGGATAGACCGGAAACTTTGTTTTGTAGGAAATATTAAAAAGCTAGATCTACCTACCTCCACGAAACCGGTGGTATAAAAGTGTCATTTCCGACAATTATTCTGTTATCGAATACATTTAAAAATATCTCTACATTTCGAGAAAAAAAATCACAAAATTACACATAAATGCGAATGTACATAGTTTAGCGCGAATGTAAGTTATTTTGAAAGGCCTACTAGAGTCTAGTAGGCCTAAATGCACTAACATCCAAATAACTTCACAGATCAAAAAATGAATAATAGTAATTGTCATGTATTGTCATAAAATCAGATTAACGTTTTCCCTATTAATTTAAAACAAATATTGTTCATATCCTTACAGCCAATCAATGGTCTATGTTTAAATATAAACAATTTCAATAAAAATATCATCCATTCGAGATATGTTCATTTCCTAACAACATTTTCTAGACTGCATAAACAAGTAATTCAGTAGTCCGAGAAATAAGAACAAGAATAAACGAGTGTCATACCGCTGCTTTTCAACACAAACCTCACAACTGCATATTGTTTTAAGCTGCAGTTACGAGGTTTTTGTTGAAAAGCGACGATACGAAGCGACGACAGTCTCCCTATAATATAACTTTATTGGCGACCTCGAAACGGGTCAGGTGCGAATCTATCAATATATGATTACAGCATTACGTAATTGGTTCCTTTACGGACGAACTTTGGCGCGGAAAAGTAACTGTTTGGAAAATTAGACATTTAAAAAGCGAGCAAATTGTCCATCCAAGAGCACAACAATTGCCATACTTTGACTTTCTTATGTAGACTAGTGTTAGTGTTTTATATAATGTACATGCTATTCTCTCATAAGAATCGAAATGCAAGATTTAGGTCTTAGTAGGGCCTAGGTTTTGTGAACCCCTTTGTATGTCGTAAATTGCGGATAGCCGCTAGACTCTATCAAATTTATGAAAGACATAGGCACAGGCCTACCTATCAAAATGACAAATAAAGATTATTGAAAGCCTAGGAGAATGTCCGATGGATTTCCTCGAAGATTGGAAAGACAGCGAAAGACTGTCAGTATCTCGTTGTTGTTGTTGTTTGTTGTTGTTGTTGTTGTTTTGTCAAACTAAAAAGAGTTATAATATTATATCGAGATTTTCTGTTTAAAGCAAGTAAGCCAACATGTCGATGGCTCTGTGCGAAACAGTTGTAACTGCCTATAATCATATAGGTAGTTACAACTGTTTCGCGCTGAGCCTTTGATGTATGGACAGAGATCGTTATTGTTTCTAGAACTAGCGGCATGTTGCTCTCCCATATCAGATATAGATACCGATACGCCTTTGGCGAAGAAAGGGTTAAAACGTAAAAGATAATTATGAGTATCGGATAACCAATAACTACGGGTGTCAAAATGCCATCTAGCACCTACATAACAAATACGGAAAAATCGTTAAAATGATGCTTCACCAGAAAATACGGCTTTTATAAAACCTGAAACAGGTTCTAGTTATTACGTTTATGATTAAAAAATGACATGGTTTATAATAATAAGTACTAGAAATTTAATTACCTAGACTAGAACTTAGAGTGGCTTGACGGCATTTGAGACCACCATAATTCCAGATGAACCTGTGCCGAAGTGCAGTATGATCGGGATCCATGCTACTCAGTCACAACAAAATGCTATAGGTAACCAACATGGTTCTTGGCCAGACTTTGCTTACAATTTTATAGATTTATGTTGGTCTAAAACATCATTGAAACCTTTTTTTCAGATTCAGGTTCACATAATTAACGATTTCCAATGAGCAATGAAAAGCTAAAATCATAAGTATAGGCCTACTATTACGCATTAAGGACAGATCCTCCAGTTGTTACTGCGCAACTTACTGCGCATATCCTAAATAACGAAATAAAGCTGTTTCAGTAATTGGCCTTTTTCGGCAACTGTATTTCTTACATTTAGTTAATGTTTGGTTGATAAATGACAAGACCCTTTTCGGTTATTTCAATTTTCTCTGTTTGGTCAATTAAAGTGTAATAGTACTCGAATGATACATTTCGCTTTCTGTTACGCGTTCAACATGTGGCGTTAGCTATAGGAAATGGAGCAACAAAAGCAAAGTGGTGTCTTTATAAGCTAGTCTGCTTCAGATGGACACAAAAGATGACACGTTTTATTATCTAAAGCTGGTAATAAGGAAGAAAATGGATAAAAGTAGTGAAACAATTTCGGACAGAGCTGTAAAAAGTAAACCAAATTTTACTTATAACTAAGAAAAACGCTTGGTTTGATATATTTTTCTTTTTTTGTTTTTGTAGGTATGACCAAGCACTATGTCTATACCAAAAAAGAAAAAAAATCTTACCGCTGGAATATTTTTTATTATCAGAAACGTTGCGAAAAAAGAGCAATTTCAGCCACTTTTGAAAGAATGTTTTACTAAAAATTTCAAAATCATCACTAAATTTTCCCAAATTGGTACTCATTTAGACAGAATAAAACATATTGAACACAATAAAGACTTATTAACCCTTTCCCAAACAAGACCTGGTTTTGACGTCCTTAATAGAATAGGCTTGGGAAAACATTGAAACAAAAGAAGAAACTGCTGATAACCAGCAGTTTCTCCTTTTGTCTCAATATTTTCTGTGCCATATTTTACACAAATCCTATCTTTAATAACATCCATTTTGTCATTTGTGGCAGTTTTTGAAGTGGATCACTCTCAAATTTTGTCGTTTGGGAAAGGGTTAATGTAATCCTAGTCATTTCGAACACCTTTTTTGTGGGTACTTAAGTGACACCTCATTTTGCAATTTTAGACAAGAGTAGTCTCCCTTGAAATTCAATAACTTTTTAATTCGCTTGGTGACCTATAGTTTTTAAGTCATTTTTTTACTTCTCATAGATTTAAATATCAGTACAGAAAAAATAAAAAAAAAATATCGTGGGAAATAAATGGAGGATCTGTCCTCAAGTACGACAAACTAAACATTATACATACATTTGATTGAGAAAATATTCTAATCTGTACCATATACCAACGTGTTTGTTTATTAAGTTCCAGTTTCAGTACTATGCTATCTCTATTGAATGATATCAGAGCAAATGAAACAAATTCTTAGTATCTGACGCCGTGGGACAAAGTTAATGACCAAGCGTGTCATAAAATCGGACCAGTCGAGCGAACAGTCCGAAAAATCGAAGATGACTTATAACAGGTGACAATGTGGGCGATTCCGCAGGGAATAAATGCCGATAGCATCTAATGAGTAATGAGTAAAGTTTGGTGCTTGACGCAGTCGTTGGTGGCCATTGAGCAGACACAATAATTACCAATGTCATATATCGCTGTTTTTCAACGAAAACCCCGTAAAACAAGCTGCAGTTATGAGGTTTTCGTTGAAAAGCGATGATATAAAAGTATTTGATAATATTCTCCGACACGGACATCTGTATTAGTCCTAATGAATATATTGAATGAAGAAAAAGACATATGTATTAGTCCTAATGAATATATTTAATGAAGAAAAACAAAGATTTTTGTACAAGCAAATGTATAGCCTAATATCGATTATTTTTCTACATCCATTGCTTTCATTTTTGTCAAAATGCCTAAATGAAGTACAAAGAGTTAAAAATATTGTTTTGTAAAATAGTCTGGAGCACTGTTCATAGGACTATGTATAAAAATGCGAAGGCAACCCCAGTATCGCAAGTACCTTCCTGTTTATTGGAACAATTAGATCAGAGTCTGTCCACAATAAAATTCTAGGAGGCGATAATTTGTTACGGGACACTCGGCTATATCTATAATATGAACACGGCATATACCAGATTTCATAATTATCTACTCTTGTTTCATTCTATTTTTTATGTGCAGGTACTGATTTATCTGTCAAAGTGTCAGCAGTGTCGTTAATGTCTGCAGCAATGTCTGGGATCATAAAACTTGTTTTTGTGTTTTTCTGCCCACACACCCCTCCATATGATGTACATTTTGGTCAAAAGTAATTATTTATCGTCGGACGAAAGTTGAATTTTCGTCCGACGTTAAATGAATATTTTTTACCCCAAAGGTACACCATACACGCATAGATAGTAACCAATCGCTGCTTTTCAACAAAAAACAACAACCGTAAATGCAGCTTTTGTTAAGCCTGCAGTTACGAGGTTTTGGTTGAAAATCAGCACAATTCATTATAGCTTTTGTCTTGTCCGTTTCTCTGTATATTACATTTTTGTTTGGAAAAAATGTATAGGCCATGCGTATTGAATCGTACACGGGCATGCTTCCATATTCAACATGAGTTTTCATTGCAACAAGATCTTGTTATGCCAATGTCAGCGTAATGTCAAGGTAAAGATCAAAATAAATAAACCTCATAACAGATGACCTGGCATAGCATCTCTAGCTATTAGCTGGGGAGGCTATGTAAGGTCATTAATCGTGAGCTATACTACGGTCAAGTTTTGGAAAAAATGCCGTTAAATGGTTCTTTGGTGTCTGAAAGGGATATTTGCCAAAATGATTTCTTCTTGGAATAATAATAATCAAAGTACTGAAAGTACTGTTGGGAAGCAAATTTGTTAAAAATGTTGGCCTGTCCAGAAGTAGAGTACTTTCATTCTAAGGTACTTTGATTATCCATTTGGATACCTTGAATACTTTGATTCGTAGAGTACTTTGATAAGGTACTTTGATTGTCCATTTGAATACCTTGAATACTTTGTTTCGTAGAGTTGAATATCCATTTGAATACCTTGAATACATTGATTCCATGCATCTATTATTAGCTTTGAATATATTTCATAGTTCAGTAAACTTGACTGACCCATTTACAAGGAAGGCCATTGGACTGATCTTTGAACCATAATAAAGCAAATTTCTAAGTCGGTCTTTTCTTCTCTTAGAGACATGATTAATTGAATGTTTCATTTTCAGTCACACAACCCAATATCTACATGTATAAGTTCAGACTTGAATATTCGAATGACTGTTACCTCATTAATCTTTGCTTTTGATAGAACTATTTATAGTGAGGAGGACCGGAAGATGTTGTGTGGTATGCAGAGAATGGTAAAGTGCAGAGAGAGGCGGCTGCAAAGAGAAGCAAATTTTGCAAAATTTGCTTCCCAAAAACCTATTCTAGATATATTAATAAATGTTTATCCATATCTAGGCAAAATCAAAATTATTTTTCGTCGTAGAATTAGTTATACAATATAATTTCCTACCTTACATGTAACTACTACCCCAATTAATCCTTAATACATGTATACTAATTTATTAATTATACCATATTAATGTTAGAAGGTTGAGTCATACCGGCTACAACACATGTGTTCGAACCAAGTCTAATCCCAAAAGATTAAGGATTTTGTATTATCAACGTGCGACTAATCGCTTATCATTCAAATAAATAAGAAAAAAACTAGGCCCACTTTTTATATGAAATTCTTTTCTTGTCAGATTTGTTTCTTTCAAAAATGAATGCATAATTTTTTTTCACGTGGATGACTAAAAGCTTATGTACAATGCAATATACAAAGCCTTTGTACCGTCAACGGAAATTTGTTATAACAAAATCTGTATAGTGCTCTAGAATGTATTGCTTTTTTCTGGATTTGAAAAACATTTGCTGCAATTACATAATGGACAAAAATAATACCCACATAGGCCTTTCGACTGCGTTATGTTAAAGATTGAAGCAAGAGGCAGGTCCGTAGGAACAGGGGGGCTAGGGGGCTAAGCCCCCCCCCCCCAAAGTTGGCCAAAAATGCCGAATTTTCTTAATTTTACACTGAAAATTTTGGGAAAATCCAAATTAGCCCCCCAATATTCAGGACAAGGCCTTTAGCCCCCCCCCCCCCCGCCCCCATATGAAATTGCTTCCTACGGGCCCGAGAGGGTAACATAGAAAAAGAATGCACGTACTTTGCATGTGTGTGCAGGCTCATCACGATTTACGCTGCTTGTTAACGCGACAATTATCCAGATGAGAATGAAAAAAAAAAAAAAACAAGCTAGGACATTCGTTTGGCGAGGTGAGTTCTTTCATCCAAGAGTATTTAATCAAGAAATGTTCTACAAAACTACCTACCTGAGACCGCGGATGCCATCCCTAGAAATGAAATCATGTACGGTTCTGTCTGATACGGTTCCAAGTCATCCAAAAACACACTATACATATGATAGAGGACTGTTCATTGTCATGTTCATATTTTCCAGTATAATAATACATATCATGTTCAGTAACTGTGTTTTTTTCACAATGACCTTACTATGAGAATAAGCACGCTCGAAATTATGTTAATCAAATCTCCCAAAATAATTAACAAATAAGATGCACATGAATGATTGAGTTTATGTATTGAGCCAGAGTATGGAACGGGCATTATAAGCATTTGAGTCTACTGATTTTAAAAATAAGCATAGACCTGCGCGCATTCTTATAATAACAAATCAACTTTGTTCTCTTACATTTGCTGTAGATCATACAGAAGCTATTAGAGAAAAAACATGATTTTGATCAGACTGCGCAAATGCACAGGCTGGTCTGGATTCATGTTGGTCTCAAATGCCAAAAGGGGCCCTCTTTCAGAGCATGGCTCATATAGTCGGCGTTATTGAAAAACCTCGTAACTACACCTTTCTTAAAGCTGGAGTTACGAGGTTTTGCAATAACACCGACGATATAATTATGTACGCGTAAATAAATGAATGCATGCAATAATGAACTTTTTTAAAAAAAAAAAAGCATGACAGATTTAAATACGTTTACAAAGCAAGAGAATGTAGGAAAAAGAAGCATGTGGATTGATCAGAGGAAACAAATGGAGAAAGTAAGAAAGGGAAAGGAAAAAAAATAAAAGAATGAACCAATGAAACCTCCTGAATACACATTTCATTATCACAAGAGTACAACCGATCAAAACTACAATAATCTACAGAAGAATGGATTATCGAGTAATCTTAAGTTTTGAACTGATAAAACAAGTGACACAGTGAAATATTTAAGAATTGATCTATAAAGTTTTCTGCTTAGGGCGCAATATTTTCCCTTTCCACGGACTTCCCAACACAGAACTTATATTTCAGGAAATACTTTGGGGTTGCCCTGTTGTGCATATATCTCAATTGTAGGGGCCTACAAACGCATTTTTTTTTTATTTTGTTTTATCGTGATTAACGCCGATCTTAACATGTTTAACCCCTTCCCAAACGACAAAATTAAATTTTTTAGGGTGATCCACTTCAAAAACCGACACAAATGACAAAATGGATGTTAATATAGATGGGATTTGTGTAAAATATGGCAAAGAAAATATTGAGACAAAAGGAGAAACTGTTGGTCATCAGCAGTTTCTTCGTTTGTTTCAATGTTTTCCCAAGCCTTTTCTATTAAGGACGTCAAAACAAGGTCTTGTTTGGGAAAGGGTTATGTCATACCGGATCAAGTTTTGTTCATCAACTTGCTTTCCTGTGAAGGTGTTACACCATAATTTAATATGCTGAGCTTTGGCTCTGCGGTGCGCACGGACTTCGAACAAAAAAGGATAAAAAACTTGCCCAAAACCCTTTGCCACAAATTGAAGAAAAAGTTTACATATTATAATTCATTTGAATGATAAAACGTAAACATATTGCTCTTTGAGATATTAAATTTAATCTGTCGAAAAAACAAATTGCTTGATCAAGTAAGCATGTGTCCTTAAGCATCATATTTACACAAGTTTTAAATAAAGATAAGCTAATAAATGAATTATGAGCAACAGAAAAATGGCGAAATGCCATCCGGAATTTGTTATATCAGCTCCAAACTCTATGTTGTGGGTACCCATTCCAATCGTCTCGATGAGACGATTCAAATGAGTACCAACAGCATAGGGTTTGATGAACAATAAACGAAAAATTGCATTTTGAAAAGCCATTACACCCTCTGATCTGTGGCTCTCTCATAATGGCAAAAGTCCAATACAGCTCAAGGATGATTTGTCAATATATAGCATGTCGACCAATAATCGAAGAGTAGGCTAAAACCTTTCTTTTCTCTTCGGATTTCTTTTCAAAACGCAGGAACCTTTATTGTAATTATTGATGGAAAACGCGTGAAGACACCCATTTTGGAATAAACTTTTGCAAACAAAAAGTTAAACGTACAATGGAAGACATTTTCAAAGAAAGTATAAGTAGATGCTACACAAGAAGGAAAATATTGTGGGAAATGTACAATGTCAGCATTTTTTCGTTAAATGTTTACCGAACTTTTATCTCTATATAACGTCAAGACCAACATAATGCAGAGGTATATAATTTAGAAAAGGATAAAATGATACATGTACATGGATCTGCTAAAAGGACTCTATCGACGAAAAGATAATGAGGAGACAGAAGTAGGCAAAGAAATATGGAGAGACGAAATGACAGCAAAGACAAACAACAGTTTGCTGACAGAACTTGATAATGTTACATAGAGACACAAAAGAAGATTCTGGTTGAAATAGATGGAGGGGGGCGGGGGGGGGGGGGGGGGGGGGGGGGGTGCAGGGCCTATACAATCTCTGACTCAGACAGGCAGACAGAGACAGACAGAAACGAAGAAAGCTCCTACAAGGATGTTGTATGGGGATGTTGACAAAGACATGTTTACAACAATGACGACTACCAAAGAACAGCGATGATAAACATAATAGAAGCAGAGCTAAAGATAAGAGGGGACGAAAGCTTTTCGAAATACATTATTTCTTTTATTGTTCATCAAACCTTATGTTGTGGGTACTCATTGAAATCGTCTCGTCGAGACGATTCCAATGAGTACCCACAGCATAAGGTTTGGATTTGAAATATGCCTAACAAATTTAGAATGTCTTCACCCTAGCTTATCTGTAGTTCTGAATGGCCACGACTCACGACCAAAGAACAGCGACTATAAAGATAATACAAAACCAATAAAGATAATGATAATAACTAGCACAATTTATACATCCAACAGTTTTTATTATCACCGAGCGACCAACACATGTCAAAGTAAAGTAAACATATCAAGCACTTCAGAACAAACTCAAATCGATAATTTCATTCTCAAAGTCCACAATTCTCTCTTTATGTGCACTTTTTACCTATCCAGTTCGTAATTATGATCCCTTAATCCTTGTTCAAAATCTACAACAACAATGCATTGGCTTTCTTAAGGTAGTCCGCCCCTCATGAGATCCACGCGACGTCGGAATGTTTCGTGGTATGTCGTTAACGTTCGTTACGTATCCGGACCTATTCGGGAATGTTGTGGACATTAGGCGGTGAGATATATTCGACTGTGGAACATTCGACCACCGAATGTTTACGATGTTGCCAGAATGATTCCGACGTCGAGTGAATCTCATAAGGGGTGATATTTAATAGTTTTCCTAGTTCGAATAAAGTGTTCCAATTCAATTGCATAGGTACAGCAGTATGATATTGATAAAGATTGATGTAAAAATCAATAGAAAAAAATGTTGGAGGCAAATGAAGAAAATTCTATAATAGCATATCCTTCTTTTGAAAATAGTTTCTCAAACTCTTCTATCATGGGCGTCAAACCTATAGCTTGTTTAGGCAAGGTTATTAAGGGATTTAAGCCTCTCTTACAGCCCGTCGTGCGTCTTTTTAAATCGTGCGTTTTAAAACTCTGCAAAATCGTACGATTTATAAAAACGCACGACGGGTTGTAAGAGCGCTTCAAAATATTGTTCGGTCAATTCTTTGCTGCGTGCAGTCTGCGTCGTGGTTGCGTCAACCAAAATCGTGCGTTGCACGCGCGTGCATCACACGACTAAACGTACGTTTTAGACGCAGACCGCACGCAGGAGCACGTACGATCGGTTGTAAGAGAGGCTTTAATTAATTTTATATTTATTAGCATACTGTTTTTACACGCCGACGGTGGTGGCAGTCACTTCTCCTTATGTCGAAATCGGATAAGTCGCATTTCTTTTTAAGTGTAAGTGAATATCTGGTTTCATCATCTTCAATGGGTATAAAATATTTCAAACGAAATAATTCATAGATAAATATAGCTATTGAAATATAGTAGCACAAGGATAGAAATTATAGAAATTGCTCGAGTCGCGCAATTTCTTTCCTTTTCCTACTATACTTCAATTATGAAACAGGTTTATGAGTAATGAAAATGGTCAAATATCATTTTAGCCTAATCGAAACTAAACAAAATATGATTATTCTAACTCCGGATATGTCGCGGTATTTTGACGGCCCCTCTAACTTCGACACAATGAGTGTAGACTGTAGTTTGTTATCATCTGGTCCGTCTGTCCATGTGCCGAACCGGATAGCTCAGTCGGAGTCTGTCAATCCAGGGGTCTCGAGTTCGAGCCCCGGCTCGGCCAGTATCCATTCTGACATTTGACAAAAAGTCATTTGTCTCTCACCAATGGGTGTGAATCATGTATATGAGAGAGCAGGTGGAGGCTCGGTTTGGATATTGTGGTTGTACTGGTGCGATAAATACCAGGAACCCACGGTTAGGTGCTCCAGCCGCCGCGATATGACCATAGCAGTTGAATACGGCGTAAAACCCCAATTTAATCAAAATCAAAACCGTCTGTCCGTAATTAACCCATTACCAAATGGCAAAAGCCAAAAATGGCCAAACGTCACAAGCAATTTCTTCATTTCCCACAATGTTTTCCAGAGCCATGATCTTGTGGGGAGTCAAAAAGGGTCACTTTGTGGTAATGAGTTAATAAAAAACGAGCTAATATTGTGGTTTTGAAACTCTGCTTTCAAAGTGCCCATACGAAACGTTTTTCGGACACAAACTAGACTTCCATCCATAACTCAAAGTCGCTGATCGGACAGGGGTTTTATAGCGACAAATTAATCCCTATTTGATTACATATTGTGCAGATGAATATTTCAGTGGAATTACACGCTTCAAGTTTTACAAAACCAATCGGTCAATAAGTGCTTTTGAAATCGATGAAACCCTTTTTTGCTCTGAATAGGCCAACCCATTCGTAGGAGAAATCAACCCATTTTCCAGGTAGATCTAAACAAAATTTTAGTCTGGTATAAACTAACGATAATTTGGGGTAATGAATGTTAAAACTCTCATTGTGCAAAATGAAGAAATTGCTTGTCACAATCATTTTCTTCATTTCCTAAAGTGTTTTCCGCCCAAAAAGACCAAAACATTTATACATTCACTTGAAATTGTCGTCTGCAACACCTTTCAAACTGGAAAAGCCAAAAGTCCGTCCTGTGGTAATGGGTTAAGGGTCCTTGTGGGGTTTGAGACCAACATGAATCCAGATCATCCGAGCGTAAGCCGTTATTCTGATCAAGATCTATGCTATTCTCTTACAGCTTCTTCATAACATCTGACTATAACTTACATTCAGGGTTCTCCGCGGAATATATTGAAGCTGTAGTGGCCAAGTATCATACATAAACCTAATAGGCAATGTTTGTGTAAATACAAACAACTGCGCATGACAACATTATGGAAAATGAAGAAATTGCTCACTTTGAGCAATTTCTTCATTTCCCATAATGTTTTCATGCGGATCGAATTGTTTTTACAAAATGCTCTGTCTAAAAAAGTTTTTGGCGTGGAACAAAATCACCATATTTGGTGACAATTTTGATGAATTAAACTGTGGGGTAGTTTTGAAACTGTTGGGGGATATAGCGGACGAGAATTGACCTGGCAGAGCATTCCATTCGATTAGCATGGGCTGCTCTGCCAGGCCATTTCTCGTGAGGTATAACACTGATTTACACGAAACTTGGGCTGGGGAGAACACTGGTATTAGATTCTGATCAGACAGCCCCAAAGCACAAGTCAATCGATATCTATGTTGGTCTCAAATGCAGTAAGGCCCTTTTTACATATTCCGGCTCAATGAATGGCCGTTCAAATATTTTTCACATAAGATAAAATTGGCACAAAATACAAGAACAAAGTCGAACTTGTCTTGCATATTGATGATTTTCTTCAAAAACCTCGTAACTGTATCTTATTTAAAGACGTAGTTACAATAATTTTGAAGAAAAGTGGCGATATTTGCTCTGTCGGTATTTTGTTTGTTTTAAATCCATCTTTATCTCTATTTTATCATTCGAGTGTTCATTATTTGAAAATAAAGTTGATAAATTGGAGCAATTTAAAAATACCCGCTTTCGGGTACTAGTAGGTCTATGCTATAAACTCTTTATATATGACATCCGAAAAGGAAAACCTTTTTTTTTTCCTTTCTGTGTGTGTACTGTACTAAAACTGTCATTTTGAGCATTCGTTTTTTCAGCTGCAAAGGATTCCCATATGGATTGGTTTATTGTTCGTCCCGTTTAAAAAGGTTTATCCTTTTCAAAACAGGACAGTTTTAGGTCCCTAAACGAAAAGACTGTATGCCTATAATAAGCACAATTACTCCTATTTCCTCGATGTTTTCTATTGTATAACATACATTTCGTATACATTTAGCAACAGCTAATTTGCCGTCTGAAAATTCTTGGGTTACTCTCCAGGCTCCAACAATGTTGTCAAACATGCCAAACTGTCTTTATTTTACACTGAAAATTTGGGGACAATCCAATTTAGCCCCCCCCCCCCCCTAATAAATATTCAGACACAAGGGCTCGAGCCCACCCAATATGAAATTGCCCTTTGGAAAGCATTAAGCAAAGTCCATGGATTCGGAGCAGCCTGTGCACACACGGTGTCATTAAGGTCCATGATGTCCTGGTAAGACTTCTTCATAACCTGCGACTATTGTAAGGTTGTAAGCAATACCGATACATAATCTGACCAGACGCAGACGTTCGGAAAAACGAACATGACGTGGTAAGATAGGAAAAGCAATACTTGTACATAGATCCAGAAAGTTGGGCGAAGATCTGCCTTAGAGTGAAATGTTTCGATTCAAGCCATTCTGTACAGTCCACGCAGTCTGACTAGGCTCGATACTTTTCACACTTCCATGAATATTTCTTTTAGCTTGACGGGTCACATTAATTTTTGGGGGTTTTTTTTGCATTTTGTCCGAGACACAAGGTTGAGGGAGATAACTATTGACTCTTTTACAGATCTAGTTTAAAATAAGATAATACGAGTTATTTCCCTTGTGTAGAACTGAATGAAGGAGACAATACCCCACCAAAGCAACAGATAGGAGGGTGGTGAATTTATGCATTCTAAATTTGTTATTTCAATTCAAGACCCTATTTTGTAGGTACTCATTTGAAATGTGTCGAAGAGATTAATCTAATGAGTATCCATAATTGCCGTTCTTTGAAAAGCCACTGTCCATTCTTAAATGTAGCACTTGGACTGACTGGGACCTACAGTTTCAGAATAAACCCGATAAATTGGTGTGATGAAATGAATAAATCCCCGAAATGTTTTCATCTTATGGCAAACATGGATAAGAAGAAGTGTTCTCAAATTAGAGCAGTCTAATCGTCGCTCTTTGGGATAGCAAACTCCCCAACAGTGGCCCAGTATCACCAAACCTTTAACATCAGATATAAGGTATTGACACAAACGATCGTGCATGTTTGTAAACATTATGGGGGTATATTCCGTTTTTATTCACCTGAAAGGGTGTGGCTAAGTAAAGAGGTTATTCTACGAGTTTACTTCTCGATACCTTGGTTGATAGAAGAGAAAAAACGTGCGGCACGAGCATGAACATATTTCACGGTACGGAAACTACAGAGACAGAGCCATTGGCTATGCCGCTTAAATCCTCTGGGGGGCTTCCGGCCATGTGTGGCTCTGTCTCTGGGGTCGTGATTTTTTGACAAAAACAGGTGAGTGTTCAACTTTGTTGTTCATTTATTTTCTTCTTGTGCTTAAAATCGAAAAACCGGGAATGTCATGCTCCCCTAAGACCATTTATCTGCCTGTTCTAATTCTGTGGGCTTCAAAGTCGGCAGGGTTTTCACAGGATCATTGTCGTCATGGGTCGACCCTATGTGATTTTTTCTTGTTTACATCATGTATTCATGTACATTTCAACGGTAAATAGCCAATTGCTGCAGCCAAAACATGTGATATACTAATCGAGGGATAATCTCGATCAGACATTGCTTTCCCATGTAACAAAACCTTAGAAATGATTGGCAAACGTAAAGTTTGAGCAATTTCTATCGGTGGCTCTGTCTCTGGCGGCTGGCTCTGTCTCTGGCGGCTGGCTCTGCTTTGAACTGTCGGTTAATTTTAGTCTGTTTACAAAATACTTGTCCAAAGCATATCTCTGAAAGTATCGGGCCGAGCCTGGATAGCTCAGTCGGTTACGTCGGAGTCTATCAATCCAGGGGTCTCGAGTTCGAACCCCGGCTCGGCCAGTATCCATTCTGACATTTGACAAAAGTCATTTGTCTCTCACCAATGGGTGTGAATCATCTATGTGAGAGAGCAGCTGGAGGCTCGGTTTGGATATTGTGGTTGTACTGGTGCGAGAAATACCAGGAACCCACGGTTAGGTGCTCCAGCCGCCGCGATATGACCCTGGTAGTTGAAAACGGCGTAAAACCCCAATAAACTCAAACTCTGAAAGTATCGAAGCTATGATCATGAAATTTCATGGGTAGATATATCTCAATAAAGACAAGTTCTGTATCTTATTTTATTTTGTGAGTCACTGTCCTTTGTTTTCGACAAAAACACTTATCCGGACATATGTAATGGCGGGGTATTATATCACATTAGGTGATACATAGAATTCTTATTTAGGACTGCTCCAATTCAAAATGATGTCCAGACATGCAAGGATGCAGATGGGCGCCCCCCCCCCCCCCCCCCCTCATGAGAGAGACATGTATGTATCTGCGCATAGCTCCGAAGTATCAAATATGTAATAGGTATCATTGAAATCTGTGAGAAAAAATATGAAAATGCTGGTTATGAGCAATTTTCTTTTCTCGCAATGCACCAGAAAAATGTCTTGCTTGGGAAGGATTAAATGGAAAGATGTCGGATATATTGGTGCAAATAAAAAAAAGAAAAAAAACAAGGGCCAGTTTCATTTTTAAGACGTATTTTTTGTCTTTGTCTTACCGATGACTTACGACAAGTTTTGGACAAGAAACGCGTATCACCAATTTATCAAGACCTGGGGCCCGTATTATCAGATGTCGCAGATGTAGAGACTACCTTTCCCCTTTTTCCCTCGAGAGAAAGAGGAAGGCACGGCCCCTACTCCTGCCATCGTTCATATTTGAACCACAATCAAATTTTCTGATGAATGTATCAAAACATTAGATCTTATTTTATGTTTACTGCTATTGACAACATTACTATTGCATTGTAAAAAAATATTGTTAATCTTAATTCTTTGATTGGGGAAAGGATGAAAATGTTGAAAACATCTTTGCATACAATTGTCTTTTATTTTGTTAGATGTGACACAGTTTAATTTAAATTGGATTATAATCCGTCTTACATACCTTGCTTGAAATGTAACGATTTAATAGTTGTCATAATGACATATACTGTGTATATATTATTTGTACTTGTGACAAATATTAAACTTAAACGATATTTAAAAAAATAATGGTTAAAATATGATATAGACACATGATTGTTTTTGATCATATGCTAGTCTGACTGCACCAAATAAATGAATTGCCTTTTGAATGGATTAAGTAGGAAAATGTTGAAACGTATCTCTACTGTACTCTACTTATTTTGAAATAATCAATTTCATACAAAGACATATACATATTTTGTCATCTGATATATACTGCAACGTAAACTGGTCTATGATTTTGTCAGTATTAGATCTACATGTAATTTGTATATACAATAATGTATAGCATGTTATAGGTCCGCCATATTGTAAAAAATTATATACATGTATGTATTTTGTGTTCCACATGGGTCAAAGACCTTCTGGATTATTTATATATGAAATTAAATTAAAAAAAATATCAACGCTCGTACGATTAATTTTTGCGTAGTTACTTGTAACAACAAACCTGATTGGTCCAATCTGATTTCTCGTGCACTCAGATGTTTTGTTACACATTTTATACAAAAACTTTGTCGTAAGATCGTTGAAAATACGAGCCCCTGGATTATGCGATTGTTGTTTTAACCGATATTTAAGACATCGTTAAGTCAAAATTACTTCTTTTAAAAATGTTTTGATGAAACAGGCCCCTGACGTTCACACCGAAAAATCGTCTGCTTCAAGTCTGTTTTGTGTATTTTCTCAGCTAATACTCGACGGATTTTGACGAGATAAAGTGCACCGCACGCGCGTCATTGAGAGGGACATTCCCCGGTTCTAACTCACTCCGCATCAAATCCCATGGTTTCTCGAAACATTCAAAATGAATGTTTTTGGTTGCATTTTAATAAAACTATGGAATACTTTTCATAAAGAGGTTCAGGAATGACCCTCTCAAAGGCGCGTATGGTGCAATTGCTCGTCAAAATACGTAGAGTTTAAACTGAGATATAGAACAAAATATACTTGAAACAGACAATTTTTCGGTGTGGACCTTTCCCCAAATCACGTGGATTACCCATCGTGTAATTGTTTCTTTGTCAACACCCAGTTTGTCGCCTTAAGTACAGTACTACATAGAATCATGAGCCGTGACGAAAGGTTAGTGTATATTCCAATACATGTAAATTGGAAGAGAAGCATGTTTTCCACTGAATAAAAGCGAATAATGGCACATTTTGCGCGGTGGCCGTGAGAGTTCAGTAGCTGTCTACAGATAGTACGATGTCTTTATCACAGGATGTTCGGTTCCGAGTCACATATTTACTTAAATCGAAATCCCTCTCCCCCCGTCAATTTAGACACGCTGATCTTTGATCATTCAAAGCACATTGTTTAATTGTAGCTTTGAAATTGAACAACGCTGAATGTTCGATGTTTTGCAAAGGGTTTAATCGGTGACTGAACCATTCGCCATACACAATATGATCTATTCAGTGTGTGAGTAAATTACTTCGACACGAATTTTGCGATAGATTATTTTTTTTCACCAAGCACGCAGAGACAGAGCCAGCCGCCAGAGACAGAGCCAGCCGCCAGAGACAGAGCCACCGATAGAAATTGCTCAAACTTTACGTTTGCCAATCATTTCTAAGGTTTTGTTACATGGGAAAGCAATGTCTGATCGAGATTATCCCTCGATTAGTATATCACATGTTTTGACTGCAGCAATTGGCTATTTACCGTTGAAATGTACATGAATACATGATGTAAACAAGAAAAAATCACATAGGGTCGACCCACGACGACAATGATCCTGTGAAAACTCTGCCGACTTTGAAGCCCACAGAATTAGAACAGGCAGATAAATGGTCTTAGGGGAGCATGACATTCCCGGTTTTTCGTTTTTAAGCACCAGAAGAAAATAAATGAACAACAAAGTTGAACACTCACCTGTTTTTGTCAAAAAATCACGACCCAAGAGACAGAGCCACACATGGCCGGAAGCCCCCCAGAGGATTTAAGCGGCAGAGCCAATGGCTCTGTCTCTGTAGTTTCCGTACCGTGATTTCAAATTGAAACAATGCGCGATTATAAATTTGTTGTCATAAAACCTCGTAGCTACAGATTGATTCACGCTGTATTGTCTAGCAAGATTAACCCGGTACATCTGCATATGTAATGACCCCATTTCGGCAATGTTTTGTTAAGACACTCAAGTAACGGACTTTGCGCACGAAAATTAATCAGTATCAGTTTAATGTGGTCAAACAATACATAGTTATAATGTTTCGCAACAATACCGACGAATTACCGCTAATCGAGAAGGCTGTTTCTCCCAAAGCTTAAATGGAATGAACAGTTTACTAAGCTCCGCCCTGTCTCCCGAATAAAAACAGAATATAAAAAATTAATCAAACGAGCATTTGTTTCTTTTTCCCTAAAGTATTCATCAGCTTTAAACATGAAATGCACGAAAAATCATATATTTGGTGGCAATTTCAGGAAAATTATGGGAAACTTTTAATGTTGTAAGAGCATTACACCGATTTACTTGAAGGCGTGGATCCCTACAGCTTATTGACCCCTTTCCATTATCGTTTAGTCCGTACCCGCAAAACACTTCCGGTAATCCGAGTCATCTCTGATGAAAATTCGCTCGTTGATATTTGGATGTCGCTATTTACACCAGAGCGCTGTCCCATTCAAAAACAAAGGAAAATTCCGACACAAGTTATGTCGCTTGGACACTAGAAAGGGTTTATCCATTACCAAAAGGAAAATTTTTAGACTTGTCCAAATTCAAATATGTTGCAGACGACAATTTGAAGAGAATGCAATTTTAGATTTTATGTCTTTCTGATTAGAAGATATTGTATGAAATGAAAAAATTGGTTGTCACAAGCAATTTCTTCATTTTCCACAATGTTTTCCAAAGCCTTTATCTTGTTGGGTGTCAAAAGCCGCCACTAACTGGGAATAAACAGCACAGCTTTGTAAAAGGTAGATCCTGTCTTCGCGCCATTGTATGAAGACAGGTCTAAATTCGGCAAATAAGATAACAGATAAATGATTGATTGACCCTTAATTATTGAGTATCAAGTTTTAACATTCTTTATAAATGTGTCAATTCGATAAATAATGTAAATTAAAATAACTATTGGGTTTGGAATTCGGTGTCACCAACCTTTGCTGTATGTCGTGCAAAAACAGGCCCGTAGGAAGCAATTTCATATTGGGGTGGCTACAGCCCTAGTGTCTGAATATGTGTGGGGGGGGGGGGGGGGGGCTAGATTAGATTGTACCTAAATTGTCGGTATGAAATAGGAGAATTCGGCATTTTTGGCCAACTTGGGGGGGGGGGGGGGGGAGGCTTAGCTCCCTCTAGCCCCCTGTACCTACAGGCCTGATAAAAAAATCGATATGAAATGGACAGATTGAACCCTTTCCCAAACGGCACAATTTTAGCGTGTCCCAATTTTAAGGCTCCTGCAAACGACAAAATGTATTTTAACAAGGACAGAATTTGGGTATAATTTATCATAGGAAATATTGAGACAAAACAAAGGGAGAAAATGCTGGTTATTTTCCCAAACTATTTCTTTTAGCGATGTCAAAAACCACGTCTTGTTTGGAAAAGGATTAAAAATTTTGAAGATGCTGGTGTTCAGTATTTTCCGTTTTCAACCTTATTATTCTGATCCCATTGAATGGATTTTTACTGGTTAAAATGCATTTGATGTTAAATGGTGTACTTGATGAAGAGTTACTCCTAATAAACTAAATCTAGTCCACGTTAAAATGTGTTGCAAATGACAAAATGAATAGGCCTACTACCTTATAGAAAATGTATGTAATTCACCAAGCACTCATTAATGGAAAAGATGAAGTCGTCGGTGTAATTCTAAAACATCGTAAACATAGCTTGATTGACGATGCAGTTACGTGGATTTAGAATACACGTAACACCGGTGAAACGCTGGTGCCAACAATTTCTTATTTTCCTTCATGTTTTCAAACATCTTCTCCTGTACGTGGCTTGGAACCTAGAAATAATATTGAACTGGGCAAAGATTGAAAAAGAAATGCTAGAATATGAGACTTTGTTTAAATTTCCAAATATTCATCAATGTTAAAAAATATAATTGTGGTGAATGAGTTCTTTGACATCAAAGATTATGGCATGATTATTTAAACAAATCATCAAAATTTAATGATTCAGCAAAGCATAAAATAATCAATAAATCATTTGAATCAAGATGTTGTAAAAATAGGTTTTCAACATACCTTTTTAAATCGAATATTCAAGATCACAAAAACGATAAATTCCTTACACAAATATAAAACCTCAATATTCAAATGTTGCACGTCCCATATAGTGCAGGAGTGTTTAATGTTTTAATTTATTTATCAGGGATCCAACACTTAAAAGTTCTCATAGGCATTAAAACTTTATAATGTACTTAAAATTCCTCCTTGTAAGGCTGTAAAGTTGGAATAACTTATGATCTATCTGAAAACATCCCATTACAACGACAAACCCTTTAGCCTACACGAGGGCTATATCAAGCAATATCAAACAATCGCATATTGTGGGGACCATGTAAGTGAAGGCTCTGGAAAATGAAAACAAAAAGAAAAATTTAAAAAAGGATAATCTTGGAACGAGCAATCTCCTCCTCCGTGATGAATGTGCGTTGTTTGGGGCGAGAGAAACAAAACTGGGCACCTTAATCCATTCCCACACATTGACGCCTTTTGACACCCTTTTAGATAATGACATTGGAAAACATTGTGGAAAATGAAGAAATTGCTTGTGACAAGCAATTTCTTCATTTCCCACAATGTTTTCTACATAAAAAGACAAAAAAAAATGTTAAATTTCATTCACTTGAAATTGTTGTCTGCAACATCTTTGAATTTGGACTAGTTTAAAATTTCGTCGTCTGGTAATGGGTTAATCCATTCCCACACATTGACGCCTTTTGACACCCTTTTAGATAATGACATTGGAAAAAATTGTGGAAAATGAAGAAATTGCTTGTGACAAGCAATTTCTTCATTTCCCACAATATTTTCTACATAAAAAGACAAAAAAATGTTAAATTTCATTCACTTGAAATTGTTGTCTGCAACATCTTTGAATTTGGACCAGTCTAAAATTTTGCCGTTTGGTAATGGGTTAATCCATTCCCACATAATGATGATTCTTGACGCCTCGCTAGATATAAGGTTTGGACGACATTGTGGGAAATGAAGAAATTGCTTGTGACAAGCAATTTCTTCATTTCCCATAATGTTTTCTACCCAAAAGAGCAACAAATATAAAATTTCGTTCTTTTTAAATTGTCGTTTGCAGCATCTTTGATTTTGGACAACTCCGATAATTTTTACCGCCCGGTGATAGATTAAGCCGGAATTGCTGTCGGAATCCAAGCAATAGCACCCGATTCTATTGCTTTTTGTAAAATTTCTAGATCTGCTTTTATGTTCAGTGGCGGATCTCTCAGAGAGGGGTCAGGAATAAACACACCATCTGTTGACCCATTTTTTTCATTTTCATATAGAAATTCTGTCAAAATTGTGTAATAATAGGAAAACGACACCCTTATTTGAATTCTCGACCCAATCCCAGATATTTGTGTGTTCAAGCCCAGGATCTACCAATTTCCAACGATCAATTATTACTTATTTTCTGTGAAAGCGTTAAACGAATTGACAGTTACTCGAATTGATACACGTAGGCTTGTTGACTCTAAAGGGTCAGTAAGCGACTCATTATTGAGTTTAACAAAGTTAACAATTCTTTGTCAAGTCGCCCTTTTCGCTGCTGCTGAACAATCAAAGACGTAACAATAAATCGATTGTACAAATAATATGCTTTATTAGGCTTAATTCGTTATAAACACAAACTTATAGAAATTCATAAAGAATGTTTAAATAATCGTTTCTCCGATTCATTCGGCGATCATTTATGGAGGAAGAGTTACCACTTTCTATGTCAATTCTGCCGATTTTCGGAGGTTGGATTACCCTTTCCAATATAGGTTCTGCCAAAGAGACGACTGTTTGATACCCGGCTAGATGTAAAGTCGAACAGAAATATAGACGCTTGAGTCAATACAAATAAATTTGACGATTAACCCTTTCCCAAACAAGACCTGGTTTTGACGTCCCTAATAGAAAAGGCTTGGGAAAATATTGAAACAAAAGAAGAAACTGCTGATAACCAGCAGTTTCTCCTTTTATCTCAATATTTTCTGTACCATATTTTACACAAATCTTATCTTTGATAACATCCATTTTGTCATTTTTGACAGTTTTTGAAGTGGATCACCCTAAAATTTTGTCGTTTGGGAAAGGGTTAAAGTAGTCTTTTATAGCATGCATATGCCTATGTATGCAACAGAATCGACGTTCATCATTCCCCTTTGCATTAAAATGTATTTGTATAAGTCTCCATAATGAGAATACAAGATCAGAGGAAGTCTTCTACAAATGAACCGGGATCTGCATTAGGGCCCGTTATGACATATTAAGCATTCATGGATCAAAATTGGTCTGTCACAAAGCGCAGTCTGATCAGGGGCCGGTTTCATCAAAAACGTCCTAGGACATGACTTAAAAATTGTCCTGAGACCTTTTGTAGGACGTCCGTAAGTCAGTTTCATCAAAACGTCCTAAGCAGTTCCTACGACTTAAATTTGCGTTTCATCAAAATATGTCCTACTTTAGTTATGCTCGATCAAAAGGCCCCAGAAAATCACGTGCAGTTCTAATTTTAGCTAAATTTTGTCATTGTAATGTATAGAAACTTTCCAAACGTCAAAGAAAAACGAAAATTCAACACTTGGGATTTGAGTACTGTTGGGCAAGGGGAAAATCGTTTCTGCTAGCGAAATTATCTATTTGTGGAAAAAATTTAAGGAAGCGTCGTGCAATAATGTAGAAATTAATCCTACTCCCAAAAAACAAAACAATTCTGCAAAAAAGTCCATACACTAGGGAAGCCAGAATGGAAAGATATGTAAGACCTACTCCCGGACAAAATATGATTGGAAAATGATTTTTACTTTTTATGACAGATTATGTTTTTGTTCAATATAATAATGCCATTTTTCTTGTAAATGAAATTTGAGAAAGCAAACAACTTTTTTTTGCCATAGTCGCTTTTGACGTTTTAAAATCTCTCAGAAAATTTATTAATTCGGTATACATGTACGACATTTTATTATGCTGAAAGTGGACTCTACAGGGACTAAAATCATAAGATAAACAATATAATTAGTATTTGTTAATGGCTAAATTGATGATGTTGAATACGTTGTCATTGTCCATCCTCAGAAAAAGCCATCCCAAGTCTTTAATGTTCCGTGGGAAAATGTAACTGCCAAAGATAGAACCTGTATACGATTCAAGACAATTTTAGATTGGGTCAATTTGAAAGCTAAAGCAGGCGACAAAATGTTAATAAATAATAGTACAGAATAATTATTTATTTCTTTTCGTTTTAAAAGCTGAGTTATACAAAATTAATACATTTACATGCCACGGAAATTTTGAGTGTAAGCAACTTCTGTTTGTGTCAAATACATGTATTTCTAACCTGTCTGTTTCATATTATACTGATTCAGTTGACCAGTCTGGGTTTCTAACTTTTAGCAGTAAGGGCCTATACTTGAATTGGAGTATCATCAAGTGTCAAAGACTTACATAAAAAGCATCAAGGAATTTTCATTTCCTCGTTTTGTCCTGTTTTCTTTCCAAGATTGAATGTCCATCATCAGACGATGAATTAAGACTTAACAGAAGTAATATTCCTTATTCATTTAACCCTTTCCCAAACGACAAAATTTTGGGGTGATCCAATTGAAAAGCTGCTCTAGACGACAAAAGTGATGTTTAAAAGGAATGATTTGCATCCAATAAAACACAGAAAATATTGAGGCAAAAGGAGAAATTGCTGATTATCAGCAATTTCTTCTTTTATCTCGATGTTTTCCCAAGCCTATTCTCTCAGGGACGTCAAAACCAGGTTTTGTTTTGGAAAGGGTTAAAAGACAGAAAAAAGACTCATATTTACGTATAATATTCGTTTTGTATATATCGCTTAGAAATGCGTGCCCTTGTTCATACTCAGACAAAGTGAACCCAGTCTCTGACAAAATGGATGCTGATGGAGTTTTTACATAATCATAGTACAAAACATTTTTTTACATAAATGAGAAAGTGTAGCATTTTCTTCTTTTCTCTCTATGTTGTTGAAGGTGTCTTCATCTAGAACGTCACGAGGAGGTATAATTTGACATAACGTTAAAGAGTTGGTGGGTTCGAAGCGGTGTAATAGATTTTTTAATCAAATGATTCATTTTATTTGTAGCTGGATATTCACATGCCTTGTATATGTCCATGTCGTTTCAGTCTTTTACCATCAGCCTCCGATCCCAAAAGAAATTTTAAAGCTGTTGCCAGTTATCAAATGCAGACCATTTAAGACAAGATTTAAGTCAAAAAGTCGGATTTAAGTCGTCGAAAAATTGGTCTTAAATTTAAGTCAAAAAGTAGGAACTTCCTAAGTCTTGAGACTTTGATGAAACGCGACTTACGACTTAAATCTATTGAGGACGTTTTTTAAGTCAAAAATATGTCTTAAATGGTTTGATGAAACAGGCCCCAGAATCCATGATACTCTACAACAATTGCTACAGGTCATGAAGAAGCTATCATAACGTAACATGTATGTAGACCTGCTGATCTGGATCGATAAAGATCTGATGTACTTTAATCCTTACCCAAACAACAAAATTTTAGGGTGAATCAAATTGAAAGCTGCTGCAGACGACAAAAATAGATGTTATAAAAGGTAAAATCTGTGAATAATACAGCAAAGAAAACACTGAGGCAAAAGGAAGAACTGGTGGTTATCAGAAGTTTCTTCTTTTGTCTCAATGTTTTCCCCAAGCCTTTTCTATTAAGGTCGTCAAAACCAGGTCTTGTTTGGGAAAGGGTTAAGGACCCAATTTCCAGATCCCTGTCCAGTTATTTGAGACGACATTTGATGTTTAATTGAATGAGAGCGGCGATTTGATGATTATTCCATTATAATTATATAATCAGCGCACAGTTTCCCAAACGTCAAAATTTTGACTGTCCCTACGAGACAGCTGCTACAGACGGCAAAATGGAATTTGATAAAGATAGGACTTGGGTACATAATGTCGCAGAATTATTTAGACAAAAGGAGCAAATGCTGGTTACCGACATTTTCTTCTTTTGTCTCGATGTTTTCCCAAGCCTTTTTCTATTTAGGAATCAAAACAATGCCTTGTGTTGGAAAGGGTTAACTAGATATTCATAAGTCCAGACTCATTTCTAGTCTCAAGGTGTGTGACTAAATGAAGTTATCTGATAAAAGTATTGTAAATGAATAAATTTGTAAACCTTGTATACCTTATGATAAACTCAAGGAACAAACAAGAATTATTCCCTCACACACTTGACCAGGTTTATCGTGATATAGCGTACAGTTTTAGAAGAAGTCAAGAGTACACAAGAAAATACTGATTATCAACTGTTTTTACTTTTCCCTCAAAGTTTTCTATGCTATAGCTTTTTTCCACCATTTCAGCGCAATTTTCTGACTACGAGACATGTCTATACACCAAAATGGAGCCTAAGCATGGCATATTGCAAGATACTGAAGCTTTTTCAAATAGGCTATTTGATAAAAGACAATGCAAGATAGGATGATTTCAATATCTTGCTGGTGCATTGTTAAGGCTTGAATGAAATTATCCCGATAATGCACCGATACAAAGGTACCGATTTGAATGGAGGGCTCAGATATGGGATAAGAATTCATAGCACAATGCTTTGAGAAGACTGTGATCAATTAGAGCTGTGCTCTATAGAAAATTTTATTAGTGAGTTGGTTAGTTTAGTTAGTTATTGTTTCTTGATCTCTAGTCGATTAACCCGTCCTCTGCAGTCGATTCGCTGTTAGACAGATGAGGCAGAGGTCGAGTTGATCGATAGTTACTCGAGTACAAACCAAGGTAATCGAGTGCAGGCCGAGTGAAAGATATCAACCCGATCACATTCGATCTTCTAACCGATCATAACACGATCGCTTCCCGGTAATTTTTTCACTCGATCGCATGCGCAAATTTTTGACAGTAAAAAAAGAATCCCGATCGATGAAGATCAAACTCTACCAACCCGACCATTTCAAATTTCATGTGCCGATCGAGCTCGATCTGTACTCAATCACTTGATCAGGTTTGATCAAGTTGAATTGATGGATAGTGAGAGCCTAGCATCATAAAAATTGCAAGTACCAATGCGACACTAACCCTTTCCAAAACGGGAAAAATTACACCCCCAATTTAAAAGATCCTGAAAAAGACAATATGAATGTTTACCACAGATGACTGTTTACAAGACAACACAGAACATATTAAGGGAAAATTAAAATGCTGATAATAAGCATTTCATTCGTTTGCCTGTATGTTTCCCAATCTTTGTTTTCTATTAAGGACGTCAAATAATCTTATTTTTTCATAAAGGTGGGTCTGTCTCAGTTTTACCTAATATAATGAGTCCTTGTTCCAGCAAAATTGCTTGGGTTCATTAACCCTTTCCGACAACAGTTTGGGGGTAGTCCAATTTGATAGCTGTTGCAAACAACAAAATGGATGTTGTTAGACAGAATTTGGAAATAACATATCAATGGAAATATTGAGACCAAAGGAGAAACTGCTGGTTATCAGCAGTTTCTTCTTTTTGTCTCAATGTTTTCCCAAGCCCTTTTTTTATTAAGGACGTCAAAACCAGGTCTTGTTTGGGAACGGGTTAATAAGATAAACAACATCCACTGAGTGGAATTACGTGACACAACGACAATCCCATTTACAAATTGATTTTACAAGAAAAAATCTGCAGTTGTTGTTGTTAACGCGATTCCCCACCTATTGACATAGCATGACTCCATGACAAGAGTAAAAAATTCTGACGGCGTTGCAGATAAAAAACAAGAGTTGTCCGCGGACAACGTAGCTCGCCTATACGGGAGCTTGTCACAAAAACAGCTAATTTTTTAAAAGTAGGTCAAACTCAAGGTCAAGGTCACAAGGTCAAGGGTCAATGTCACAAATGAAAGGTCTTGACAGGAGGTATCCATGTGTGAAATATCAAGGCTCTATCAATAATAGTGCATGAGATATAGGCCAGGTTAAAGTTTTTCAAAAGTAGGTCAAACTCCAAGGTCAAGGTCACTAGGTCAAAGGTCATGATCCCAAATGAAAGGTTTTGTCGAGATGTATCCATGTATGAAATATCAAGGCTGTATCTCTAATAGTGCCTGAGATATAGACCAGGTTAAAGTTTTTCAAGTGAAGACGCGACGGGACGGGACGGGACGCCGACACTAGGGCTGTGACATTAGCTCCCCGGACATAAAGTCCCGGCTCGCTAATAATAAACATATTAATCAAAGTACTGACAGTACTGTTTGGAAGCAAATTTTTCAAAAATGTAGGCCTGTCCAGGCCCCAGTTTCTCGAAAAAAACTTAAGTATATTCTCATGAGAACATGCTCAACAAACTCTCCAACGTTGAAGGGTATTCCATTGAAGTTCACGTGGATTTCATGCGATTTGAGCACTGTGCTCAGATTTGAGCATGAGAACGTACTTAAGTTTTTTCGAGAAACCGGGGCCAGAAATAGAGTAGTTTGATTAGGCACTTTGATTAACCATTTGAATACCTTGAATACTTTGATTCGTAGAGTATTTTGATTAAGTACTTTGATTATCCAGAATACCTTGCATACTTTGATTTCATGATGGAGTTGTATTTATTTTTAGCACAACTTCATGCATATCAATCGTTTGTGTAAGCTGAATATATTTCATAGTTCAGTAAACTCGACTGACCCATTTACAAGGAAGGCCATTGGACTGATCTTTGAACCATAATAAAGCAAATTACTACTTGGATCTTTTCATCTCTCAGAGACATGATTAATTGAATGTTTCATTTTCAGTCACACAATTCAATATCTACACATAACTTCAGACTTACATATTGAATATTCGAATGACTGTTACCTCATTAATCTTTGCTTTTGATAGAACTATTTATAGTGAGGAAGACCGGAAGATGTTGTGTGGTATGCAGAGAATGGTAAAGTGCAGAGACGCATGGCTGCTAAGAGAAGCAAATTTGGAAAATTTGCTTCCAAAAACTGATCATTCATCATTCAAACCTTTCTCGAACAAGGCCTGGTTTTGGAGTCTGTAGTCGAGACAGCCCTGGAAAACATAGCTGAATAGTCGTGGTACTAACCCTTTCCCAAACGGCAGAATTTTAGGGTCATCCAATTTGAAAGCTGCTACAGACAACAAATTTAACTGCAACAAATGGGGAAATTGTTCACATAATAGCCAAGAAAATATTGAGAGAAAAGGAGAAAACGCTGATTATCAACATTTTCTTCTTTTGCCTCAATGTTTTCCGAGACCCTTTTGAATAGGGACGTCAAAACCAGGTCTTGTTTGGAAGAGGGCTAAACTATGACTCTAACAACAGTAAATATTTAATACTTTTATTTCATTATTATTTATCATATGTTAAACACATATAATCATTCACATGAAGAATGGAATCATAACTTTATCCCTTTACCAGACAAATTCTTGACTTAAACTCCTTTAAAAAGAAAGATTAGAAAAACAGTAAAAAAGTTCTGCATTTTTTTCTTTTTCTCACAATGATTATCACCTTCGTATAAGCGAATATTTTTTATCAATTCATTTGAATATTTGACTAATCAAAAATAGATAAAATTGTACAAGACTGGCTGTTTTTCTTATATCGCAAAAGCATGAATGAATAGAAGACTGTCCTATATATGGTAATTTAACTCATTTCTGTTATTTTCTTAAATCATTCTCTATATAAGTTACTTAAAACTGAGAGTTTACTTAAAACACCTAAAATGCTAGGCAAAGGGTTAAAGATATGCAATAAGATGTGGTATGGTTCTATATATCTATTACACAGGCAAAGTGAGAATAAATGCCATAGTGGAGAAGCATCCGACTATAAAAAGGAAAATTGGCCAATTAATAGCTAGCTAGTCTGATTCAATATGCTACCTAACATGTGCCACAGGCTGCAAAGAGCTATATGAGAGCAACATGGATGTTGATCAGGCTGTGCTATGCACAGGCTGATCTGGATCCATGTTGCTTTCAAAAGCTGTAAGGACCTCTTTTCCAGATCATGTCTACTTTATACATGTATGTATATGTACTTTTGTATAAACCTCTGCAAATTAACTTGGACTGTATAAATTCTGTATTTTTCTATTGTAGGACTGATTTTCTAGGGAAGAAGTCATGCTTAACCTGTTGTAATTTTGTTTTAACCCTTTCCCAAACGACAAAATTTTGGGGTGATCCATTTCAAAAACTGCCACAAATGACAAAATTGATGTTATTAAAAATATGGCACAGAAAATATTGAGACAAAAGGAGAAACTGCTGGTTATCAATACTAGTTACAATGTTTTCCCAAGCCTTTTCTATTAGGGACGTCAAAACCAGGCCTTGTTTGGGAAAGGGTTAAGAAATATGAGATTCATATTATGTTAATGGATGACGATGTATTTACATTTACAATTTGAAAATAAAATGAAAAGCTGCTCAGAAAACGAAAACTTTTGCACAAAATGATGGAATAGAAAACACTGAATTCTTACATTTATCGATAGAAATATTCAAAACATAAAAATGAAGACAAATAAGTGATCAAGACTCAAGGAGCTATTCTTATATTTCCACTATTCATTTTTCTCCATGTTTTCTGATTATCAGCAACTTCTTTTCTGTCAATGTTTTCCCAAACCATCTCGAATAGGGATGTCAAAACAAGGTCTTGTTTGGGAAACAGTTACAGCTGTTGAAATCTGTGCAAGTATGGAAATTCAACCCTTTCCCAAACAAGACGTCCCTAATAGAAAAGGCTTGGGAAATCATTGAAACAAACGAAGAAACTGCTGATAACCAGCACTTTCTCCTTTTGTCTCAATATTTTCTATGCCATATTTTACACAAATTCTATCCTTAGCTTCAATTTTGTCATTTGTGGCAGTTTTTGAAGTTGACAACCCTAAAATTTTGCTGTTTGGGAAAGGGACAACTTATGATAAGCTTTCAAGAGAAAACTTTGGCATAGAATGGTGGGAACAGCTGACTGGCAAACAATCTCTTCTTTCACAAAAAGTTTTTCCATGCTTAACCCTTTCCCAGATGGCTAAAAATTGGACTGTACCAATTTAAAAGCTGCCCCAATCAACATATACTGAACCTCAAAAATAACGCACCACTTTTTCTTGTTTTATATTTTGTCAACAAAACCATTTAGTTTGTTGACACAGTGTTATTCGGTATCCGCCGGACACTAGGTATGCACACAATACACACTTAAGCACGAAACTCATTCATCCGTGACGCAAGCCGTCCAAACTTGGTAAACAGGTTTTCTGCATGTACCATGGTATTGACCTCGTGCACAAACCAGCTAATCGGTTCATAGGGTACACACAGTCAGTGACAGAAAGAAAACACCAAAAAATCTCATTGGTTGGAAGTTTTCGATGCGTAAAACAATGCCAAGACTTTTCACGGACGAATGCAATCATGCTATCGGGATGCTGCAGGCAGTAATGATGTCACGAGCTATTGCACACACGATGGGATATCATCACAAGAATATTGGCTGGCTTACAAAACGTTTCCAACAAACTGGGACAGTGCTGGACTGCCCGTGAAGGGGTGCGTCAAAGGTCCCAACTGCAGCTCAAAACAGGTTAGCATATTAAAGTGCAGAGATACAGGGAGAGCGGAGAGTCACGCCAAAGGCCAGAATCCAAAATCTTATCAATTCCATGCGTCGACGAAGCACAGACTGTATTGCTCTGCACAATGGTCACACGCAGTACTGATTTTGTGACTTTCACTTTGGAGGGTAGTCCCGTTTGCGAGCTCGTCACGCTTGATTGCTTTAAGGTAGCGAAACAATTTTTTACCAGAAACGAATAAACTGATATCAGTTCGCTTTGCGGTTTTACAATTTGAAAAAAAAGTAGCATAATAAAAAAGATATAGTGGAAAATATCAGCGGTGCGTTATTTCTGAGGTTCAGTATATTTGGTGTTAATGAAATTTTGATTTGTGTAAAATATAGGTTAGAAAATTTGAGGCAAAAAGAGAAAATGCTGATTTTCAGCATTTTCTTCTTTTGCTTCAAATGTTTTCCTAAGCCTTTTCTTTCAGGGACGTCAAAACCAAGTCTTCTAAACATTACTATGAAAGAGAATTGCATAATAATACAATTGAAAACAAGATATGTTTGTGAAACACCAATGCCCCCGAAATAGTTTTCGTGTGAAGGGCTGATAAGGGTTAACAAATGACCTTGAGGACGGTCAAATTGCATGGAACAGATAGCTATCATTGAAAAGAAGTTGCATACCAAATTTGAGCTTTGTATGTGAAATACTTTTGGAGAAAAGGCCAATGATAAGTTTTCGGATGGACAGACAGCCAAATGGACACAACTAAAGCAATATACCCCCGATATTTCGAAACCGGGGCATAAATATCCTACTTGTAGCACCTTCTTTGTGAAAGCAAAATTAAGTTTTAGGCCATTAGGTAAACCAAATGAGCAAGAGACTAGATTCATTATATCATTAATTCATTACCAGATATCAATACTTTAGACTGGTCAAACATCGATGATATTGCAGATGACACTTTCAAATAGATGATATTTCACATTTTTTTGGTCTTTAGTATTGGAAACATTTTGGGAAATGAAGAAATTGCATGTTACTTGTGTTGCAACACACATCTACAGGACAATAAAATTTGTTGAAAGAAATCAAAAAGTATCTTTTTTTTAATGGAGAAGGTCATTGTAATTGATTCAATCTAGAAAAGCCAAAACAAATTTGTAATTTTGTGAAAGGGTTCATGCAGAATCCATTTTTTTGTCACTGAGATTTGTGACTTGAATATAACTAGAAATTAGGCTTAATGGAAATGAGTAGATGACTAAATGAGAGGGAAGTAAACAGAGAAATAAACATGTTATAATTTGGATACAATAATATTGCAATAAACCCATTCTACATGATCTATAAATAACAACATTGTATATCTCAACAAGCATAATAAAACAGCCTTACTTTGAGAAAACCAGCACATTTTCAATTCATCTTCTTATTACTGTAAACCAGGATAAGTTCGCGTCAAGAAATGTTCACGTTTTCATGCACCCAGGCTTGTTCGCGGCGTTTTAAGTTCACGGATCAATGCTGTCCGCGAATTGCGCGAAACAAAACACGCTATGGGGGAATAGAAAACTTGATGTGTTGAATAATATGGGGAATCGGATAATCGGATAATTACATATTGAATTATGACTGTACTTACGATATTTTAGTCGCCGTTGATAGTGTGGTCGAAGTAAGTTTCAATCGACCCATTGTTTTATTTCACACTTTATAGTATACTGGATCACAGTTTGTAACACAATGCATAGAATTTGAGCGTTACATTAACTTCACACCTATTTACCTATAGTGTCGAGAAGCGATAATGACACTTTTATTTAATATCATCGAAGGACGATTCAAACCTCGTAGCTGTGGCTAATTTCAAACTAGAGTTACGAGGTTTTAAACGTCAATCGACATTTGCTATCATACTCGGCATTCGAATGCCAAACGACCCTTTTTCTCAAGTTCAGACAGGTATGTATATCTAGTTGACTAAGTTGGTTTATCTTTCAATGTCGTGTTTTTCAATTTTGTCACAATATCTATGTATTTTTGGATAAACTTGCATCCTGCTATGAAAAAACTATTTCCCTTGTTTACATGGTAACATATACGTCTAGTGTAAATAAAACATCTCCCCATAGGTTTTCACGAAACAAAAACTATCAAAGCGATTAAAGTTCGCGTTTTTATGGAAAGTAGCCTATTCGCGGCGTTTTAAGTTCACGGATCACACCCACCCGCGAAAGACGCTAACTTAAAAAGCGCGAAATAGTTTCCTGGTTTACAGTAACCCTTTAGAAAACAGCAAAGTTTTAAACTGGTCCGAATTCAAAGATAAAAAGCCTTTGTAAGTTCCGAAAAACACTTAAAAAGTTGCATACACAATTGACAGTACAGAAAACCTTAAAGGAAAAACAAGATTCCAACCAAATTGGTTTGGATTGCACAAAGGCTCACTTGGGAAAAGCTTAAAGGGACATTTCATTCCAATTTCAATTTTTTAAAGTATGTCTAGATGCCAAGATTGGTTATTCTAATGAGTATAAATACTATTGGTTTTTTTAAGTTGTTGCCAATAAGCGAGAAACACGCGTTTAAAATTGAGACATAATCGATAAATTGCATATAAATCTGAACTGTTGTCCACAACAATTTGTTCAATTTTAACACAAAAATATAAATTTCTCGAAAACGGCGCAATATTTTGGCTTGAAATTTTCAGAATTTTCATAAGGAAATATGCTCTTTCAGATAAAAATAAAAGTAAAATTTATGACAAAAAATTCTGAAATGTCTCTTTAATAGGCTGATAAAAAAATTTCATAACGAGAAAAGCTTCAAAATTTTCAAGATCAGATTTGTATCTTCAAATAAAACTTCACTCGAAAAGGAATTGTCAAGATGTTATCATGTAAAGAATAACATCAGTGTTATTGAAAGACCTCGTAACTCCAGCTTGATTAAAGCTGGGGTAACGAGGTTCTGCAATAACACCGACTGTAATCTTGTTCTTAGTTGTGCTGATTAACTGTTACTGATTTTCTCAAAGCTAGGTTAGTATAACAACAGAGCTCCAGATAAGAAGGGGTGATGACTTTTCAAACTGCAATAATTTTTGTTATTGTTCACAATACCCTATGTTGTGGGTACTCATTTGTATCGTCTCATCGAGAGGATGCAAATGAGTACCCACAACATAGGGTTTGGAATTAAAATAACAAAGTTACAATGTCTTCACCTCCAATTATCTGTAACCCTGTAACAAAATAATATAGCTGATGTTAGCTGGAGAATGGCCGTAAATGTTCTAACTGTATCTCTAGTGCTATTCTCTGTTCCATAACTTCTTGAAGCTCTTGGTTCAGTTCGGAGTTCAGACGGGACAGCATGGAATTCCGTTCTTTGTGTGTTCTTATGGCCATGTGGAGTTCTTTTTTATCTCTCGCTGCTTGTCTGTCAATGAAAGATGTTGAATATAAACTTAACTTTAAAAAACTAGGAAGATTTTCACACTTTTTTGACATTTTACAAACTTCAAATTAAGTAAGATATCACCTAATTCATACATGAAAGCTGATTTATTACCAATGAATGGCCTCCTGCAGGGATAATTCTGGCTCTGAAATTTCTTGAGAGAAAATGTCTCATTTAGCCAAAACTTATAAGAGAAAATGAATTTTCAGTGAGAGATTTTACCAAATCTCTTACTATTTTACATTTTTCTGTGAGATTTTTCTCCCAATTAGCAAATTTAAGTGAGATTTCTGGCAAAGAAATGAGAGAATTTGCACAAATCTCACCCCTAAATTATCCCTGCTCCTGTGAGAACAGAGATAGGTGGCTCAGTCAAACTATCCGATTCCAGTCTACACATAGACTTAGATAATTATATGGAAAGTTACAGTAGAATACCTATTGTCCTAACTGATCTTGTTAGAGTTGAATATTGGCTTATAAATATGAGTTAATATGCCTTCTTTCACAATGAGTTTGAAGCACAGTCTGTAGAGCACAGGTCAATATATACAATTCCGATCACATGTAAAGAAATTTACACATCAAAGATCCTATTTTCCTGAGATTTTTATCAATGTCTTGTTTTAATTACAAATTTGTGTTGGTTGGTGGTTGTTAGAGTGAAGTTTTACCTTTGTGCAGCAAGAGCAAATTCAGCTTGTCTTTCTGCTGATCCATCTGCAAAATCATCTCCCAGCAAGTCCCAGGCTACAGCAGTCTGTAAGATATACAATAACACCACTAACAAAAACAACACAATTTATACCGCTATAAATCCAAAACCATAATAGACCATATGAAATAGTGTTACTAAATCAGAACCAGGAAAACATTAATATTTTAGACTGGTTTATATTCAACCCTTTCCCAAACAAGACCTGGCCCCGATTTCTCGAAAAACCTTAAGTACGTTCTCATGCTCAAATCTGAGCACCGTGCTCAAATCGCACGAAATCCATGTGAACTTCAATCGAATACCCTTCAACGTTGGAGAGTATCCCTTTGAAGTTGAGCATGTTCTCATGAGAATATACTTAAGTTTTTTCGAGAAACCGGGGCCTGGTTTTGACATCCCTAATTGGAAAGGCTTGGGAAAACATGAGGCAAAAGAAGAAACAACTGATAAACAGCAGTTTCTTCTTTTGTCTCAATATTTTCTGAGCCATCTTAGACAATAATTCTATCTTTAATAACATCCCTGTTGTCATTTGTGGCAGGTTTTTTAGTGGATCACCCTTAAATTTTGTCGTTTGGGAAAGGGTTAAAGATGTTGCAAAAACATTGTGAGAGATGTTTTCACAATCCTTTATCTTGTGGGGCATCTATAATTATAAAGGGTCATTGTGAAGGAAAAGTTAAAATGGAAATTTCTACTCACCTTTGATTCTGAAGAACTTTCTGAAAAGACAAGATGAAACGAAAAATTAAGTTTAATAAAATGTCAAAATTCAGTGAGATATTATTCACAACATACCCCCTTTTACGATAGGTTTTTGTGTTATACTTTGTACAAACAAGAGGACCATGATGGTCCTATATCGCTCACCTGAACCAAAATGATATTTAAGCAACACTTTTCTTCAATTCAAAAAATATTTATGACTTTTAGACTGAAAACGAACTTATGGTCAATAACATTGTGAAAATTGAACTCATCCAAGATTTCATCTTGCCCAACATTGTGCCCAAGATTTGTCTTGTTTGATAAATAATTGTAGATTCTGGAGTATAAACAAGGACGAAAACAGCCGAAAACAGCAATTTTATCAAATTCAAGGGCGCATTACTCTTGACTTCCTAGTCAGATCAGGCTTAAAATCAAACTCAACCGAGATCTTATGATATCCAACATTGTGTCCAAGATTTGTCTTGATTGGTCAATAATTGTAGATTCTAGAGTGTAAACAAGGTCTAAAGCAGCCGAAAACGGCAATTTGATCAAATTCAAGGGCACATAACTCTCCACTTTTTGTCAGATTGGACTGAAAATCAAACTTATCCAAGATCTTATGGTCTCAAACATTGTGTTCAAGTTTTGTCTTAATTGATAAATAATAGTAGATTATAGAGTGTAAACAATGTCAAAAACAGCCGAAATCGGCAATTTTATCTCCAACCTTGTGTCCAAGATTTGTCTTGATTGGTCATAAATTGTAGATTCTAGAGTGTAAATAAGGTCGAAAACAGTCAAAAACAGCAATTTTGTCAAATTCAAGGGCTCATAACTCTCAACTTTCTGGTGATCAGATAAGACTGAAAATCAAACTCATTTCAGATCTTATGATCTCCAATATTGTGTCCAAGTTTTGGATTGATTGATCAATAATTGTAGATTCTAGAGTGTAAACATCGTCGAAAACAGCCAAAAATGACAATTTTGTCAAATTCAAGGGCAAGTAACTCTCGACTTTCTGATCAGATCAGACTGAAAATTACACTCATCCGAGATCTCATAGTCCCAAACATTGTGTCAAAGTTTTGTCTTGATTGATGAATAATTGTAGATTCTAGAGTGTAAACAAGGTCAAAAACAGCCGAAAATGGCAATTTTGTCGAATTCAAGGGCACATAACTCTCGTCTTTCCAGTCAGATCAGACTGAAAATCAAACTCATCCGAGATCTTATGGTCTGCAATGTTATGTCCAAGATTTGTCTTGATTGATCAATAATTGTAGATGCTAGAGTGTAAACAATGTCAAAACTAAGTATTTTTCGCATTCAAGGGCAGATAACTCCTGCATTTCTAGTTCGATCTGACCCATAATCGAACTCATCCGAGATCTTATGGCCATACATGTTTTGACCAAGTTTGGTCAAGATTGGCTTATATTTGTAGATGCTAGAGTGTAAACACGAAATTGTGAACGGACGGACAGACAGACGGACAGACAGACGGACGACGGACAAAAAGTGACCACAATAGCTCACCTTGAGCACTTCGTGCTCAGGTGAGCTAACAATAAATCATGTGAAAACCACTATCCGAATCAAGGACCTTTTTGATACCCACTGGTTAAGCTTTCTAATAACTTACATTGATCAAGACAATTCAAACTAATTACTATTCTAACTAGCATCACATGGTTCATAATATTTACTAGAAATTGGGTTAAAATGGGACACTCTGCTTAGTGATATAACTAAATATTAATATGAAAGAATAAAGCTAAATTTGAAGGACATACCATGATAGTCTGAAAGTCCACCAACCTGAAGAATAAAAGAAAAACCAAGAACATCAGTCTTTTGGGTAACAATCAATAGGAAATGTCAATTTAATGTGCCATATAGTTTGGAAGTTAACCCTTCAAATGCTGTTTACATCAATTTCCTGTGTACACCAAAGCTTTGGCAGGCAGTACAGACTAACAGCAGTGACAGTGTGATCTTGACCATATACCTTCACTGCCTTATTCGGGCAAAAACCTGATCTTATACTATTGAAATGTCTCTTAAATTGGTAGTTTGATTGAAACAAATTTAAATGCAGCAGTGAATGGATTATTTCATCTGTGATCTGTAATTCATTCATGATCATCACCAAGAATTTCAACTTTTTTTTCTATATTTTAGCAAAGAAAAATGTATGTATAAAATAAGGGACGGTATTAACCAACCTGTACAATTCAAAGTTTACAATTACACAACAATCCATCAAATTGGCCAAGACATACACTGTGTTCATGGGACATAATTATTAGCCACCCAACTATTTTTCATTGAAAAATTGAGTGATTTTCTGGACTAGAACTGTCACAGAACCTTTATTCTTTCACTTAGCAGAAAAACATAGATATTACTCAAAAGTATAAACATTACCCAATAAAGTCGGCATGAAATTTCTTTTGAAATGTCTCAAAGACAAGGTTGCTAGGCAATATAAGAAAATAAGTGAAATTTTTTGTAAATCCTCCGTAAAATTGTTGCCATGGCAACAGATAGTGACTTTTTTGATAATTAAGCACATGAAAATACGCACACAATATACTAGATATAAAAGTGACAAATTGTTCATGAGATTGGATGGCTATTTACAAAGTACTACAATTTTATTTGACCAAGTAACCAGAGAAAAATGCAACGCTCAATTCACTCCTATGTTAATTTTGCATTTTTGGTATTTTTACAACGAAAATAAAATTTCAAACATTTGTTTCTCAAAGGAAACTTTGCGGATATTGCAGCAATCATAAGTTAAAGGGACATTTCATTCCAATTTCAATTTTTTAAAGTATGTGTTGATGCCAAGATTGGTTACTCTAATGAGTACAAATACTATTAGTTTTTTGAAGTTGTTGCCAATAAGCGAGAAACACGCATTTAAAGTTGAGACATAATCAATAAATTGCATATAAATCCGAACTGTTGTCCACAACAATTTGTTCAATTTAAACACAAAAATGTAAATTTCTCATAAACGGCGCAATATTTTGGCTTGGAATTTTCAGAATTTTCATAAGGAAATATGCTCTTTGGGATAAAAATAAAAGTAAAATTTATGACAGAAAATTCTGAAATGTCACTTTAAATAATTTATTTATTGTAGATCGATTTAAAGTTAAATTATATCTGTATTGAAACTTATGTTACCATTGCAACAATGTTATGGAGGCTGGTCTGAAATTTTCACAAATTTTCTTACGCAACCATGTCTCTAAACCATATGAAAAGTTTTTATACAGATTTTGTCCGCAATTGGTTATACTTTTAAATGATATCGAATATTGTGTGGTGTGTAAGAAAATAATGATTCAACGTCAGTTTTAGTTGGAAATTATGCATAAAATTTATGCAAAAATCAGCAGGGTGGCGAATAATTATGTCCTTTGACTGTATGTCTCGTCCAATCAGATGCCTTGTTATGTAATTTTACTTCAGAAAATCTATATAGAAATGTTCCCAAACAACACTTGGCTTTGACATCATATAAGAAAAGGCTTGGGAAAACACTGAGTCAAAAGAAGAAAATGCTGATAATCAGCATTTTTTTCTATTTGCATCAATATTTTCAGTACTAAATTTCACAAAAATTCTATCTTCAAAAGCATACATTTTGTTGTCTGCAGCAGCTTTCAAATGGGAAGAGTCCAAAATGTTTGCTTAATGGTTTGAAAAGCTTATGTTTATGACACAAAGTAGTGCTTTTGTTTTCATAAAAGATCTAGATCAGACTTACTTTTCTATAATCTAGGGACTTTGATCGCTGGTTCCTCTCTCTATCTACACTAGGTATAGTTGTGGTAGCACTTGAGCCGGGTACCAAATTTAAAACTTCTTGTGACTGAATGGCTTCAAAATGTTTGAATTGGGATAATTTTGAGGAAGGGGCCTGTAAAAAAAATGTCAAAGAAAGTTAAGTCTGTCTTTTGAAAAGATATTTTCCATACACTTAAAATACAAAAGAGAACAAAAAATATTTGTGGCACACAAAAATCAATGCCACAATACAAGATTACCACATTCATATTAATTTTTTGACCTTGACACATGAACCAAAACTTCATTCAAAAGGTTACACTTTAATGGGATGTATGTACATACCAATAATCAACAACTTAAAGTGAATGAAAATTGACTTTTTGTCTTTTGGGGTTGAAAACATTGTAGAAAATGAAGAAACTGATAGTTGCAAGCAGTTCCTTCATTTTCCACAATATTTTCCAAAGCCTTTTCCTTGTGGGGTTTCAAAAGGCATCACCATGCGGGAATGGATTAAGAAATTCAAGGGCAGATGGGCCTATTATGTAGCTCTTATTTGTAGTCAATTTAGCGAACTTGAACTTGGTGGATCAATCCAAAATTTTTAATATAGTCAATAGATTTCTACTTAGAAAGCAGTTAGCAGCCAGCATTTGTGCAATATTTAATGTAGGGAAGATAAACTAGTTTAACCTATTACACGCAAAATTCTAGACTGGTCTAAATTCAAAGGTATTGCAGAGGACAATTTCAAATGAATGAAATTTTTATACCATTTTGTCTTTCTCAGTCTGAGTAAAAACATTGTGGGAAATGAAGAACTTGCTTGTCACAGGCAAAGTCTTAATTTTCCACAATGTTTTCTAAAGCCTTTATATTGTGTGGTGTTATCATGTGGAATTGGTTAAAAGAAACTTCTCACATCTTTATCTGTGACTCTAGGTGGGACAGCTGGTGGGGCTGAAAGTAAACAAGACAGTAAAATGTCATAAATCTATGGCAAATGTAAATAAACTTTCATGAAAAAACGAGGAGAATGGCCTTCAAAATCAAATGGTCAATTAAAATTTGAATATGTGCAAGATTCGAAATGGTTACAAAGATTTCCCTACTTCATTGAATATTTCACAATATGATAATTATGCCTTGATCAGTTTCAAAAGTGTTCAGTGTACACTAAAAACAGCACAATAATCATCTTGTACAAAGAAATAAATCTAAAATTTTCTTTACTGTTATTGGGTCAATTAACAAAGAATAGTATTGGTTTGATTACTGTCTTTGGCCATTTTTTTCTATTTCCATGGAAATCTTACCTTTATAATCTACAGATAAACTACGTCCATGTTGTCCTGGTCTAGGGGGTGGAGCAGGGGGTTCGTCTGTCCCTGTATCTACACTCATACTACTGTATAACTGTTTCTCTCCCGACTCAGAGATAGGCTGACTAGATGGAGGTACAGGTGGGAGTATATGGCCTGGCAGAGCTCCTGGAACTATATGCATATACTGAGCTACAGATAAGAGGGACTGACGGTTTTTCAAATGGCAATACTTCATTTATTGTTCATCAAACCCTGTGTTGTGGATACCCATTGGAATTGTCTCATTGAGACAATTCCAATGAGTACCCACAACATAGGGTTTGGATTTGAAATAACAAATTTAGAATGCCTTCACCTTCTCTTATTTGTTGCTCTAAAGATAACATATACCGGGTAAGCATTTCTTTAACTGCGAAAAAAAGAGGGTGAGAAAAAATATGAAGACTAAAAGGTTCATTTCATCTTATTCTTCTGTATATTGTGGATACTCAACAGCATCACCTTGTAAAGGTCAGATGAGTGTCCAAAACATAGCATTTGAAGTCAATTTAAGAAACTGTAAATGCCAAATACATACATACTGCCATACTGTGCAACTTTTCAGATTACTAGACTTTAACCTATTACCAAACAACAAAATTTTAGCCTAGTCCAAACTCAAAGGTGTTGCAGGCGACAATTTCAATTGAACAAAATTTAACACTTTTTGGTCTTTCTTGGTAGAAAACATTGTGGGAAATGAAGAAATTGCTTGTCACAAGCAATTTCTTCATTTTCCACAATGTTTTCCAAAGCCTTTATTTTGTGGGGCTTCCGAAAGCGTCAATGTGTGGGAAAGGGTTAACAAGTTCAACAAGAGCCGTCATAGACGGATTATGCTCCCCGAATAAGTGTTTGTCACAAAAAAACCCTATCATACATTAAGCCCCCTTTTCCCATGACGGATTTTTTGTACACACATTATTTATAGAATATAGTCTAGAACATCTCATTCATCACATAAGTACAAAATTTCATTAAATTCTGCCCATTAGATGAAGAGAAATTAGAGAAAAACTAATTTTTACATCAAGACCCCTTTTTCCATGACGCAGCCCCAAATAAAGAAACGGAGAAAAAGGTCTCTAGGGATTGACCCAAGGAGTTCATCTGTGAAGTTTCATTGAATTTAGTCCAAGGGATGCCGAGATCTGGCTGTGGACGGACAGACAGAAGGACAGCCGGATGGATGGACGGACGGACAGAAGGACAGCGTGGCAAATATATGCTCCCCCGAAATTTTTTCGGGGAGCATAAAAATGTGTTGTTTGAAAAAGGTTAAATCTGCCTAACATACTACCAGTAATAGTTAACTGAAATGAATGATACCAAAAGCAAGCATGCAAATGTAAACCCCTTCATAACATGATCACACCAAACCCATATTATCTACCGGTACCTGTGTTTCTCTTAGCAAGCGGCCTTGGGCGGCTTTGCAATGAGGCCGTAGCTGCATCGATGTGATTTTGTTCGTTATTTGTGGACGTGTTTGATCGCTGTTTAGTTAACGGAGCATGCGTATTGTCAGACTCATGCAAGATAGCACCATCACCAGAACTAGGCGCAGGGTCTGTAAATCAACAAACATCGTAACAGAACAGAACGTAAACAGAAAACATGCAAAACAATATCGAACAATCATGCAATTACAACAAACTGAACAGAACTGAAATTGTGAGTTGAATAATACAGAAAGAAAGAAAAATTTTGATGTTATCAAAAATTAATGTTTCAAGAGCTATGGAAAACAAGGGGGTACAATTAACCCTTTCCCAAACAGGACCTGGTTTTGACGCCCCTAATAGAAAAGACTTGGGAAAACATTGAAACAAAAGAAGAAACTGCTGCTAACCAGCAGTTTCTCCTTTTGTCTCAATATTTTCTATGCCATTTTTTACACAAATTCTATTTTTAATACTTTCCATTTTGTCATTTGTGGCAGTTTTCGAAATGAATCACCCTAAAATTTTGCTGTTGGGGAAAGGGTTAAGTCATCTAGTTAGCCATAATTTAATATTAACCCTTTCCAAAATGGCAAAAACTGAGACTGTTCTAATTTGAAATCTGCAGCAGGCAAAGTAGATGCTGATAAAGATGTGATTAGTGACAATATAGCAAAGAAATTATAGAGGCAAAAGGAGAAAATGCTGTTTAGCATGTCAGCATTTTCTTCATTTGCCTCAATATTTTCGCAAGCCCTTCCTATCATTGACATCAAAACCAGGTCTTGTTTGGGAAATGGTTAATCAGACTTGATAATGTGGATACACTTTGGAATCGTCTCCTCCAGGTAATTCAAATTAGTACCTACAACACAGGGTTTGGAATAAACAACTTTTTAGATGTCTTTACTGTGACAAAATGTATACTGAAGCAGACAGGAACAGTGTGTGAAATAAACTGACATGATTTAAAAACGCAAAAAGTAATTTAACAGATGACTAGACAGCCCTGGCGGTCTGGAAGCGCTCCACAGGCCTGATTGTTTGTCTAAAAATACAATTTCAAAAGTTCAGGCTGCGCAAACAAGCAAATGCATGACCAAGCTGAAAATTACAAACAAGTAAGATTGTATGGTCAGTAAGATTCTGTAAAAGTTCTGTATTGATTAGTAAATACTAATGGTTGTAAAAGTGAAAATAAAGCCGAAAATAGCAATTTGGCCAATTACAAGGGCATATAACTCATGATGTAAAATTCAGATCAAGCTGAAAATCATACCAAGGCAAGATCTCATAGTTACCAACATTCTGTCTTAGTTTTGTCTTGATTGGTCAATATTTGTAGTTGCTAGAGTGAAAACAATGTTAAAATAGAGCCGAAAATGGCAATTTTGTCAATTTCAAGGGCACATAACTCATGATGTAAAATTCAGATAAAGCTGAAAATTATGACAAGGCAAGATCTTATAGTCACCAACATTCTGTACAAGTTTTGTCTTGATTGGTCAGTATTTGTAGTTGCTAAAGTGAAAACAATGTTAAAATAGAGCCGAAAATGGCAATTTTGTCAATTTCAAGGGCACATAACTCATGATGTAAAATTCAGATAAAGCTGAAAATTATGACAAGGCAAGATCTTATAGTCACCAACATTCTGTACAAGTTTTGTCTTGATTAGTCAATATTTGTAGTTGCTAGAGTGAAAACAATGTTAAAATAGAGTCGAAAATGGCAATTTTGTCAATTTCAAGGGCACATAACTCATGATGTAAAATTCAGATCAAGCTGAAAATTATACCAAGGCAAGATCTCATGGTCACCAACATGCTGTCCTAGTTTTGTCTTGATTGTTCAATATTTGCAGTCGCTAGGGTGAAAACAAAGTCAAAATAGAGCCGAAAATGGCAATTTTGTCAATTTCAAGGGCACATAACTCATGATGTAAAATTCAGATCAAGCTGAAAATTATACCAAGGCAAGATCTTATAAATACCATCATTCTGTCAAAGTTTTCTGTTGATTGTGCAATATTTGTAGATTTTAGAGTAAAAATAAAGTCAAAATCAGTTATTTTTGAGATTCAAGGGCAGATAACTCAGGTTATTCTGATTCAATCCAAATTCTTTGAAGGAATCTGAGAGAGGGTCACCCAAGGATCATTCCTGTGAAGTTTGATTGAAATCCATCGTGTAGTTTCTGAGAAGAAGATTTTTAAAGAAAAAGTTTACGGACGGACGCACAGACGCACGGACGGACGGACGCACGACAGACATACCGCCATGACAATAGCCCGCTGGCCTGACGGCCAGTGGAGCTAATAAAAACGACATAACTGATGTATAGCCTTGTGTAATTGTAATATAACAATTGGACACATTACAGGCAATAAAATAACATATAACAAATAATGTCTTAGTAGACGTACGCTTATGCGCTGCCTCTCAAGGCGAAGACTTTGGGCTATAAGAGACTGGCATCGAGAAGGAGGATGACAGCCAACCCCGTCTTCTCACAGACAACCGTGTTACCATGTACAGAGTGTCCCAAAAAAACCGGAACCCTAATTCAAAGTCAAATATTTTCAAGCGTAAACAAAGAATCTAATTTTTGAATTTGCAGTACAGAAGATACATTATTTTTGCATTTGTGTTCCAAATTTCACTGAAAAATATGCATTGGTTCAAAAGTTATAAGCAAATTAATAATGACACTAAAAAACCGATCTGACATGATATTGGTTTTTGCACCTTGTTTGTTCGTGAAAGCGCGCTAACGGTCAGCTGTTGAATTCTGTACAGTTGTACATGTTGTACCGATTTTCTCAAAATTTAATATGTACACGTGCTGTACGTGCACATTGAGTCCACAGGGCGGTTGTTTGAATTAATTTCAAATTATTATGTGATTCATTTCACATGGCGCAGTTTTAACTTTTATTTTCATAAATTGAAAGCTTGAGATGTTTACTAAAATTAGTCCAGTCATAATAGTATAGTATACATATCTGTGGACTGTGATTTTTTGTGGTGATTTTGGTGTTATTTGTCTTATATGAACATGTTTTGCATGAAGGGCAGTGCCAGGTCAAATGCAACCCGTAATACTTTTCATTTGAGCGCTGACCGGCATGTAGGTCAGAAATAAAATAAGTGCCTATGAGTCTGTGATGCACTTGGATATTTTGTTTGTATTCATTTTAGTTACACCGCAGCTCTTTTTTTTTTATCAGTTTATTTATTATATTTATTAGCAAAAAAGCACTTTTGTGAATACAATGTTTCAAAATCACTTTTGTATTGTATTGAATATATTAACCAATTGTGAAGCGTTAATTAATTCAATGAGTGTAGGCACGAGCTGCAAAATGAAACTAGAATATCACTGAAAGTGATCATACCCCCCAAAAGCCCAGTTTTTGTGCATTTTGAGAAATTGATTTCATTTGAACTGTGAGCTGATCAATTGGGAAATAGAGCGAACAAAAAATCAACAGACCAAACAACACATTTAACAAGCCCCACCCTGCCATGCCCATATTTTTCAATAAACCAAAAACTCACAACCATGCATTGAAGACAGTCAATCAAGGAACATTCCTGTACGATTTGGTTCAAATTTACTGTTTAATTGCTTTTTTCTCATGATTTCGTTAAGTCTGATAAGCCCTGCCTTACCATTACCACATTTTTTGCAAATCAAAAATTCATGAAAAAAATTTGAAATAAGTCCCCCAATGAACATTCCTGACAATTTTGATAAAAAAAAAACGAATAAAAAATTCACGAACAAGTTTCGAAAAGACTCACCCAAGGAACATTCCTGCCAAGTTTGGTAAGAATTGGCTCACTGGTTAAGAAGGAGAAAATTTTTGAAGAATTATCTGACGATTTCTCAAAATCGGATAAGCCCCGCCCTGCCACGCCCACAATTTTTGACGAATCAAATATTCATGAACATGCATTGAATACAATCACTCAAGGGACATTAGTGCCAACTTAAGTTCAAAAATGGTCAAAGCATTGATTTTGAATGGTTTTTCACATGATTTCTCTAAGTCTGATAAGCCCCGCCCTGCCACGCCCATAATTTTTGACGAATCAAAAATTCACAAACAAATTTTGAAAAGAGTCACCAAAGGAACAATCCTGCAAAGTTTAGTAAGAATTGGCCCAATGGTTAAATAGGAGAAGATTTTTGAAGAAGTCATATAAGCCTCGCCCTGCCACGCCCACATTTTTTGACAAATGAAAAAATCATGAACATACATTGAATACAATCACTCAAGGGTCAATCCTGCCAAGTATGGTTCAAATTGGCCTGATAATTGATTTTTTAAGATTTTTCACATGATTTCTCTAAGTCCGATAAGCCCAGCCCTGCCACGCCCACAATTTTTGACGAATCAAAAATTCACGAACAAGTTTTGAAAAGACTCACCCAAGGAACATTACTGCCAAGTTTGGTAAGAATTGGCTCTGTGGTTAAGGAAGAGAAGATTTTTGTAGAATTATCTGACGATTTCCCGAACTCGGATAAGCCCCGCCCTGCCACGCCCTCATTTTTTGACGAATCAAAAATTCATGAACATGCATTGAATACAATCACTAAAGGGACATTTGTGCCAACTTAACTTCACAAAGGACGAATAATTGATTTTAAAAAAAAAAATTCACATGATTTCTGTAAGTCTGATAAGCCCCGCCCTGCCACGCCCACAATTTTTGACGAATTAAAAATTCACGAACAAGTTTTGACAAGAGTCACCCAAGAAACATTCCTGCCAAGTTTGGTAAGAATCGGCTCAGTGGTTCAGGAGGAGAAGATTTTTGAAGAATTATTTAACGATTTCTTGAAGTCGGATAAGCCCCGCCCTGCCACGCCCTCATTTTTTGACGAATGAAAATATCATGTACATATATTGAATACAATCACTCAAGGGTCAATCCTGCCAAGTATGGTTTAAATTGGCCTGATAATTGATTTTTTAAGATTTTTCACATGATTTCTCTAAGTCTGATAAGCCCCGCCCTGCCACGCCCACAATTTTTGACGAATCAAAAATTCACGAACAAGTTTTGACAAGAATCACCCAAGGAACATTCCTGCCAAGTTTAGTAAGAATTGGCTCAGTGGTTCAGGCGGAGAAGATTTTTGAAGAATTATTTAACGATTTCTTGAAGTCGGATAAGCCCCGCCCTGCCACGCCCACAATTTTTGACGAATGAAAAAATCATGAACATACATTGAATTCAATCACTCAAGGGTCAATCCTGCCAAGTATGGTTCAAATTGGCCTGCTAATTGATTTTTTAAGATTTTTCACATGATTTCTCTAAGTCTGATAAGCCCCGCCCTGCCACGCCCACAATTTTTGACGAATCAAAAATTCACGAACAAGTTTTGACAAAAGTCACCAAAGGAACATTCCTGCCAAGTTTGGCAAGAATTGGTTCAGTGGTTCAGGAGGAGAAGATTTTTGAAGAATTATTTAACGATTTCTTGAAGTCGGATAAGCCCCGCCCTGCCACGCCCTCATTTTTTGACGAATTAAAAAATCATGAACATACATTGAATACAATCACTCAAGAGTCAATCCTGCCAAGTATGGTTCAAATTGGCCTGCTAATTGATTTTTAAAGATTTTTCATATGATTTCTCTAAGTCCGATAAGCCCCGCCCTGCCACGCCCACAATTTTTGACGAATCAAAAATTCACGAACAAGTTTTGAAAAGGGTCATCCAAGGAACATTCCTGCCAAGTTTGGTAAGAATCGGCTGGGTGGTTGAGGAGGAGAAGATGTTTAAAGAAAAAACCAACAGACGGACCAACAGACCAACAGACCAACAGACCAACGGACCAACGGACCAACGGACAAGCTGACTCCTATATACCCCCCAAATTGAATTTGGGGGGTATAAAAATCGATATCGTGTTAAAATGGTTTTCAGGGTGCATTCATTTGAATGCATATATTTTCAAAAGTATTCGTTATTTTTCAACCAAATTTTAAGCGATTATAGAAAAACTGGCGTTGCTATAGCATATGTAAATTTGGTGGAGAAATATTACTTGATACATGAGGAATGCACTTTCAAAAATGGGTTCCGTTTTTGGACACTCTGTATAGGCCACCAGCGATTACCAACTAAAGCATTTGCTTTAGACTGAGCCATCACAAATCTGTTTTGTAAGTGGCGTTAACGTATACAATTGTCTTGACATACAGTTGTTACATGCAGCTGACCGAAACTTGGGCAGTCTGCATGCGTTTCCGTGTCGTTTACACGTCTCACTAACCTTTGAACAGTCGAGTTGGCTACATTAAAGCACTTAGCTACCTCTGTTTACAATAATGAATTCATCGCCGACCAAGAGCCCCAAAACTCAGTTCCTTAGTGCCAAAGTAAGCCTGGGCATTTTACATACGAAGATTATCCGTAGTTGTTATGTGTTTTTGATGAGTAAAGCTATGTTGCAGTTTGCACACTAAAATTCCTAGTGATTTTAGACGTTGTCTGATTGCACGAGACACATAAGCATTTTGGGATGGGCAGTTAAGATGTCCGCATAGTTTACAGGTGACACAACAAAATTGGTGGGATGTGAAGGGTAAACATTAATTCATGAATGTCCCCAAATATGGTGCCGATTGAGGCTGAAGGAATGGATTAATTAATGAAAATGCCCTTTGCGTTTTTAAATCGTGTCAGTTTACTACAGAAAATATTGAGGCAAAAGGAGAAATTGATAATCAGCAATTTCTCCTTTTGCCTCAACATTTTTTCAAACCATTTCTATTAGGGACATCAAAACCATGTCTTGTTTGGGAAAGGGTTAAATGCTTTAAAACTGACAATAATTTCTTTTCCTCAAATGTCAATTTGAGTTAAATCTTGATTTACAGTAATGATAAAAAGTTCATAAATTTATGAATGTAAATTATATTCACACTAAAAGGGACCTTCTGGACAGGGCATACAATAAATTTTCATACTTAGTAGATGTCAAGCAGATGTCACAATGCGAAACTGAACATACTGTTGTTGCTAAAAATCTAGAGTAGCGTCACAAAATTACCTTAACCCTTTCCCAAACAAGACCTGGTTTTGACGTCCCTAACAGAAAATGCTAGGGAAAACATTGAAACAAAAGAAGAAACTGTTGATAACCAGCAGTTTCTCCTTTTGTTTCAATATTTTCTTCGCTTTATTTTACACAAATACTGTATTATTAACATTTATTTTGTCGTCTGCAGAAGCCTTCTAATTGGACCAGTCCAAAATTTTGTCGTTTGGGAAAGGGTGAAAGTGAAAAGCCTCAACCATAGTCAGTCTGTGCAGACTGTTCATAATGACTTGGGTCAATTATCAAGATGGTTCTCATATTTATAGCTATAAGAGGAATATGGTTATTTCCAATGAAGTAAAAACTAAAGCACTAAAACATACAGTAAAACTACTAACCCTTTCCCAAACAATGTAATGATTTGATGTCAAACATAGGAACAGTTTTGGATATACTGAGAGAAAACATAAGCTCCACCTGTAGAACTATGTGCTCAAGAGAGCTACTAGATAACATGGATGGCCAGCCAGTTTTTTCTCCTGTTCCTTTTAATGTTTTCTATGTCATGAAATTGATCTTTTTGAAAGAAGCCCCTTCAGAATTGAATAGATCTAAAATATTTGTTTTCTATAGTTAAAGAATAAACTAGAACTGTCGCAAAGCGGACAAATACCCCCCACTAGCGCATTGTCACTGAAAAAGTGCTGTAGGTCAACCGGTTCTTGACTTAGAGCACGGAAACGGATTTTAAACAAAGTCTGATTGTGACCTTGACCTTTGACCTTGGTGACCCAAAAACGATAGGGCACCTCCTTGGGTCATGGGCAACAGCTGTGTAAAGTTTCATGATCCTAGGTCAACCGGTTCTTGACTTAGAGCACGGAAACAGATTTCAAACAAAGTCCGATTGTGACCTTGACATTTGACCTTGGTGACCCCAAAACAATAGGGCACCTCCTTGGGTCATGGGCAACAACTGTGTAAAGTTTCATGATCCTAGGTCAACCGGTTCTTGACTTAAAGCACAGAAACAGATTTTGAACAGTCTGATTGTGACCTTGACCTTTGACCTTGGTGACCCAAAAACAATAGGGCACCTCCTTGGGTCATGGGCAACAGCTGTGTAAAGTTTCATGATCCTAGGTCAACCGGTTCTTGACTTAGAGCACGGAAACGGATTTTAAACAAAGTCCAATTGTGACCTTGACCTTTGACCTTCTTGACCCAAAAACAATAGGGCACCTCCTTGGGTCATGGGCAACAACTGTGTAAAGTTTCATGATCCTAGGTCAACCGGTTCTTGACTTAGAGCACGGAAACAGATTTTAAACAAAGTCTGATTGTGACCTTGACCTTTGACCTTGGTGACCCCAAAACAATAGGGCACCTCCTTGGGTCATGGGCAACAACTGTGTAAAGTTTCATGATCCTAGGTCAACCGATTCTTGACTTAGAGCACGGAAACGGATTTTAAACAAAGTCCGATTGTGACCTTGACCTTTGACCTTCTTGACCCAAAAACAATAGGGCACCTCCTTGGGTCAAGGGCAACGACTGTGTAAAGTTTCATGATCCTAGGTCAAACCGTTCTTGAGTTAGAGCACGGAAACGAAAAAGTCTACGGACGGACGACTGGACGGATGGACGGATGGACGGACGGACGGACGGACTGACAGACGGACAGACATGGTGAAACCAATATACCGCCCTCTACTTCGTAGGTGGGGGGTATAATCATTTCCAAAGACCAAATCAGACAGCCTTAATTTGAAAGCTGCACAACTGATGACAATATGGATGTTGATAAAGATTGAATTTGTGTACAATATAGCACAGAAAATATTGAGACAAAAAAGATATCAACATGGCAAAAGATACATGTAGGATTCTAAATTTGTTATTTCAAATCTAAACTCTATGATGTTGGTAGTCATTGGAATTGTCTGGAGATGGTTCCAATGAGTACCCACAACATATGTTTTGATGAACATTTAATGAAATATTGCATTTTGAAAAGCCATTATCCCCAATTATCTGTAGCTCTGAATAGCAATGAATTTTGTGCTAAAAATAGACTGGCTGTACCATTATGTTTTGATAACCTGTCATTGTTGTTATAAAACCTCGTCAACAGCATGAATGAAGCCGTAGTTACCACATTCATAACAACACACACAAAATACTATTTGTTCGTCCAAAATTATGTCGATATTAATTGGTTAACCCTTTCCCAAACAAGACCTGGTTTTGACGTCCCTAACAGAACAGGCTTGGGAAAACATTGAAACAAAAGAAGAAACTGCTGATAACCAGCCGTTTCTCCTTTTGTCTCAATATTTTCTATGCCATATTTTACTCAAATTCTATTTACTCAAATTCTATTTAATAACATCCATTTTGTCATTTGTGGCAGTTTTTGGAGTGGATCACCCTAAAATTTTGCCGTTTAGGAAAGGGTTAAATCATTCCCTATGTTATCAAAGACATCAAAATCAGGACTTGTAATGGAAACGGTTACTACACATGCACTAGCGTCAAAAAGTGAGAACAACTCATGCATAATATTTACACTGTGCAATCTCACTTATCTAATAACCTCTGCTAGCTAGTAATGCCAATAACCATGGAAATAAAATGTCAAATAAAACAAAAACTTTGAAATTATATGTCAAACTAAAACTAGACTAATGCAGAGCTCCAGATAGGATGCGTATTTGCGTAAAATACGCATTGATTTGGTCTAAATACGCATTTACTTTCATAACAAGAGCTGTCCGAAGATAGCGTGCTCGACTTTCTAAGTTGCTTAGTATAAAGGGGGCATAACTCCAAATAGATTGGTCCCAGGGTCATGGGCTCTTATAGTAAGGTAGAGGGTGTGATGGTGAATAAGTATACCAAGTTTGGGTTGAATCCCTTTGATAGTATGGAAGTTATTGATGTTTGAAACGCCAACGCCAACGCCGACGCCAACGCCGACGCCCGGGTGACAGTATAAGCTCTCATTTTCTTCGAAAAGTCGAGCTAAAAATGCGTAAAGTTACGCATTCAAAATAAGGAATACGCATTTGATAACCGTAAGTTAGCGTATCAAGATCAAAGCACGCCGGAAGAACACATAGAATAGGAAATTCCAACGATTAAAAATAACGTTTTGTCTGTAAAAATAGCTTATCGAAGTGTCAATAAAACCCGGGAATTATTGGGGAATACCAATTACGTCACCAGACTAGCGAATGCAGATGACAATCGGCTATTCCGTAGATCTACCGAATGCTGCCAAGTGGTGTATTTTGTTCGAATTTTAGTCAATCGTTGATCTCCGTGAATTTTTTTATACGGAGCAAATCATTTACTCGATTTAGATTGGATGATAAATATCAGGCCATTGCATCATTTCGTTAATCGGAAATTGCAGCTTGAAGAAGTTTGTTTTCTTTTTTAATCGGGAAACGATTAGATCCACTCCTGGGCACATCGTAAAGGCGATTTTGGCCAACATTATTTCAGAAGAGGCCCTACAGTATAGACAATGATAGTCCACGATGGTAATCTCGTTCAGAAAAAAAAAACACTTGATGGTCGGAAACATAGCGCGCTTAGATGTCCGAAAATGAAAGTAGGTCGTTCTGGTGGGGTGCTACTGTTAATTTTAATCCTTTCCCGAACAAGAGGGTAAATACTCCTTGCCTCCAAAAAATATCTGAAAATACGCATTGGAAAAAATTCTGAGGGGTAAATACTCCCTGCCTCAAAAAATTATCTGGAGCTCTGCTAATGTACTACCTTTGTCAGCATCTGCAATCATATGTAAGCATTTCATTTTCTTTTCTTATTCTGCAAGTAATGCTACATGCAAATACCAAACAAAACATAACATTTCTATCCTTTTTTTGGAGTTTAAAGTTTGGCCTTGATGACTTAATCCATTTCAGTAACATTATGAACATGGACCTGCCAGTATAATTCTGACTCCAAAAACTTTAAAAGACCAAAATTAGACATAAAGCTTAACTAAATATCTAACTGAAATAATTATGAATAGAAAAATTATTATCAATGTACAGATTAAAACACTTCAAAATGAAATCACAGAATGAACGATGCAAATACAAAAAGTTGTTTGTAATCATTCTACCATGCATTTTAAGTCTAAGAAGCGCTTCACATGCCAGTGTTGGTGCTTAGTGGTTGTGTGTTAACCCTTTCCCAAACAAGACCTGGTTTTGACATCTCTAGTAGAAAAGGCTTGGGAAACATTGAAACTAAAGATGAAATTGCTGATAACCAGCAGTTTCTCCTTTTGTCTCAATATTTTCTGTGCCATATTTTACACAGTTCCTATATTTAGAAACATCCATTTTGTCATTTTTAACAGTTTTTGAAGTGGACCACCCTAAAATTTTGTTGATTGGCAAAGGGTTAAGTCAACTAATTGCAGTCAATCAAAATACTGATTGACCTATCAAGTTTTTTTTTTAATTCTGTAACTTGTCTTCCCAGCAATCTCCAACATTGAAAGTCTTTATTGGACTCAATTTTGGAGTAAACCATTTTCCAAACACCAAAATTCCAATAAATTTGAATGGTGGAGACAACAAAATTTGTCATCTGTTAAAGGGTTAATAAAGCAATAATAAGCTGGGTTAGAGCACCTACACCATCTCCCAGTGTTAGTAAGCTAACCTGAAAATGCCCTACCCCTTTCTGGTCGTGTTTCACTTATCTCTGACAGCGTCTCGGGCGACATCCGACGGGCTTTAGGCTGGATAATCATGGCATCCTGTAATATATCAGAACTTGTGAAATATTTAGAAGGAAAACAATTGGACTAAATAACTTACAAAAGCTAACTTACAAAATCAAATGTGTTCTAAATTACTATTATAAAAGAACATTTTTATGCCCCCGATAGGAAGGCATCATAAATTTGACTTGTCTGTCCGTCCGTCCGTCCGTGTGTCCGTCTGTCTGTCTGTCTGTCCGTCATTCCGTCCAAAAACTTTAACATTGGCCATAACTTCCTTATTACTTAACATATTCGCTTCATACTTTACCACAACATTCCTTGGTACATTACCTTTCTGTAGGCACATACTTTGGTGACCTTGACCCCTGGATGACCTTGACCTTGAACATAGATTGGCCATAATTTAAAATCAAAGTGGTGTCGGGGGCATTGTCATCTTACAGTGACAGCTCTTGTTTATAACATACAGTCAAATCTCTCTATGTCGAACTTCGTGGAACCTACGAGAAAACTTTGATGTATAGAATGTTCGACGAAGAGATATTTTGGAGACAAGCGACCATCATCGCTTTTATGGGCACGCCATGTCGGTCGGAATTGCTGGCTATCCAGCCCCCCCCCCCCCCCCCACACACACACACAAATCCTGTGTTGAATAAGTGTTAGATGGTTCTGGTGTCATTGTGAATTACAAATATAACGATTCATGATTCATAATCGTTGGGCTATTCATGATTTCAAAATCATTAAATAACCCAATTTTGACATCCTCAACAGTAATACAAATAATCAAACACACTTAGCCGCGGCCTTGGCGCAGTAGGTAGCGAATCTGCCTCTCATTCGAGATGTAACGGGTTCTATACCCTTTCTGACAAAAATGTCACCCATCAATGGTTTGATATCCTGAACCTATGTGGGGGTGACGGGAGGCTCGGTACGGGTGTTGTGGTAGTACTGGTATGAGAAACGACAGGAATCCATGGTTAGGTGCTTCAGCAACCGCGATATGACCATAGCAGTTGAAAACTGCGTAAAACCCCAATAAACCAAACGAAACACTATCAGGTAAAAATCAATTTTCGATAAAGGGAAACATCTGTGTAAATTGGGCGCGTTGACAGATCGAAAGGTGTGAAAAAGTGACTTGATTGCAATTGTCATCATGTAATTTTGAGGTTCGTCGTACAGAGGTGTGAATGTGTTCAAATATTAGTGTTTGGACTTCGAAATTGGTTCGACGTAAGGAGGAAGTTCACGAAAGAGAAAACGACGTATAGAGGTTGAAATATATAGAAATAAAGAGCAAAATAATCAGGACTTGAAAATTACTTCGACGTAGGGAGAACTTCGGCTAAGGGACGTTCGACATATAGAGATTTGACTGCACTTGAAAGTTTACAGCAAGTATTTGTTTGATTGAAAAGAGCTTTTTCATGTTTTGAACACAATTCTCTGTATAGAATCAACACACTCACAGCACTTTATGCTCCTTGAATGAATGCTAATAATAATCTTTATCTTAACCCTTTTCCAAACCACAAAATGTTAGGGTGATCCAATTTGAAAGCTGCTGGAGACGGCAAAATGACTGTTGATAAAGATAAGATTTGTGTATGATATAGCTATGGAAATATTGAGGCAAAAGGAGAAACTGCTGGTTTTCAGCAGTTTCTTCTTTTGTCTCAATGTTTTCCCAAGCCTTTTCTATTAGGGACGTCAAAACCAGGTCTTGTTTGGGAAAGGGTTAAGTATTATGACTCCAAAGCCTTTCTTACGTGATCTGAGGGTTCTGGTTTCTGGAAATCAAAGTTAGCTGGTGTTACACTAGGTGAGGATACTTCACTACTGGAAATCTGGGGCGACTCCCACTGGGCGAGGGCTTCAGGGGGAGAGTTGGGGCTAAAGGCCAATCTACAGGTTTACTTACATGATCTGAGGGTTCTGGTTTCTGGAAATCAAAGTTAGCCGGTGTTACACTAGGTGAGGATACTTCACTACTAGATATCTGGGGCGACTCCCACTGGGCGAGGGCTTCAGGGGGAGAGTTGGGGCTAAAGGCCAATCTACAGGTTTACTTACATGATCTGAGGGTTCTGGTTTCTGGAAATCAAAGTTAGCTGGTGTTACACTAGGTGAGGATACTTCACTACTGGAAATCTGGGGCGACTCCCACTGGGCGAGGGCTTCAGGGGGAGAGTTGGGGCTAAAGGCCAATCTTAGTCTACAGGTTTACTTACATGATCTGAGGGTTCTGGTTTCTGGAAATCAAAGTTAGCTGGCGTAACACTAGGTGAGGATACTTCACTACTAGATATCTGGGGCGACTCCCACTGGGCGAGGGCTTCAGGGGGAGAGTTTGGGCTAAAGGCCAATCTTAGTCTACAGGTTTACTTACATGATCTGAGGGTTCTGGTTTCTGGAAATCAAAGTTAGCTGGTGTAACACTAGGTGAGAATACTTCACTACTGGAAATCTGGGGCGACTCCCACTGGGCGAGGGCTTCAGGGGGAGAGTTTGGGCTAAAGGCCAATCTTAGTCTACAGGTTTACTTACATGATCTGAGGGTTCTGGTTTCTGGAAATCAAAGTTAGCTGGTGTTACACTAGGTGAGGATACTTCACTACTGGAAATCTGGGGCGACTCCCACTGGGCGAGGGCTTCAGGGGGAGAGTTGGGGCTAAAGGCCAATCTTAGTCTACAGGTTTACTTACATGATCTGAGGGTTCTGGTTTCTGGAAATCAAAGTTAGCTGGCGTAACACTAGGTGAGGATACTTCACTACTAGATATCTGGGGCGACTCCCACTGGGCGAGGGCTTCAGGGGGAGAGTTGGGGCTAAAGGCCAATCTACAGGTTTACTTACATGATCTGAGGGTTCTGGTTTCTGGAAATCAAAGTTAGCTGGTGTAACACTAGGTGAGGATACTTCACTACTGGAAATCTGGGGCGACTCCCACTGGGCGAGGGCTTCAGGGGGAGAGTTTGGGCTAAAGGCCAATCTTAGTCTACAGGTTTACTTACATGATCTGAGGGTTCTGGTTTCTGGAAATCAAAGTTAGCTGGCGTACCACTAGGTGAGAATACTTCACTACTGGAAATCTGGGGTGACTCCCACTGGGCGAGGGCTTCAGGGGGTGAGTTGGGGCTAAAGGCCAATCTTAGTCTACAGGTTTACTTACATGATCTGAGGGTTCTGGTTTCTGGAAATCAAAGTTAGCTGGTGTTACACTAGGTGAGGATACTTCACTACTGGAAATCTGGGGCGACTCCCACTGGGCGAGGGCTTCAGGGGGAGAGTTTGGGCTAAAGGCCAATCTTAGTCTACAGGTTTACTTACATGATCTGAGGGTTCTGGTTTCTGGAAATCAAAGTTAGCTGGTGTTACACTAGGAGAGGATACTTCACTACTGGAAATCTGGGGCGACTCCCACTGGGCGAGGGCTTCAGGGGGAGAGTTTGGGCTAAAGGCCAATCTTAGTCTACAGGTTTACTTACATGATCTGAGGGTTCTGGTTTCTGGAAATCAAAGTTAGCTGGTGTAACACTAGGTGAGGATACTTCACTCAGAGTTCCCACTCAAAATTTTTTTTGGGAGTGCATGCACTCCCTGGAGTAAAAAGTTGGGAGTGCAAAATGAAAACTGGGGGTGCACTGAATTACATTAAAAACTTTTTTAAAAGGCTATTTTCCATTGTGTGGTAATGATTCAGTTAAGTAATGGCGAGTGACAGGTGCTAGAATTTCAAAGGTTTGTTGACATGAACAGAAATAGCATTCCTCAAACCATTTTTATGATTTTACCTTTTTGAACTCAATCAGCAAACATCATTAACATAAGTTGTCATTCCCATCCATTTTTCAGTTGCTATTGCGCTTACAGTTTGCTTACAGTTACAATGATTCTGTTGACATATTCGTTTCAACTATATCTACAGCAAGCAGACAGCATGGTTTGTGACATAATAATCAAATACTTTTGAGATATATGCTTTGCTTGTTGATTGGTTTATCAAAGCCTATCAGTGAGTGTCTTTGAAAACAGGGTGCTCATAATAATTACTCATCATGAAACTTGCATTCTGAATGTAAACAATAAAGTTATACGTCAAAGGGCAATTTCATCCTTACTTAAACAGTTTTAAACAAAAAAATATTATTTCATTTACTTAAAAAATATTTGTTCCTGTCAAACAATGAACCTTTTCATGACAAAAATGTTTCAAAGCTGTTTTCATTCTATGAATTCAGTGCGTGCATGCACCCTTTACCCAGAATTTGTGTGCGTGATTTTTCTTTTCTGTACGTGAATTACGCACATATGTGCGTGAATGGGACCTCTGCTTCACTACTGGAAATCTGGGGCGACTCCCACTGGGCGAGGGCTTCAGGGGGTGAGTTGGGGCTAAAGGCCAATCTTAGTCTACAGGTTTACTTACATGATCTGAGGGTTCTGGTTTCTGGAAATCAAAGTTAGCTGGTGTTACACTAGGTGAGGATACTTCACTACTAGATATCTGGGGCGACTCCCACTGGGCGAGGGCTTCAGGGGGAGAGTTGGGGCTAAAGGCCAATCTACAGGTTTACTTACATGATCTGAGGGTTCTGGTTTCTGGAAATCAAAGTTAGCCGGTGTTACACTAGGTGAAGATACTTCACTACTGGAAATCTGGGGCGACTCCCACTGGGCGAGGGCTTCAGGGGGAGAGTTGGGGCTAAAGGCCAATCTTAGTCTACAGGTTTACTTACATGATCTGAGGGTTCTGGTTTCTGGAAATCAAAGTTAGCTGGTGTTACACTAGGAGAGGATACTTCACTACTGGAAATCTGGGGCGACTCCCACTGGGCGAGGGCTTCAGGGGGAGAGTTGGGGCTAAAGGCCAATCTACAGGTTTACTTACATGATCTGAGGGTTCTGGTTTCTGGAAATCAAAGTTAGCTGGTGTTACACTAGGTGAGGATACTTCACTACTGGAAATCTGGGGCGACTCCCACTGGGCGAGGGCTTCAGGGGGAGAGTTGGGGCTAAAGGCCAATCTACAGGTTTACTTACATGATCTGAGGGTTCTGGTTTCTGGAAATCAAAGTTAGCTGGTGTTACACTAGGTGAAGATACTTCACTACTGGATATCTGGGGCGACTCCCACTGGGCGAGGGCTTCAGGGGGAGAGTTGGGGCTAAAGGCCAATCTACAGGTTTACTTACATGATCTGAGGGTTCTGGTTTCTGGAAATCAAAGTTAGCTGGTGTAACACTAGGTGAGGATACTTCACTACTAGATATCTGGGGCGACTCCCACTTGGCGAGGGCTTCAGGGGGTGAGTTGAGGCTAAAGGCCAATCTACAGGTTTACTTACATGATCTGAGGGTTCTGGTTTCTGGAAATCAAAGTTAGCCGGTGTTACACTAGGTGAGGATACTTCACTACTGGAAATCTGGGGCGACTCCCACTGGGCGAGGGCTTCAGGGGGAGAGTTGGGGCTAAAGGCCAATCTTAGTCTACAGGTTTACTTACATGATCTGAGGGTTCTGGTTTCTGGAAATCAAAGTTAGCTGGCGTAACACTAGGTGAGGATACTTCACTACTAGATATCTGGGGCGACTCCCACTGGGCAAGGGCTTCAGGGGGTGAGTTGGGGCTAAAGGCCAATCTACAGGTTTACTTACATGATCTGAGGGTTCTGGTTTCTGGAAATCAAAGTTAGCTGGTGTTACACTAGGTGAGGATACTTCACTACTGGAAATCTGGGGCGACTCCCACTGGGCGAGGGCTTCAGGGGGAGAGTTTGGGCTAAAGGCCAATCTTAGTCTACAGGTTTACTTACGTGATCTGAGGGTTCTGGTTTCTGGAAATCAAAGTTAGCTGGCGTAACACTAGGTGAGGATACTTCACTACTGGAAATCTGGGGAGACTCCCACTGGGCGAGGGCTTCAGGGGGAGAGTTTGGGCTAAAGGCCAATCTTAGTCTACAGGTTTACTTACATGATCTGAGGGTTCTGGTTTCTGGAAATCAAAGTTAGCTGGCGTAACACTAGGTGAGGATACTTCACTACTGGAAATCTGGGGCGACTCCCACTGGGCGAGGGCTTCAGGGGGAGAGTTTGGGCTAAAGGCCAATCTTAGTCTACAGGTTTACTTACATGATCTGAGGGTTCTGGTTTCTGGAAATCAAAGTTAGCTGGCGTACCACTAGGTGAGGATACTTCACTACTGGAAATCTGGGGCGACTCCCACTGGGCGAGGGCTTCAGGGGGAGAGTTGGGGCTAAAGGCCAATCTATAGGTTTACTTACATGATCTGAGGGTTCTGGTTTCTGGAAATCAAAGTTAGCCGGTGTTACACTAGGTGAGGATACTTCACTACTGGAAATCTGGGGCGACTCCCACTGGGCGAGGGCTTCAGGGGGAGAGTTGGGGCTAAAGGCCAATCTACAGGTTTACTTACATGATCTGAGGGTTCTGGTTTCTGGAAATCAAAGTTAGCTGGCGTACCACTAGGTGAGAATACTTCACTACTGGAAATCTGGGGCGACTCCCACTGGGCGAGGGCTTCAGGGGGTGAGTTGGGGCTAAAGGCCAATCTTAGTCTACAGGTTTACTTACATGATCTGAGGGTTCTGGTTTCTGTAAATCAAAGTTAGCTGGCGTACCACTAGGTGAGGATACTTCACTACTGGAAATCTGGGGCGACTCCCACTGGGCAAGGGCTTCAGGGGGTGAGTTAGGGCTAAAGGCCAATCTTAGTCTACAGGTTTACTTACATGATCTGAGGGTTCTGGTTTCTGGAAATCAAAGTTAGCTGGCGTACCACTAGGTGAGGATACTTCACTACTGGAAATCTGGGGTGACTCCCACTGGGCGAGGGCTTCAGGGGGAGAGTTGGGGCTAAAGGCCAATCTTAGTCTACAGGTTTACTTACATGATCTGAGGGTTCTGGTTTCTGGAAATCAAAGTTAGCTGGTGTTACACTAGGTGAGGATACTTCACTACTGGAAATCTGGGGCGACTCCCACTGGGCGAGGGCTTCAGGGGGAGAGTTGGGGCTAAAGGCCAATCTTAGTCTACAGGTTTACTTACATGATCTGAGGGTTCTGGTTTCTGGAAATCAAAGTTAGCTGGCGTAACACTAGGTGAGGATACTTCACTACTGGAAATCTGGGGCGACTCCCACTGGGCGAGGGCTTCAGGGGGTAAGTTTGGGCTAAAGGCCAATCTACAGGTTTACTTACATGATCTGAGGGTTCTGGTTTCTGGAAATCAAAGTTAGCAGGTGTTACACTAGGTGAGGATACTTCACTACTGGAAATCTGGGGCGACTCCCACTGGGCGAGGGCTTCAGGGGGTGAGTTGGGGCTAAAGGCCAATCTTAGTCTACAGGTTTACTTACATGATCTGAGGGTTCTGGTTTCTGGAAATCAAAGTTAGCCGGTGTTACACTAGGTGAGGATACTTCACTACTGGAAATCTGGGGCGACTCCCACTGGGCGAGGGCTTCAGGGGGTGAGTTGGGGCTCAGTCGCTTCAGGGTACTGCCCTGGGGTAAATCTGCAGCAAACGGTGCACTGTCCTCTGTAAACATATGTAGTCGATGAGTTGTATATGATAAAATGCAATATACCAGTACAATAAATAATTAACCCTTTTAATGTTGAATTTATACAAGCTGGTAGCATAGAGTAAGGTCAGACTGCAAGAAAAAGCAGGCTGATCTTACTCTATTCTACCAATCGGAACAACCTGAATATTACAAGATCAGAATGACAAGGGTTAAGTTGGGCAAACATGAAATGAAATATGGAATGTGAAAATTGAACTATTTCAAAGTAACTATATCATCTAGGGTCGCCAAAATGTGCATACTTAATCATGAATATCTAAGAAAGCAGAATTGACAGGTAAATTAATAAGCTAGCTTTCCTCCCTATCAATGAGAAATAGTTAAGTTTAAAGTGGACTTAAGATCGAGAATTGTTTTGGGAAGGCCTTATCTCAGCATCAAACCTACCGTTTGTGAAGGTGTTGTATGGCATGAGAGAGAAGGGTAGTCTCTCAGGGACTCCAATATCATTCCTCCCTAACAATTTCTCAAGCAAGACTGGGAAAATGAAAAGGCTTGGGAAAACATTGAGGCAAAAGAAGAAATGATGATCAGCATTTTCTCCTTTTGCTTCAATATTTTCTATGCTATATTGAACACAAATTAAATCCTTATCAAGATCCATTTTGTTGTCTCCAGCAGCTTTTGAATTTGATCACCCTATTTTTTTACTTTTTGGGAATGGGTTAATACCAACAGATGCATGGCAATACATATTTCTAGACAACAAACTACATACCATTAGTGAAGGCGTTGTATGGCATGAGGGAGAAGGGCAGCCTCTCAGGGACCTCAATATCATTCCTCCTCAACACCACCAGATGCATGGCAATACAAAACTCTTCTATAGACAAAGCACCATCGTGGTTCAGATCTGATAAATTCCTGTAAATAAACCAACAAAAGATTAATACCCTTGGTCCATAAGTATCAACAGCAAGGACAACAAGAGTTGTCCGCGGACAACATAGCTCGCCTATATGAGAGCTTGTCACAAAAAGAGTTCAAGGTCAAATGTCAAGGTCACTAGGTCAAAGGTCATGGTCTCAATGTCAAGGTCAAGGTCATGACATGAGGTTTCCATATGTGAAATATCGAGGATCATTCTGCAAAAGTGCATGAGATAAAGGCCAGGTTAAAGTTTTTTAAAAGTAGGTCAAACTCCAAGGTCAAGGTCACTAGGTCATAGGTTATGGTCCTGAATGAAAGGTCTTGGCAGGAGGTATCCATGTGTGAAGTATCAAGGCTGTATCTCTAATAGTGCCTGAGATATAGACCAGGTTAGTTTTTGAAGACGCGAAGCTGACGCCGACACTAGGGCTGTGACATAAGCTCCTCGGACATAAAGTCTCGGCTCGCTAAAAATAATTCCTCAATTTTTTTTCCTATTTTAAATCAATGACATTCATACATGTACAATACATTTTGTTTGCAATTTACTTTATTGTTTGGTAAACAAGATTTTCATAATAGAACAATACCATGTGACAATTAGTTATTTTGCAGAGCAAAAATGAATATTTTCAATGTAGGATTTGGAATTGAAAATAACAAAGTTAACCCTTTCCCAAACAAGACCTGGTTTTGACGTCCCTAATAGAAAAGGCTTGGGAAAACATTGAAACAAAAGAAGAAACTGCTGATAACCAGCAGTTTCTCCTTTTGTCTCAATATTTTCTATACCATATTTTACACAAATTTTATCTTTAATAGCATCGATTTTGTCATTTGTTGCAGTTTTTGAAGTGGACCACCCTAAAATTTTGGTGCTTGGGAAAGGGTTAATAGAATGTCTTCACCTACACTTATCTGTAGCTTGGAGGGAGTCATTTTAGTTTTGTACAACTTACCATATCTTTGATAATTCAGTATTGGATAATTTTGATTTCTCAAAAAATTCCTTGGCCACTGCACCTGAAAAGTCAAACAATTTAAAGTATACATTAAAAGATAATTTCACATTTTTCTAATATTTGTGTTTAGTTACACAAGTCTAACTAGATAAACAAGGTCTCTGTTTGTCATAATTTAATATCTTTTAATCACAAATGAAAGCTAAAACTATCTTTTCTAAATGCTTTATGCTTTAGTTTAAATCCTGTTCCAAAACAATGAATAGCTTATTGACAACAGTGACTAGTCTAAAATATCGAGAGATTACAACCAGCATTTTCTCATTTTCCTTCATTGTTTTCTATGTCAAGAGTTATATCTGATTTACATTTAGCGATCTCTAATTTTTGTCTGCACCATCTTTCAATTTGGATGAGTTCAAACATTATATGAACTAGAGTGGAAACCAAGTCAAAATGGCGATTTTTGACATTCAAGGGCAGATAACTCCAAACTCTCTGTTTCAATCAAAATTTGTTGAAGGCATCTGAGAGAAGGTCGCTCAAGAAACATTCCTGTGAAGTTTCGTTGAAATCCATCACGTAGTTTTTGAGAAGATGATTTATAAAGAAAACATTTACAGATGGATGAACGCACGGATGGACACATCACCATGACGATAGCCTGCTGGTCTGACAGCCAGTGGAGCTTAACCCTTTCCCAAACAAGACCTTGTTTTGACGTCCCTAATAGAAAAGGCTTTGGAAAACATTGAGGCAAAAGAAGAAACTGCTGATAACCAGCAGTTTCTCCCTTTGCCTCAATTTTTTCTTGGCTATATCACACACAATTTCGATCTTTTTTATCATCCATTTTGTCATCTGCAGCAGCTTTTGAATTGGGCCTGCCAAAAATTTTGTTGTTTGGGAAAGGGTTAAGATGCTAACATACCACTTATGTGACCATTTGGATCTTTCTCTATTGTATTAAACTGTTTGACATAATAATCTCTTTGTTCATCGTTGATGGCCCAGACATCCTCGACACTCTCGGTGTCAGAACTTATGGACGAGGAATCAAACTCGGGAAGCTTTAGATTATCCCACTCTTCTTTCTTACCGTGACCTAGTAAACCTGAAATTGGAGGATGAAGAAATGCACTGACTTAAACATGTATAAAGGCTTTTAACCCATTACCAAACGACAAAATTTTAGGGTGATCCACTTCAAAAACTGTAAAAAATGACAAAATATACGTTATTAAAGATAGGATTTGTGTAAAATATGGCACAGAAAATATTGAGACAAAAGGAGAAACTGCTGGTTATCAGCAGTTTCTTCTTTTGTCTTAATGTTTTCCTAAGCAATTTCTATTTGGGACGTCAAAACCAGGTCTTGTTTGGGAAAGGGTTAAATGTCTACAATAAATGAATTTAAAAGTATTTAGAGCAGAAGGCAAAAAGAATATTTCATTATTATCATTCATAATTTGATAACTGTAGCTCATGAAATTAATCTCTGACTCTTTCTCTTATTCATGTATTAGATTGCAAACAAAAATGACTTGAAAAGTACACTTATTTGTAATATCTTTAGAAAATGGTATGCAGTAATAGATTGACAGATTTTTTGAGCTGCCCCCAGTTGTTCAGTTCTCTAATAATACAAGACAGTTTCAAAGAAATAACAGCAAAGTGACTGACATAATTGCTTCATGCTGTAAAATTTGTATGGTTTCTAAGTACATGTAATTCACCCTTTCCGAAACAACAAAATTTTGAAAGCTGCGGTAGATGGCATATTTGATACTGATGATGTAGCATCAATTTGTGTTCAATGTAGCAGAGAAAATATTTAGGCCAAATGAGAAAATACTGATTTTTAGTATTTTCTTCTTTTGTCTCAATGTTTTCAAAAACTATTTCTATTAGGTACGTCAAAACCAGGTCTTGTTTGAAAAAGAGTTAAACTAGAATGTGTTGTTACCATGTTTTTCATCATCACTCTCAAATCTAGCCCATTCTTCTGTTCCTTTCAGTGGAATTCCTTTCTGGTCTGTCTCCTTTTTTATATTCTGGAGCAGGTTTTGTACAGGAAGTGGTGCCATTGGTGGCTGGGAAGAGTAATTATTGGTTATTGCTGTAGAGGGGGAGGTTGGAGAAGTGAATACTGGTCCCTGATTGGTTACTGGTGGAGAAGTGGGAGGAGACTGTGGATTTGTGGGCGGGGCAGGCATCTGTGATTGGCCAGTTTGGAATGGCTGGGCTACACCATCCTGTACAACACCATCTTTCTGTGGGACCTGAAATGGACATCAGAGCTCAAAATGGAAGGTAAAACTATGCAGAGCTATGGACCCTTTAAAGCTATGATTTTTGCCATATCATTTTCTATCCCGACACTTTTTTGTACATTAGCAAACTTAGACTGGTTATCAACCCTGATACTACTTCATGTTTCTTGTACACATAGTATCATGGTCAAAAACAAGTCTTAGCTTACACCTGTGCTAAAGATAATGGTATGGGTAAAGAACAAAGCGGGAAAGGGTCTAATTATGTAGTGACTTTAATACTAAGTTGAGTTCACCTTTTGCTTCTTGAAATATAAAGTTGAATTTACAAGATGTGGACAAACATGCTTATGTGCAAACATATGTAAGGACAAAGATGATGATACATGAACCAATACAGTGTCCATCGTCAAAAGCATATAAAAAGTATGTTTTCAACCTTTAGTTAGCATTCCATTGCTCACAGCCAGTTCACTTCTGTAATCAGAAATCTTAAGATTCGATGAAGTTCAAGATTCTGTAATAAGTTTGTAATCATAACCTACTGACTTAAGGCTTTAACCCGCAATCATTAATTTTCAGGTCAGCTCTTAAGAGTCAACATCTTTGGCAGCCCGTGCACTTTGGCTTTCCACTCTCACATGTACTCATTTTATACACCTAGGTGAAGAGCGGTGTGAGGTAACTTATTTGATCAAAAATATTCCCGAGGCAGCAGTGGGATTTTTACCCAGGACCAAGCAATTTCTTTATTTTCCACAATGTTCTCCCAAGTATCTTTCTCGAGGGGTGTCAAAAAGCAATACTATGTGGAAATGGGTTACATATAAATATACTACCTGTGCTGTATGTATCTGTAGTGGAACTGCCTCAGTATGGCCTCTAAATTGTCCAGACAGATTCCGGCTGTGAGATTTCTTTGTGGAGGTGGGGGGAGGGGGTAACTGGCCTTGTTGTTGTTGTCTGTAATAATAGGGATGAACAAGAGCTGTCCGAAGACAGCGCGCTCGACTTTCTAAGTTGCTTAGTATAAAGGGGGCATAACTCCAAATAGAGTGGTCCCAGGGTCATGGGCCCTGATAGTAAGGTAGAGGGTGGGATGGTGAATAAGTATTCTAAGTTTGGGTTGAATCCCTTTGATAGTATGGAAGTTATTGATGTTTGAAAAAACTTTAACCTTGGTTGCAACGCCAACGCCGACGCCAACGCCGACGCCCGGGTGACAGTATAAGCTCTCATTTTCTTCGAAAAGTCGAGCTAAAAATTAACCCCTTTCCCAAACAAGATCAAGTTTAGACATACATGTCGTGATAGAATATGCTTGGGAAAACATTGAGGCAAAAGAAGAAAATGCTGATGATCTGATTTTCTTCACAATATTGTACATAAATCCATCTTTATCAAACATCTATTTTGTCATCATCATAAGCTTTCAATTAAGACTATACTAGAATTTTGTCGTTTGGGAAAGGGTTAATCTGAATGCTACTTATTCAATAATATATAAATTTACTTATTCCATTGTTAACAGTAACAGTAATAAAGGTTTTCAAATTAAACCCTGGCTTTGAGCCTTTGACGTCCTTAATAGAAAAGGCCTGTCCTGGGATGATATTTTGGCAAAAGAAGAGCCACAGCCCAGAATACAGAAAAGAGAAAATAAGAACAGTTACAAAGTCTAAACCCATTCCCACAGTGGGACACTATTTGATGCCTCATAAGAAATATGCTTGGGAAAACATTTTGGAAAATAAAGAAATTGCTTGTGAAAAGCAATTTCTTCATTTTCCACAATGTTTCCTAACCCAAAAGACCAAAACACTTTAAATTTCATGCCCTTGAAAATTGTTGTCTGTAAAATCTTTCTAGTTTGGACCAGTCTAAAATTAATTTTGTCATTTGGTAATGGGTTAACCCTTTCCCAAACAGGACCTTGTCACCTGGTTTTGACGTCCCTGATCGAAAAGTTTTGGGAACACATTGAGACAAAAGAAGAAACTGCTGATTACCAGCAGTTTCTCCTTTTGTCTCAATATTTTCCATGCCATATTCCACATAAATTACATCTATAATAACTTCCATTTTGTCATTTGTGGCAGTTTTAGAAGTGGACCATCCTAGAATGTTGTCGTTTGGGAAAGAGTTAAAAAGGTACAAATTTAGCTGGTCTCTAGATATAAGGTTAATTAATTGTATGCAGTATTAGGGAAAGTCCTTATTACCACCCTTACTAAGTATACAGTAAAATACTAATTAATACCTTAATGCTATTTATCTAAATGTAATTAAACCCTTTCCCAAGCAGTACAATGTTGGATTGTTCAATTTTGGCAGCTGATACATACAACAAAATGGAAATTAACAAGATAGAAATTGTGTACAATAAAGCACAGAAAATATTGTGGCAAAGTAGAAAATGCTGGTCAGGGGTGTGGAATTCACATGCCCGACTTGCCCGACCTGGGTTTTGTGGTGGACGGGCAAGGGCTTTTTTCAAGTGAGCTTGTCCGTGGGCAAGTGCATATTAAGGGGATCAAAATATGATAAAAACAAAATTTTAATCTTATTTTTGCTCACGATCCATCTGAAAAAATCCATTTCAATCAAATCACATCTTAATTTTAAAAGGTAAACATGTGTTTGAATTGTGTTCATTCAGTTTTATATGTTAAGTGAAAATAGAGTTAAAGAAAGTTTAAATATTATTTTCCTGTCTAGATGTTGTTTTTTTCTGGACAAGTAAACTTTACCTTCGGACAAGTAGAAATTTGAGTTCAACTTGTCCGAGGACAAGTGGAAAAATTCCATATTTCCACACCCCTGCTGGTTATCTACATTTTACTCTTTTTCCATACTTATCAATTTGCAGTGTCAAAACAAGGGCTTGTGTGGAAAAGGCTTTCAAAACAAACATCATTCAGAGAAATTGAGATACAGACTTTCACTTTACATTTTAACCAAAGCAAAACTAGATGTTGACAAAGACATTAGGCCCCAGTTTCTCGAAAAAACTTAAGTACAATCTATTGCTCAAATCTGAGCACCCTGCTCAAATGGCACGAAACCCACGTGAACTTCAATCGAATACCCTTCAACGTTGGAGAGTATTCCTTTGAAGTTGAGCATGTTCTCATGAGTATATACTTAAGTTTTTTTTGAGAAACCAGGGCCTGGATGACTGGAATAGCTCCCTTATTTAACGAAGATTTAACTCATTACCAGACAGCAAAATTTCAAACTGGTCCAATTCAAAGATGTTGCAGATGACAATTTGAAGTGAATGCATTTTTACATTTTTTTTGGTTTTTCTGGATGGAAAACATTGTGGGGAAATGAAGAAACTGCTTGTCACAAGCAATTTCTTCATTTTCCACAATGTTTTCTAAAGCCTTTATCTTATGGGATATCGAAAGGCGTCATTAAGTAGGAAAGGGTAAAGAAACTGTACCAATAATGTGGCTATTTTGAGATTGAGATTGTGACATCCAAATTTTTTGAGATGTTGTGAACAAGCATAACATATCTTACCAATATAGACATGTTATGAGTTGGAAATAATCAACAATTTCCATCTCTGAATGTTTACGGAAAAAGTCTGATGTCATATGAATCTGAAAATGGCCACAATACAAATAGACTATGTTAAGCTTGAATTGTGATGAAAATATAATGTAAAGTCCTGGTCACATTCAAATCCGTGTCCACATCACATCCTTATTGCGACCAAAAATATGCTTACAAATGATTATCTTAAGACGTATATATAGAATAAAAGCTAGTAAAATTGAGAAATGCATCAAGAGAAAAGGAAAAACTATGTCAACATTTTACTTCTGTTCCTCCAATATTTTCCCTTAAACAAAAGAAGGTTAGCAATTTAACTTACCTATCTGCCATTGCCATATTATCCTGACCTTGAAGATTTGTCTGGCTAAGTGTTGGTACTGCTGAAAATATACAGAGAACAGAAATATGAACAAAAATTATTTTGCCAAACCCAATCAAGATAAAGGCTTTGGAATACATCGCAGAAAATGAAGAAATTGCTTGAGATAATATTAGAGTGTTAACATTAAGGTTTACCAACTGAGAATGAAAACACCACTTTCTAGCCATACGAAATGCATCAAATTACACACACTTATAAATACACTTCATATAAGTTGATTCACCATGCCGGATTTCAAGATTATGCTCCAAGAAAAAAATAATTTACAAGTATTATTTTACTCTATATTCATATGCAAGGGAGGTAATTTTGAACATTTTCAAATATTTCCATAAATGTGCATGAATTCAAAATTCTAAACCATAAAAAATGCTTATGTTTGCATTTGGAATGGAAGTGTAACACAGTTAAGGAATTATTGGCACTTCAAATTTCACCTCTGGCCCTGCATTTCATTCTCAGTTTGTAACCTTAAGTTGTGGACACAACAACACACCTTTTAGGACTTGCTGTCTTCTGCATCAGTTTTAAAATTGGAATGTTTGCAATTTGGGAAAGTGTTAACCTCACAAAAAAACTGAGAAAAGCTCATAATCCATCCAGACAGAGTGTCCTACAAACAATTTAATCCTTTCCCAAATGAAAACATTTTAGGGTGGTCAAATTTGAAGGCTATTGAAGACAACAAAATGGATGCTTATAGATAAGATTCACAAGTACAATATTGCAGAGAAAATATTGAGGCAAAGAGGAAAATATTGGTAACCAGCATTTTCTTCTTTTGTCTCAAAATTTTCTTAAGCCCTTTCCTATAGAGACATCAAAACCAGTTCTCTTTGGGAAAGGGTTACACTCATTGATCTTGGAAAACATTAAATGTAACTGTTATTTTGGAGGAAACAATTTTCAGTGTTAACTCTTTCACAAACAACCAAGTTTAAGCCTGGTTCAAATTATATGATAATGGAATATACATAAGCCACAGCATTGCCGTTAAGAAGAAAACACTTTTTCACTTTGTGCTTTGCTTTTTCAAAACTTTTTTTATTTGAGACATCAAAACCATTTAAATCATATTCAAAGATCATTTCCAAACAGTCTAGTTCTGTATACCATTTAAGGTAAATTAACAAAAGTTTCATTGATTTCAACCCACTAAGTTGTTTTTTTTTTTTTTTTATTATTTTTCTTTTTTTTTTTAATTAGCACAACTTCACTTCCTGGCAAACTTTAGAACTATAATAAATCCAACATTTTTTAAAACATAATTATTTTCCATTTTTCACAAGAATGTCTCTATTTTCTTACCAATAGAAAAAATAAACAAGGAAAAATCTAATTTCACACCCCAGACACAGAGTTACAGATAAGAGGAGCAAAGCCTTTTCAAAATGCAATCATTTCATTAATTGTTCACTAAACCCTATGTTGTGGGTACTCAATGGAATCGTCTCCTCGAGACGATTCCAATGAGTACCCACAACATAAGGTTTGGATTTGAAATAAAGGAAATAGAATGTCTTTACCCCCTCTTATCTGTTGTTCTGCAGATACAAGCTAACATTCCTATACAACAATTCGTCATTGATCTTTCTTAGCAACAGTTTTCTTGCTGCAGAAATATTCTTTATTGGATATTTCAAATTGGATTTCTAAATTACATCACCAACACAGAAATATTCTGACTTCTGGCAACTGTGTTACGAGAGAGCTATTCGTATATTACGATAAAAATGATCTTTTTCCAAAACTATAAATAAGAGGGTGATGACTGCCATAGGTGGCTCACCTACGATAAATTATCTTGTTAAAGTTGATTGACCATTCCCACACATTGACACATTTTGACGCCCTTCAATATAGAGGCTTTATGAATCATTGTGGAAAATGAAGAAATTGCTTGTGACAAGTAATTTCTGCATTTCCCACAATGCTTTCTACCCCCAGGGGTCTTGCTACCAATTTTTATTTGGGGCCAGGGGCCAGTGAAATTGGGAAAAATAGCGACGTTTTTACCTTAATTGGGAAAAACTAAAACAAGTTTGTATTCATACTGTCACTCAGTTTCAGCTGCATATTAGACTGTAGTGATGTAAAATGCATTTGTACAGATTGTTTAAGAATCTACCCTAAAACTGTCTTCGAAATGTTTGTAAATGAAGATGGGGTCTTAACATGGGGCATTCTGGGTCCTCATTGGGAATTTTCACCAGAGAATTGGGATAAAAAGATACTTTTTGCCATTGGGAATAGGGCCCAATAACGGCCCCAAATTTTGGCTAACGAGACCCCTGACCCCAAAAGTCATAAAATATGGATTTTTTTTTTTTTTGAAAATGACGTCTCCAACTTCTTTCAATTTGGACTTGTAAGTTTAAACTTTACTTGTATGGCAATGGGTTAAAATTTAATGCCAATTTTATTTTTTTGAACACAGACAAACAGAAGACAGTCACGGGGTAACAAATAAATATTGTTGCTTCTTCAACAAAAACCTTGTAACCTGTTTTCAGCTGCAGTTACGAGGTTTTTGTTGAAAAGCAGTGATATTAACTCAACTCAACTCAATTTTATTCAGCATAAAATTTCAACAATTCATAGCTGATTACATACGCAATTATGACAGTGAATATCCAAGTAAAACCCGATAACAAACAAATTATGGGGGCTAGGAAAAAGCTATTACAGACAACATTCTTACGCTAACTAGTTCCTGTGTGAGGCATTAACGCTTTCCTAAACAGCAAAATTCTAGACCAGTCGAATATGGATTTAGACAAAAATAGGCTTTGTATCAAATATGGCACAGAAAATATTGAGGCAAAAGGAGAAATTGCTGATAAGCAATTTCTTCTTTTGCCTCAATGTTTTCCCAAGTCTTTTGTATTAGGGATGTCTAAACCTTTCTTGTTGGGAAAGAATTAAAATGGCTCCAAAAGATTGCTAGACTATTTTGGTGTATTGATTTATATGGTTAGCCAAGATGCATCTCTCCACAGAAATCAAAAGGTCTTTTCAAATGTGATAAATTACATTTCCCTGTTTTTTTCTTGGGGATATATCTTTCACACTTTTTTGGTTGTCTAAACACGAAATTGTTTCCGGAAAGAGACTAATATGGCTTCAAAGGGTCTATAGATCTGCTTTTGGTATATTGATTAACTTTTTCCCAAACAACTATAATTTAGGTTGCTCCAATTTGAAAGCTGCTAAAGACCACAAATGGATAGACATCGTAATAAATAGATACGACTTATGTATCTACTTTAGAGTCAAGAAAATATCAAGGCAAATTAAGAAAACTCTTTCATTTCAATGTTTTCCCAAGTCTATTCTATTTTATGTCAAAACAAGGTATTTTTGGGGGAAAGGGGTGATATTTGCATTTCTGCCCAGCAATTAAAAGTTGCTTTCTAATGTGTTCAATTATATTTGATATGTTTGTATGCCAGACCTCTAAACTTTAAGATTGGGGCAATCTGCTTAAAACCAGATGTTCTGATAGAACCTGAGAGAAAGGTTGAATCCAGGTTAAATGGGGGGGGGGGGGGGTCTTAGATGAAATAACCTAATTGATGTTTGTCTGAAATGCCATAAGATGGATGCTGCGGTCCCTCGTCTATTGGAGCACCTACCCATGGATTCCTGTTGTTTCTCAAACCAGTACTACCATAACACCCTTACCGAGCCTCCAGCTGCTCGCCCACTTCGGTTAACCATTTCAAACCCATTGGTGGGTGACAATTTTTGTCAGAAAGGGTATTAGCCGCCGCCGGGTATCAACCCGGGACCTCTCGAATGAGAGGCAGATGCGCTACCAACTTTCAAGTTACATTTAGATTTAGACTTAACATTCAATGGCAATGAATTTTGTGCTAAAAATAGATTTAATTTACAGTTATGTTTTGATAAACCGTTGGTGTTGTTATAAAATCTCCTAACTATGGCTTGAATCAAGCTGTAGTTACGAGATTTTATAATATCACCTATGAAAATACTATAATTGTTTGTCGGAAATTACATCATGGTTGAATGGATAAAATTGCTCCCTATTTCACATACCTTGATCTCCAGATGCACTTTTATGAAACTTGGGTAGGGGAATGTCGATTCCTGAAAGAAAGTAATTGGTGTATTTTTGTTGCATGTGTTACTCTTTGATAGCACCTTAACTCATGTATCACATTATGATACTTTTAGACGCACCACAGGATAAAGGCTAGGGAAGACGTTGACTTGTTGAAAATGAAGAAATTGCTTGTGACAAGCAATTTCTTCATTTGCCACAATGTCTTCTACCCAGAAATACTTAAAACTGTAGTTTCATTCACTTGAATTTGTTGTCTACAAGGTCTTTGAATTTGGACAAGTCTAAAATTTTGCAGTCCTAAAGTGGGTTTAATGCCTAGTCACACACATGGTCATAGCCTAATCAATGTTGGAGCATTACAAAACAAGATTTGTCTGCGGACTACTAGTAATTCTTATGAATGGCTACTTAATTAAACAGTAGAATAAATTGAGAAAAGAAAAAAAATGTTGACCAAAGTAATATCCCTTGACTTTTCTAGAGAGGGGTCATTATGTCCCCTTGGTCTTCAATTTAGGAAGGCAAGTATACTGTTAATAAAATTTTATCAATTGATCACAGTTTGGATTTTCTAGTGCTTCATTTTGACACTTGGCATTTCTGCCTCAAGGGTCAATAACTTTTGGGATTTTTGTCCTAGTGGAAACCCTGTAATGGGTAACAGTAAGTTATACAATGTAAAACAGCTACATATAGTGTTGTGTTGATAGTCTCTAGCTATTGAAAACTATAGGTTGAGTCAAATATCGGCAACTATTGATTGCAATTTTTCACTATCGATAGTTGTGCTGTTTCTTTTGCAGGTATTATTCGGATGTTTGGTTCAAAATAAAAATTCCCAATTTAAAAGTAGATATCTATTTCCCGATAAATGGAATTTCAAGACCATTTTCTTATTATATCCCTATCTCATACCATGGCTTTTGAGAAAGGAAAGTAGATGTAGGAGTTAATGTTAAAAGCGTAAATCTAGGCAAAACATAAGGGAGGATATATGGATTGGTAGTCTGACATTTGGTAAATCAGTTTTTTGGTTGTTTTTTTTTTGTTTACAAAAAACCTGACTGTACAATCCATAATCAATCGGGTATGACTCTCAAATTATCGATAGTGCTTTTGCTGTCCGATATACAACACTAGCTACATACCAGAACTGATACTATCATGTGACACAGGCAAACCACACTGAGCAGCGGCTATCAACTTCAGGGCGATGTAAAATTGGCTGCGTCCAAAATGTCCTAGACGCTTAGCACCACACAATTCAGTAATCTGAAAAAAAGAATTATAACCATTATTATCACACACACAATTTAAATCATTCATTGGTGATAAACAATGATCCCCATTTGTAATATTTAATGTTTCTGTTCAATGTATTGTTAAAAAAAAATCAATGGCAATGAATTTTGTGCTAAAAACAAATTAGGTTGGTCGATATGTTTTGATAAGCCATTGGTGTTGTTACAAAATCCCATAACTACGGCTTGAGGCAAGCCGTTACATATATAGTTACAAGATTTATAACAACACTCACGAAATACAATTTGTTTGTCTGAAAATATGTCACAGTTAAATAGACAAAACATTCCCAATGGCAATGAATTTTGTGTTAAAAATATACTTGGTTTACCGTTATGTTTTTATAAACCGTCCGTGTTGTTTTAAAATCTCGTAACTACCGCTTGAATCAAGCCGTAGTTACGAGAGTTTATAAAAACACCTACGAAAATACTATTTGTTTGTCTGAAAATATGTCACAATTAAATAGACAAAACATTCCCAATTGAAAATGTGTTGAGTGAATGACCAGAATCAATACACTAATTACACTTGGAGACACTTCATTGGACACACCATTGCGGGACCGGCACAAAAAAATACAGATGCTCCCATAAAAATATATTGAAGGAGTTGGCAGGCTTGATAAAGATATGAATCGTACACCGCTGGTACATAACATTATTTGGGTGAATCGCCGGAAATATTGTACTTTATTTTAATCCTGGGGCTTTCATGTTTTTTCTCTCAATTGTACGGTAACTGCAATTCCACTGGTCTAGATGTTACTGTAAATCGGGTTTCCCAATTATTAGCCAATCAATAGCGTTTTACCTAAAGATCTAAGAAATGTTATAACTTAGAGTTCGATCTGCATAGGACATGGTTGCCACTAGTCAGTGGAAATAAAATTCAATGACACCATAAAATAGATTAATTCTCAGTCATTTCCGCCAATCAGAGCCGAAAAAGGCGCCGACTGGTACAGACTGACTCTGAAATTGATCAAGCAGGACCTTCCACTGCTTCGGAAGAATTGGAGATTGAGAAATAAAAAATCTCAAGAGAAAGAATTCCAAAACAAATGCCTTGATTTAAGTTAAAATGGCTTGCAGACTTTCCGTGCTTGTCATACGATTCCAGCAAGAACTAGAACTGTCACAAAGCGGACAAATACCCCCCACTAGCGCGTTGTCACTGAAAAAGTGCTAAAGTTCAAAGTAGCATAACTCTAAAACTCCTAACTGGATCAAGATGAAAATTGCAGGTGCACAACTTCATAGGATAGGAAACAACCTGCTAAAATTTCAGCAAAATCGGTTAAAACCTGTGGGAGGAGAAGAGGACACAAAATTATGTCTATGGACGGACAGACAGACGGACAACCTGATTCCAGTATACCCCCCCCCCCCCCCCCCCCCATAACTTTGTTGTGGGGGGTATAAGTAAATGAACTATTATCTGTGAATTAAACACAAAAACATAGTTCTTTAATTGACCTAAATAAAACTTTTGTTCATATAGAAGGTAATTGCATTTTAGTTTATTTCTGAAAAAGGCAGGCACCTTTTCAGCCACATGCCATTCATGGACCTCAAAATAAGGCATCAATCTTTAACAAAGACAGGAGAGAGAATCATCTCGCAGCTAAGAATGGGCTATGTGGGACTGTAGGAATATCTACAAAACTGTAAATTGAGCGACGACAGTTTGTGCCTGTGTGGAAATCAGGGGTCGACACTAACAGTGTCCCGGGATCCCGAGGACCCCAAAATTCAAGGAGGGACCCTTGAAAATCAGCATTTTATAGAGTAAAGTGTCCCTGATTTTGCCAAATTATGCATTCGGGACACCTGCTTAAAAAGTTAGTGTCTAACCCTGGTGGAAATATTGAAACGGCATCCCACTAATATTTAATTGAATGTGACAGATTTGATAGACAAAGGGAAACAATGAGGATTCAGGAAGAATTTACACAACAGATGTGGAATCATCCACTTGGATACTAATTTGCTGCTGGGAGCGAAAGCGGATGACCAGTGTGTCCACTGAAAATTTTGACTGGGGTTTTTTGTACCTCTTGGTGGTTAAAGTTGGGGGTACAAAAAATAAATTGGGGGTACCAGAAAATTAACATTTAATCTACCTTTTGTCTTCTGGGAAACTTGCTAACCCCTTACAGCCTAACAGGTAATCTAAACAGTTTCCCATTTCAATCTAGGTCTTGTTTGGGAAAGGGTTGAGGCATTTTGTTCAGCATCTTTTCTTTTATTTACAAATCAATTAAATTTGAAAACTTAAGGATTGGAAGGTTTTCAGACGCCAACCATGAAGCAGTTTCCATTTTCAGCTGAGCCGGCCCCTTGATTTGTTCGCTTTTCTCTGTCCGAACGAAGCCAGTTGAACTGGCAGAGCCATGAACTTTGTTTTTAGATTCAACAGTGGATGATGGTACAGACTGGGTGCCCTTTTTTATGTTGACTTTCTGATAATGTGCATTTGCAATTAAAGACCGATCAAATTTACAAAATCCAGTAAGTTTAGTAGAATGGCTCAGTGTTCTCCCCAGTCTAATAAGCAGTATCGGCCCCACTACAGCTTCATGTAAATCAGTGTAATGCCACTTCAGCTTCAAAATTACCCCTACAGCTTAATTTCTCCAAAATGGTCACCAAATAGAGACATTTAGAGTTATTTCATGTCAAAAACTGATAAATAATACATTCTTATAAATTAAAATATAATAATTCTGTGTAAAAACATTATGCGAAAAGAAGAAATTGCTCAAATTGAGCAATTTCTTCTTTTTCCATTATGTTTTTATTCATGAACACAATGATTTTCAAGGTATACAAATACTTATAATTTGCCACTACGGCTTCAAATTATTCTGAGGAGAACCCTGTGCCATGATCATGCAGACGCTCGCAATGACAGTGATTCATTTACCTGCGCGTCCTGCGATTATCTCGCACAAAATCCGCTGAGGACGCATATTATTGAAAGATGAGAAACCCGCAAACGCAAGCATTTTATAGTCGACGAGTCCTGTCGTCAAACAAAATTTCGAAAATTATTCGTACATCGTATAATGAAGCAAATGCACACCTATAATAATTTACTTAAACACCGGTTCGGCTGGTTTCCTTCCTCAACTACGATGCATTATGATAAACATGCAGCGGGGGGACCCAGGTCCAAAAAGTCAAATCGATTTTTTATTGGTCTTTTAAGGCATTTACAGCCAATCACCGCGTGCGTTTGACATCTCTTGCGCATGCGGGCTAAAAACGAAAGTAGCGATGCCCCGCGAAAAAAACTTAAACCTCTCTCTGATGCCAAACAAAGGACAATCAGCGGTCTGTTTAATAAGGGTCAAACCGGAGAAACGGCCTCAAAAGATGCTACTCAGATGAATGAGAATTCGAACGACAGTTCAGAAAAAGAAACTGAGTCAAGCACCGCCCCAAAAAAGTTTTGTAACTGGTTGGCGCTGTTACAGTTGGCTGGCATAATGATAAAGATAAGAACTTTATGTTTTGTAAGATTTGCGCAGACGCCAATAAAGAATGGGATGGTTAAAAATGCACCAATTTCATGACGACGACCTTGCAGCGTCATGTTGAACTTTCCGATCATAATTCAATTATTTCTCGCCCCTCAATATTTTTTATTCAAATTCATTTTGTTCAGTGCAGCAGAAATACCAGTCACTCTGAAATTTTGTTATTTTGGTAAATATTTATTAACCCATTACCACACATTGACTCTTTTAGACTCCCCTCAAGAAAATAGCTTCAAGAAAATAGCTTTGGAAAACATTGTGGAAAATGAAGAAATTGCTTGCAACTAGGTAAACTTCATCTGAAACTGAATGCATTCTAGTCATAATGTCAAATTTCTAGTCATACTCATACATGTGTCACAATCATGTGTTACAAGTTAAAACTCATGTTAGTGGAATTCTAGTCTGTTGTTTAAAATGTTTGCCTAGTTCTCAAATTTATTCATTAAAAAAAACAACACACTTTAATTTGTTGCTGTTGTTTTTGGTTGTTATCGAAAGTTGGCAAAATAATGGGACTCATAAATTTCCCAGAGGACTCGTGAAATTTTGGGGTAGCGAGTCCCAGGACTCACTGTTGCAATTTTGTAGAATAATCACTGCAATGATACAGCGTTTTGGTTGAGTAAGTCCCCAAAACGCAGCGTCTTGGTTAACTACAATTAGCGGAAAAATTAGAGGGATCAGAATGACCAAAATTGGCAGTTTCGGTTGTATTACTCGGCTATCAAACTTGTTTTTTCTTTCGTAAACAACAGGAAGAATTGTAATCTTATTTTTATAAATGATGCAGGTTCATTTTCTGTACGTTCTTAGACGTTTTGGGTGAGAAAGTAGTATGTGATTTTTGTTCAAATTACGTGATTCACGTACATTTCTATGTGATCGGACACCCTGGATGACGAGCATAAGATGTGGAGAAGTGTAATCCTTTAAGAATTAGAGGCATTCGTGGTGGAAACTCGTCATTTCGCCACACCTGACCTTAACTAATTAATGCGCACCACCTTAATAACGGTTTACAGTCAAAACGGTCCAAGGGCAAAACGGCCCAATACCAAAACGCCCCCGTTTTTGGTCAAAACGGACCGGTTTTTGGTCAAAACGGCCCAAAGCAGTTTTTCAACTTGGTCAAAACGGCCCATTTTTTTCAACATACAAATATAAAGATCGATCTATTTCAATATTTTGATTGTTATTATTTCGATTATATTTCATGAATATATTTTTGTAAAAAATGCATCTAGATCTATATAATTTTAATTGTCAAATTATATTTCAAAATTGCAATTTAAAATAAAAAAAATGTTATTAATTATTTATAGAATATTGGTATTTGAGGTAAGTTTCATCGTTTATTTGTCTTATAAGTCGTTTGTTAATTACAAATACTATGTTAATTAAAGAGTTGGTCAAACAGTGGTCTGTTGATCTTTTGATTGTGTCAAATTAAAGTCGAATGTCTATAATGTGTATTGCCTAATTTGATGATTGTTTGTTAATCATTGGCATATATCAATTGTGTCGTATTTAAGACGAACATATGTAATGTAAATTGTCTAATTGTTAACAGGTGATCTAATTGATCGTTTGTATATAGCAGTATCAACAATTAATTTATATCATGTTTATTGTAATAAACATTTCTTGGAATAATCGCTATAATGATAAATCATGGTCAATTACTGACAAATTTTAAGTATAATTATACATATTTATTGTTGCTTTCCTGAAGATTAAAGGTTGGGTTTTTTTTCTGTTTGTTTGCCTAATTATTATTTTGAAAGACCAGATTGTTCGGATCAAAGTAAAACACCAATCTTTAAAATGTAATCTGACACTTCTGTTTATTGGGTCCGGTGACAAACGGTAGACATAAGTAACACAATATTTCACACGTATCTTAAAGGTATTGTATATTGCACTCGTCTTAATTGTCCCGTGCTACTGATTATTGTTGATACACGTCAAACCTATTCAAACCGCAATATTAGCTATTTGAGGCTGGTTTATCCAGGAAGCTCTTGCTAAGTCTTAGAGAATATGTAGACGAAGATATATTAGTAAACGTAAATAATGAGATTAAATGAGAAAATATTGTTTACCATATTGTTAAATTGTCAACATCTTTTTTTCATAACCACGAAATGAAATTTTCTTTATGGTATAATGGCTAAGTAAATTGTATCATAAATTGTATATTATTGGTATAAATTATTTTTATATCTAGTGAGATCTGGTAGATTTTCTTATTTTTTTTTTCATTTATTTTTATTTTATTTTATTTTGTTGTTTTGGGCCGTTTTGACCAAGTTGGAAAACCGATTTGGGCCGTTTTGACCAAAGTAGGGCCGTTTTGCTCTTGGGCGTTTTGCCCTTGGGCCGTTTTGGTGTGATACCCTTAATAACGCGATTATGTACACGTGACCGATCAGTATTAACGAAAATACCCGTGACGACATGTGGCCCTGTGGCTGAAAATCGACAATCATTTTAGCTAGATTTGTGTTGTAACAGAGCAGAATAACTTTCTTCTCAAAAATTGTGATCAGCATTTGTCCGATCTTCATACCATTGTTGGCTCATGCCCCACATTTTTGGCTTGGATGGGCCAATGGCCCCATAGGATTAAAAGCTTGGCAGAACTCTGGTAATGCAAACAAATGGGCGTGGTGATTTTCCAGTGTCAATAATAGTGTGGTCACAGTCTCGTGTTAAAAATACTGCCTCTATCTGATTCTATGTAAAAACGAGTAATTTACAAACGGCATTTTCAGCCTAAATAACACATTAAATTGCCAAAAAGTGTGTAAAAACTTAAAGCTAAATAGTTATATTTTATTATGATAAAATACTTTTACCTTATACACGTTCTTTTCGTGTTAAATCTCTATTTGAAAAAGTGGGTCAACTCTGCGTTTCTTTGTTTGAACTCGGTTGTTACATTAGAAGGGCGCGTGGGTATGTGTGATAAAATTGCTTTGGCACTGCCATTTCTTAACGGATTTTTATAAATCTTATATCAAATTAAAGAGGGAAAATAGATCTATTCATCCGTGTATGTTAATACGATGAACCGATGAATTATGAGTCGATGAATAGGTATTCAAAATAGGTCATTTTACTCGGCTTCAAATTGCAAGAACTAGACGGCAGAAAAGCCTAGAAAAGCCTATATATGTTCTTTAACATCCTATCTATTCAAATAATAAAACATCTTGTGCTTTTAGCTTAGCGCATTCAAGCGCAAAGGCTTTAACAATGGGAAGTGTTTTTCAATTCCCCGTGATTGATCGATAATTTCTGTCTAAACTCCATTCATCCTAAATTTATTCATAAATGTTGACGACGGTGACTCAAAGAATATTCTTGCAAAGTTTGGTTGAAATTGGCCGAATGGTTGATTTGTTAAGAATGAAATCATGATTTCTCAAAGTTCGATAAGCCTTGCCCTGCCACGCCCATATTTTTTGACGAATCAAAAAATCACGAACATTCTTTGAATATGGTCATCCAAGGAAGATTCCTGTAAAGTTTTGTCAAAATCGGCCCAATGGTTAAGGAGTAGGAGGTGTTTCAAGGAATTATGGGCGAACAGACAAACGGACGGACGGTGAGTGACCACAATAGCTCATCTTGAGCACTTAGTGCTCAGTCCAAAGGGATTTACAAAATCGGCGTTTCTCATGGGCTTCCTAAACATCCATTTAACCCTTTCCCAAACAGTAAAACTTTATGGTCATCCAACTCGAAAGCTGTGGCAGGCGACAGAATGAGTGTAAAATAAAATAAGATTATTTCGCCTCATCGCCTCAATCTTTTCACCTTCAATAAAATCCGTTCAGGACGTCAAAACCAGGTCTAACCATGTCTTGTTCGGAAAAGGGTGAGGCAGCCAAAAATTAGATTGAATTTAAAGGTTGTAAAATGGACATGTTCAAATGTATGGTGCTCTTTTTGGTCAATGTTTTGAAAGCCTATTTCTTCACGAACCAGAGATATAATGTTAATAATCGATCACATGAAATTTTGAATCATTTCTTTTTGTTTTAAATTCCTATTTGATATGTCGTAAAATATTGTTTTTATCGGAAGCAATGACACGGAACAACGAAGTGCAGAAAATATTTACACCAAGGGAGAAAATGTTGGTTATCGGCATGTTCTTCTTTTGTCTCAATGTTTTCCAAAACCTGTTCATATATGATAGTGAAAATCATGTCTTGTTCGAGGAAGGGTTGAAATAATGTAACAAATATTTATATAACTGTTGTTGGGTAGAAATCGAAGAACTAGAATGTTTGGTAGAATAATTTCATCCTTTGTAAAACTTCAAAGGGGTGTAACTATTTTATTAAATGTCCGATTTTAAAAACGTAAGCAGTTTTGAGTTCCTCTCATTCAGACCTTGAAAATGATATATAATTTGTTGAAGTTCTTTGAAAAATAAACAATAACGTAATTCGGCAGAATTATCTCCCCTTTGTAAAAATCTGAATAAGCATTATTCCATAACGCAATGTCCGATTTTCACAATTCAACCAGTTTTATGTTTCTCTCAATATTCTCTGTAAGCTGGTAAATATTTTGTAGGGACTGGAATACTTTTGGAAAAAAGTGTGACCACCCTATCAATAATACAACGCTCCTTTTGTGAAATTCATTTACCTTTAAAACATTAAACGTTTGACTTATAAACGAAAACTTGCCTGTTGTAAGATATCTTGACCCAACCCAGATGATCGAAAAAGTTCAGAGACTTTTGGCCCGGAGAACTTTCCTGTGCCTTCAACATCACACGTCTGAAAAAGCTCCGCGTAGTAGCTCTGTTCACGTTCGCTGAGCATGGTGACAGTGGTACTTAGATTCTGATAACACTTCTTGCAAAGTTTAAAATCACTAAATCAATGATTACACACGATTTTTCATATAATATTCATATTTTGACGATTAATTCGGCTAAATTTCAACTTCCGACGTCCATTTTGGATATAATAATTAAGTTTGTGTAGAATAAAAGATCTGCTAGCGTTGTCGTCTCGAATATTCACGGAGGTCCTAGGAGGTCGACAATTTTTAATCATTTTCCCAAACGGCAAAATTCTAGGGTGGTCCGATTTGAAGACTGCTGCAAATGTCAAAATGGGTTGTGATAAAGAGAGCGTTTGTGTAAAATATAGCTCGGGAAATATCGAGACAATAGGAGATTTTTTCTTCTGTTTTTTAAATACTGATTTTCCCTATCTTATTTTTAAAAATATCTTTTTGTCGTCTAGGCTACTGGAAAGTTTTTCAGACACTAAATGTAGGCTACGAAATTTGTGTCTCTCAAAAATAAACAGTTGACACAAAGATACAGGCTAACAAATTTAACTTAGAGGCCCACAGTGGCGGATCCAGGGGGGTGGGGGGTGGGTTCGGGGGGTTCAAACGAACCCCCCTCTGTAGCCTAATTATTTCATTTCCATGCAGAAATTCAGTCAAATGGTGTAATACTTGTAAAACGAACCCCCCTTTTTGTAAAAACGAACCCCTCTCACAGAAATCCTGGGTCCGCCGCTGGCCCAGCATTGAGAATACATCAAAACCCCTGAAAATTCAAACGTTTGAGGGGTCCAGCCCAATATTTGAGGGCCGTGGGCGACTGAATTACTCGTCTCAAAGACAAAGAGTCGAGCAAAGTACATGTACATAGTAGGCTAGCCTATTATCCTTACTAAGTTAGTACTATACATCTGATCAGACTCATTGCTGAGAACAAATTTAGGCCTATTTCCCCGTTTAAACAGTTGTCAGCATTTTCTTCTTTAGCCACAACATTTGTCAAGTGTTTTATATTGAGGGCGCCAAACCATGTTTGGGAGATGGTCATCTAGGAAAACGCAAACCATTTCCAAAAGCGTCGATATGTAGATTGTTTCAAATTGTCAGCTGCTGCAGACGACATTCACAAGGTGGATCTTGATATACATGTATGCAGAATTTGTGTACATTGAACTCTCGTTGATGCCGATTTCATCTAAATCGATTATGCCTATAGTCCGACCAAGGTATTAAGATAATTTTACCTATGTAAACAATGAGAAAAGTCAGACACTCAATTTTCAATACAATTTTGCATATGTTGGTTCAGAGACATAGATAAACATATTATTATATGTCTCTGGTTGGTTCGAATCTTGCAGGTGTGAGACATCTGCAAGATTCGAACCATCACATGTAAAATTACAGTGGTTTTTGAGTTTGATATTATGTTGTTTACCTATGTAAATTTTGTAAACATGTGTCAAAATAGTTTGTCCGGACTTTTAACAACTTGCACTGACGCACAGACCTGCACAAAATCTCCGCGAGGGAGTGCTGCAGTACTAATAGATAGATAGAGATGCTTTGTCTTGATATCGCAACAAATTGTTAGAAATTTTCTCGGAGAGACCCCCTCCCCTGGCGAGCCTCCCTAAGGCTAACCCTTTCTCAAACGGCAAAATCCTACACTAGACGTACGTAGTTCAAATTGAAAGATGTTGTCGACGAAATTTTCAAAGAAAGTGAAATTCAACATTTTTTGACGGTCTTGGTAGGAAACATTTTGGAAAACGTTACAAGCAATTTCTTCATTTTCCACAGTGTTTCCAAAACATTAAATGCTTTTCTAAAAAGACCGTCAAAGAATAGGACTAGGCCTATTGTTTTGGAAATGGGACTCGGTCAAACGCACAAGGCTTCAAGATATGGCGTACCAAATGTGTCAAAAGTCTATTTAGAGCGTGCACGCATGAAATATACGCGTCGACGCGTAAATTTTATTAAATTTTCAACTGCTCGCGTAAATATACGCGTGGACGCGCATTTTATCTATTAACCAATCAGATCATTCGTTTCATCCATCAATTCTATGGAATAAAGGAAAAGGTTTCTAATCGCCTCTCCCATTGGCCAGCCTCGGTTTCACAATTTTTACTCCTGCTCGCATAAAATTTACGCGTCGACGCATATTTTTTTAACTGCTCGCGTACATTTTATGCGTCGACGCACATATTTACGCGTCGACGTATAAAATTTACGCTAGCAGTTGAAAATATATGCGTCGCCGCGTATATTTTAAGCGTGCACGCTCTATATAGACTTTTGACCCATTTAGTACGTCATATCAAGATTGCCTATATCTTTGAAGATCTAGATCTAGTATTTAGTCTAGATCTGAAATTTAGCATCTCCAGCTTAAATATTCTTTGTCATTCAAGAATGAAGATGAAGACTAGGCATATGTCCGACCTCAGTTAATATATATATAAAATATAGTTTGGCATCCGTGGCAGAAATCGAGTTGAACAAGTCCAACGGTCAACCGCAAGGTAGGCCTTCATGATAATGACATATCCTTTACCAGCAGTGTATCGGAAATTATTGGGAATCTCAAAATTTCGCAATCCTTGGAGCAAAGGCGCAATAGGCCTAGGCCTATAGGCTAAGTTCTCTCATTTTCTTTTTCAAAATCCAACATCAACTTGTCTGCGTGGATCACCATCTCATCACCTATACCCGGAATCTTAACTATTTCTATTACCCTGCTCAAGAACGCAATACCATGCAAATCCCCTTTTCCCGAGAACTATAGGCCTACGACTATGGGACAGTCTCCCTTATGAAATTCGGGCAAGCACCGGTGTAGTAGGCCTAGCGTTTGCTGAGAGGCTTGGACAGGTCAAAATGTAAATGACTGAGTGTGTTTCAATATAGATCTATCCTTTTCAATTCCCCCTGTATTATTTTGTAAAATACAAACTGTTTCTAGATCTAGATCTAACATTAAATAAGTTTTGTCAGAAGGCCTTTTTCCCAGACAACGCGCCTGCTAATAGATCTAGATCTAGTAGGTTAATCAAAGATGACTGATAGGCCTATCAGTATGATGTAGAAAGCCTATTTTCTGGTAAAATTCAAACTTATGTCATAGGGAGTAGTCTATGTCTAGATCTAGATCTTATTGAGTTCGGAATATAAACCCTTTCCCAAACAAGACCTTGTTTTGACGTCCCTAATAGAAAAGGCTTGGGAAAACATTGAAACAAAAGAAGAAACTGCTGATAACCAGCAGTTTCTCGTTTTGTCTCAATATTTTCTGTGCCATATTTCACACAAATTCTTTCTTTAATAACACCAATTTTGTCACTTGTGGCAATTTTTGAAGTGGACCATCTGAAAATTTTGTCGTTTGGGAAACGGTTAACGCGTTCTTTTGCACGTGCGCAAAATGCTTTGCGCGCCCATTTGCTAAAAAAATATTGTCCAAAATGTTGCGATAATGAAATTCGAAAATACGGTTCAAAATCGTGATACTTTCTGTCTCGGTTCTTTTCCGCAAAATAAAACTACGAACATTCGGCTTGTTTTGTAATTATCAACGTCCAGCCAATCAGATTGTGCGTCCCCTGGCAACGTTGTTTTTCCGTAATGAAAGTCGATTTTGTCATTATGGGGTCATAAATTAATGAATAATTTTGGAATTTCCGGACCGATCGATTCAGGAAAGCTGTCACCATGACGGATGATATGCAAGGAATATTGGCTGAAGCCAAAAAGAACAAATATTCCGGAATAAAGGACAGTTTGTCGGAAGATGGTAAGTAACCATGTTGCTGTATTTAACTTTCTGACATTTCAGTGTGACAACTTCTTGCATCTGTTGATATTTTCAAGTTGAGGTGTTAACAAGTGCCTTCAAAATGCTTTAATTGTTCGAGTTTGTACCCATATACCAGCTGCCACGTTGGTCTAGGAAGGCATTTTATGTTACTTGACCTTGCCTCTTCCTACACTTCTTAAGATCTTCATGGTCTTGTTTTGCAACTTCCGGTTGTTACTACAGGTTCAAAACAAGCTCAATTCTGGTAAAATGATGTTATGAAGATGTGTGGATGTGTAAATAGACATAGAAATGGGTAGATTCAAGACTTTCAGCGGTTTCTACAAAAATGGCGTCCACTGAATCTCTTTGCCCACTCAACGATATTTATTGGGGCTGCCACCCCTACACACCCATTTTCTTTTATTTTTAAAAGATGGTGGCTGTTGCCCCAAACAACTGACATGTATTGCTCGTAACGTCCTGTAGTCACTGTAGACAAACCTGGCTTCATGTCTCCGCACTGCTTCTAGTTGGGCAATGTTTGATGTGGTGTATGGGTCCCTAACTCATGTAGCATATTTCAGGATTGGGCAAACCAGTGTCTAATAGCATTTGGCTTTCACATCTTTTGGGCACCTGGATATATGTGTCTTCTCAGAAATGCGAGTGAGCTCAGGGTTTTCATTAAGAGGCGGCAGGCGGCCAAATTGACCGCCTAATATCAAATTTCTGCTGCCTAGAATCGTTTCACAAGCAGTGCTACCCCTTTGACCCCTGCTGAGGCAAGGACCCCCCAGCCTCCTGCAGTTCCTCTTCAGCCTCCTACTTCAAATCTTATTGAAAACCCTGGAGCTGTTTGCTTTATTGGTAAGGTCCACATGATTTTTCCACAGCAGATTTTCATGTTTTAACCCCAAGATACTTTCCATCGGTGACATTTTTCAGATGATGGTTATGCAGTGAATATGTATGTTGATTGGGTTCTGCTTTTTGGAGGTATGGATGGTCTCACGTTTGGAAGGGTTGAACAGCATCTCCCAGTCTTTTTCCATCTGGTCAAGCTTTATGTGGTCCTCCTCTTGTACGATATCTATGTCTTGGGTAGAGTGGATCTTGCAATAAAGTAAACTGTCGTCTGCGAATATTCAGGTGGTGGAGGCTACTCTTCTTGGCATGTCATTGATAAAGGGGAGCAAGACTTAAGGGCCTGAGACAGAGCCCTGGGGACAACCAGATGTCACGAGGGCTCTATCCAGAACAGGAGGCTGTTTCATATTCCCTAGTAATCTAGCTTGGTGGATTTTCACATGACCTTCTCTTCTAAATGCCAATGGGACCAAGCACGGATCCAGGTATTTTTCCCGGGGTAGGGGGGGTATCCGATCTTTAACCCCTTTTTTCGCCAAATTCCAAGGGGGGTCATGACCCCATGACCTGCCCCCCCCCCCCCCCCCTGGATCCGCGCATTGAGACATGATCATCATAGGTTCTCCTTAACATAACATAAGGGCTATGTTTTGTTGAGACCTTGGTAAATCTTTTAACCCATTACCAAACAACAAAAATTTTGGGTGATCCACTTCAAAAACTGTCACAAATAATAATAATAATAATAATAATAATTACTTTATTTTATGAAGGTAAAACATTAAGATAATTACATAATAATTAACATTACAATGCAAAATCTTTTTTCCAATGTTGCCTTCAAACAAAATCTATTTGTTAAAATGAAATGGTATGTAGCCTAACCCTCTCCCAAAGCAGACCTAGTTGATAAGTTCACAAAGGAACAGTACATTTTTTTTTATATATATTACGGCGAAGAATAAAAACTAAAATGTTGCTGTTTGGGAAAGGATTAAGAATGTGGTGAATATGAAAATCATGAATGATTGTACAAAAGCAAAACAACAATATGATGATAATAACAAAATATTTGTCCCAGTCCCAGATAATAGCTGGTTACATGATGTCCACTACGGTGAAAACTTTTGAAAGCGATAATTGTCATGACTTAATTACTAATATACTACGTTTAAAATCAAACGAGAACAGCTCTAGTTGTTTCGATAATCCAACACAACTATAGCGACTCTCGTTTAATTTTGAACCCACAATAACGCTAGCTATAGCGGACGAGAACTGACCTGTCAGAGCATTCCATTCGATTAGCATGGGCCGCTCTGTCAGGTCATTTATCGTGAGGTATAGCATGTTATTATTTTTTGTTTTGGTTTACAGATTTGTTAATTTATTTTCAATGTGGACCAGTGTTAAGATTCAATTGTCCGGGAAAGGTTGACGTTGAAATCTACGGACAGATACACACTTAATCTTTCTCAATTTGCTTATTAAATAGATAATGTTTATATTTGTTTTTGAAGACTGGTAATGAATCAGAACATCTAATAGAGGTTGGGATTTCATTCCATACATCCATACTAAAGCAGTGCTTCTGAAATATTTTGAAAATCTACTTGTCCACGGACAAGTGTTGATCCAAAATTGACTTGTCCGTATCAAAAATCAACTTGTCCGTACAAAACTCATATACTTTTCAATAGCTTCATTTGTTTATTGCATATCTCTTATGACTTTCTAACTATTGTCTTCAATAAAATTTGTACATTTAACTATCAGTAATTACATTGTATGAAAAAATTGTGAGAAAAAGAAAAAAAAACTCTTTATCATAACCAGATTTTTCATTTGTCCACGGACAACCTAGCTTTCAAAATCTGCTTGTCCGCACAGGTAATCTGAGGTAAACGGACAAGTCGGACAACTCGGGCAACTTATTTCAGAAGCACTGACTAAAGTATGAAAATGCTCTTTTTTTATAACTTGTTTTAAATTTCGAGTTGACAATATCAGACCGAGCAGATGACCGTAAATTATAGATATCATTATTTTAAAATGAAATAATGTCTTTTAGATATCGAGGTGATAGAGGTGATAAATGACAAAATGGATGTTATTAAAGAGAGAATTTGTGTAAAATATGGCGCAGAACATATTGAGACAAAAGGAGAAACTGCTGATTATCAGCAGTTTCTTCTTTTGTTTCAATGTTTTCCCAAGCCTTTTCTATTAGGGACATCGAAATCAGATCTTGTTTGGGAAAGGGTTAATCAAATGATCAAACAAAGTCAACATTTTTAGGGAGACTAAAAACCTGGCACACCTAGGGTACACAAATGCAGTTATTGAATGCTGTGAGTTCTATGACATGAAATAGGAGATTGAAATTACAAGACTTTTTACATTGTCTATACTCTATACAGGTTTGATCCTGTAATTTTTCAACTAAAATCATACTATTTATAAACACATGTAAGAGGGGATGGAAACATTGTAAGTTTGTTATCCCAACTCCAAACCCTATATTGTAGGTACTCAGTTGAATCATCTTGATGATATGATTTCAATAAGTACCCACAACTTATGGTTTGGTGAATATCAAATGCAGAGTTCCATTTCAAAAAGTCAACACCCCACTTATCTGTAGGCTCAGCTCTGATATATTAAGCAAAAATTAATAAATCCCAAACAATGTGAAAAGAACATACAGACAAAGATACAGGACAGAGACAAAGCAATTTGTTAAATTTTTCCCAAATGACACAATATAAGGTTGGTCAAATATGAAAGCTGCTGCAGTCTTAAATTTTTATGCTCCCCGAAGGGAGAGCATATAGTCGCTGCTTTGTCTGTCCGTCCGTCCTGTCCGTCCGTCATTCCGTCCGTCCGTCCATCCGTCCGAAGCAATTTCTCCATAACCCATAGGCCAAATCAAATGAAACTAATGTGAACTCCCTATGACATAATGCCGATGTACTTTTCCCGGTTTTTGGATTTGAGGCCTCGTCATGGGAAAAGGGGACTTAGGGTTAAATACAGTTTTTCTCTAATTACTCCTAGTCTAATGGTCAGAATTTGATGAAATTTCATATTTGAGTAGCAAATCAGATGCCCTTGATAGTAAACTATTCAAAATTTGCATATAAAAATATGTCATGGAAAAAGGGGGCTTAACATTTGTTAGCTTTATATTAGCTCTGCATGGCATACATTTATTGTGACAATGCGTTGTTCTGGGAGCATTGTCCGTCTCTGACGGCTCTTGTTTCTTCTGGTGATGGTTTACAGAAATTCCTTTCTTCTTTCAGATATAGCCTCAGTTTGGGAGAATGTGTCCAGCTATATTGATAAGCAGATGGGCCAACAAAAGGTTTGGAACTTTTCTTACAAAATATTCATGTATAAATTTGGAGCTGTTGTTAATAATCAAAGTGGTCATAGTAAATGTAATATAGTTTGTTATTTTCTATATTAACTACTGGTTTTTAAAGATTTTGAGGCATGTGAAAGAAAAGAAAACTTGAACATTTTCTTCTTTAAAGTCTTATATACACATTTTTATTTAAAGTAACATAAATTTACTTTTTGTATCGGATCTGTTTAAAAATCATGTTAAAATGTATCAAAGGGGTTAACTATTTCCCTAATTTCCCTATCAAGTCCTGATTTTGTCAAACCTTTTAGTTCCTACAGATTATAGAAATCTTTGGAAAGCTTTTTACACAAAGGAGAAAATGCTGAAAACCAGCATTTCAAGTATCTCCTTTTCTGTCAGTACTTTCATAACCTGCAATGCAGCGGCGGATCCAGGATTTCTGTTAGCGTTTTTCAAATACCTGCATATATGCAAAAAGGGGGGTTCATTCTTCTAGTACATGTATTACACAATTTTGACTGAACAGCCACACCACCACCACCACCACCCCCCCCCCCCCCCCCCCCCCCTCATCCCCTCATGGAATAGCCTTGGCCTTGGACAAATCTAAAATTTTGTCATCTGGGAAAGTCTTATTTTACCCTTCTGTTTTAGATGGGATCTGAAGAAAAGGCCCTCATTGATTTAGAGACCAACATGGATCCAGATCAATCTTACCAAGATCTATGTTCTTCTCTTTCATCCACTTCATTAGCTGGGCTTTTCTGAATGAGCAGTATGGGTCTTGATTGTCCTTTCATTCAGGAACAAAATAATCTGGATCCATGCTAGTCTCAAATTATACTATAGCCCATAACCACACAATGACTCTTTTTGACTCCTTACAAGATAATGGTTTTGTCACAGGCAATTTCTTCATTTCACACAATGTTTTCTACCCAGAAAGAAAACATTAATGTAAAATTTCATTTATATCAAAGTATTGTCTTCAATATCCTTGACTTTGAAGAAGTCTAAATTTTTGTTGTTTGGTAATGGTATGGGGGCCCCTTTTCAATTTCTGTCTCATTTCTATTTTTACAGGGTGTGCAGATACCATCACTGGGAACATTCACATTTAGCCAAAAAAAGCTCGATATCGGCAACAACAAATTCATTCTTATTCAACGTCCAGTGTTCAACATATCAGAAAAACTAGCACAAAGTCAAGGCCTACAGTATATAAAACACCATGTTCCTGGTAAGTGAACCCTTTTCCTATTAATTCTAATCAATTTAGTATGATCTCAGTCAGTCATACTTGCTCATTCAATAAATATAGACGGAAAGAAGCTACCATATGAAGAACAGTAGAGCTTTGACATTATAAAATGAGCTAAGTAGCATCATACGAAACATTTCAAGACAAATTGTAAATGTACTGGTATCATTTATGCTCATTCAATTAACATGTATGTACACATATTCTTTGCGTAAAAGTCAAAAGTTTTGTTATTGAAAAGTACAGGAATTACTAAAAGAAATAAATATTCTGTAACATTCAAAATGATAATGGTGGAACTTGTTTTATACACTAACAGATTTATCTATCATTTGTTATTGCAGGTACAATACCATTAGTCCAGCTAAACTTTGCTGCCTTGTCTTTCGAGAGTCCATTTGACCGCGACACAGTTGAAGCATGTGTAAGAGAAATTCTAAATGCTGCCCAGCGAGCTATCGGTGCCAAAAGAAATGTAGAACTGACATTCAGTGGAATTGGAAAGCTGTCAATTCGTGATTCTAAAGTGAAAATGAAGTTTTTCAAGGAATTCATTAACCAAATGGATGGCTCTGGAAAACTGTTGGATACCCTACAAAATGTAAGATTCTTGAACATTATCCCCCTTCGAAGTTTCATTTGTTAATCCTTTTGCAAACAAGACCTGTTTTTGACTTTTCTAAGAAAAAAGATTAACCCTTTCCCGAAAAACAAATTCATGGGTGTTCCAATTCAAAAGCTGCTGAATACAGCAAAATGGATGTTGATAAAGATTAAATTTATGTGTGATATAGCATAGAAAATATAGAGGCAAAAGGAGAAGCTGCTGGTTATCAGCAGTTTCTTCTTTTGTCTCAATTTTCCCCAAGCATTTTCTATGAGAGACATCAAAACAAGGTCTTGTTTGGGAAAGGGTTAATTAGGGTTAATTAAGGAAAATATTTAAGCAAATCCAGTAAATGCTGATACCAGCATTTTCTTCTTTTGCATTAAATTAATATTTTCTATGCAAAATTGTTCATAAATCATATCTTTATCATCACCAATTTCGTATTCTGCAGCAGCGCTCTTTCAAATTTGGCTATCCTGATAATTGGCAAAGGGTTAAATTCTTAATTGTCATTTGACTCTTCCTCTCTGTTTACTACTTTGTATTGCTGCTCCAAACTTAACAAATTGGTTTTCATTCATTGATTGAATGTTACAAATATGTTGTGAACTTTGGTGTTACGGCAGAGATCAATTTGGAAACGTTGGCTCATGCGCCACTGGCCTACGAGTAGAAAAAACCTGGGCCATAAGCCAGGATATGTCATGTTTCTTGATGCAGGTTGTTTTTTCATATGCCATCCAGTAAAAGTTCTGATTAGTCAATTTCGATGACAATCTTTGGGATAAAAATATTTTGAACGTAACAAAAATTCCATTAATTTTACAACATTGATAAACAATGTTGATGCCCTGAATTAAGAATAAAATACAAGGTCTTTTTTGACAGACCGATAAAACTGTTTTAAAGGTAAGACTGATTGATGAATAGAGATATGCACTAGTATCAAACTAGAGTTTGAATTTGAACCTAGGGCAAGAAAATTACATGCAATTTAGTTTTAGTTTAGACATGCAATGAGCCTTAACCCATTCCCACACATTGACACATTTTGATGCCCCACAAGATAAAGGCTTTGGAAAACACTGTGGAAAATAAAGAAATTGCTTGTGACAAGCAATTTCTTCATTTCCCACAATGTTTTCTACCCCAAATGACCAACCAATGTAAAATTGCACACATTTCAAATTGTCATCTGTGACATCTTTGAATTTTGATCAATCTAGAATTTTGCTATTTGGTAATGGGTTAAATGATGTAGTTAGTGAGAACAACCATACACAATTGTGTGTTTATGCAAGAAGTATGCCATGAAAGAGATTTGATTTTCCCCCTCCCAATTAAGAAAAGAAGATGCAATAGATAACAAACTAATAATCAGCTCTAGATTTACAAATTGTTTGTATTAAAAGTCTATTGCTTCTTGTGAACTATCACCTTCATAAACTTTAGTGGTAGGTAGCGTATATAATCGGCATGGCGTCAGCGTTGGCATAATGCTTTGGTTAAGATTTTATGTGCAAGTTTATCAAATCTCTTTTTCTACGAATGCTATTGCTCTAAAACTTTGCATATGTCTCTGTGACCATAATATCCGTCTCTAGGCAAGATTTGTTACTCTAACATTTTTAAAATGTAATGGAATTATTATGCTTTTCGGACTTCATATTTTTCACTATCCAGCACTTAATAGTCGTGCTTTGCTGTCCTGAGACAGCTCTTGTTAATAGTATTTCATTCATATCAAAGAGGCTAGACACCTTAATAAATATAGCATCATTTTGTTCTTTACCCTCAGTAGTTTGACCATATCTAAGAATTTCATTTTAAGCACAAATTCTTGTAGAATAGGGGAGCTATTCTTGCCACCTGGGTGCAAAGATTCATTGCTCTGACATTTAATTTAGTGGAATTTTAATCCTTTACAGACTTTTTTACTATCTAGCACTTGATAGAACTTGCATAAATTTTGTCATCTGCATAAGTTTTCAACTTGAGCCTGTCATTTGTAGAATTAACAGAGTCGGTATGCTCTAACAAATGATTATTTCTCTATTGCCACAGCTTTAAACTAAGACTTTTCTAATTATTCCTATTTAACCCTTTTCCAAACAAAAACATTAAGACTGTTCCAATTTTGAAAAATGCTGAAAATAACAAAATACATGTAGATGCTTAGAAGGACAGGATTTGTTTACAATAGAATGTTATACACTAAATATTGAGACAAAAGAAAAAAATGTTTTCATCATACTATTTTGTTGTTTTCTGAAGCATCTTTATTATGGTTGTCAAAGTCATATCTTGTTTGGGAAAGGGTTAAGTAAAAATCATCAATGTAGATTACAAATCAAGGGTTTTTATTGGGTGAATGAAGGTATTTCAAATGAATGTATTTGAACAGGGTGAAAAGAATAAATATAGCACCTATTATCTTTAAGGTCAAAGTATACAGATAAAATATAGGCACATTGGCATTTTATAGGCTGTATAATAAGACTTTTTCTCAAGTATTTTGGCATGAATTTATAATCAAGAGCTTACTGCAAAATTATTATAATCACATATGTCTTTAAACATGTAATATGCATTTACAACAGTTTACTACCAAATTTGTTAATTATGGAAAAAAAATGACGTCATTGGCATTGCTTGAAGATAACAGTGGTTTTAGAGCACATTAGAGAACCTTTAGTTTAAACTGAGTATTTTTGTAGAAATATCATATATTAAGCTTTGTACATGATGAGAATATGAGGCAAAGTTTTTACCCCTTTCCCAAATGAGTCCCAGTTTGATGATCCCATAGGCTTCTAGTTCACAAATCCTTCAGTGTAAAGAAGAAATGACTGATAACTAGCATTTTCTCCTTTTCCCTTTTGTGATTTGTTAGATTATAATTGTGGATTTCTTAATAAAAAGTGTCATCTCCTGGCCCCTTTCAATTAAGGACTGTTACAATATTATCTAATTCTGGAAAAAATATGCTTTCTAGAACTCGTAAAAACCCAGAGGAAGTGCATTATGTATAATACTCACTACAGTTTTGTGCTGAAGCCTCAAATTGGAATTTTGGAAGAAAATCACTTTACCCTCTCCCATGCAAGACCTGTTTTTGATGTCCCCAATAGAAAAGGTTTGTGAAAACATTGAGGCAAGAGAAGGAAATGCTGGTGACCAGCAGTTTCTCCTTTTGCCACAGTATTTTTCTGTGCTATAATTCACACATGTTCTACTTTCCTCAACAGCCATCTAGTAGACATGGCAAAGAACCAGAAATCTTCATTATACCCCCCACCTACGAAGTAGAGGGGGGTATATTGGTTTCACCATGTCTGTCTGTCCGTCCATCCGTCCGTCCATAGACTTTTTCATTTCCGTGCTCTAACTCGAGAACCGTTTGACCTAGGATCATGAAACTTTAGACAGTTGTTGCCCATGACTTAAGGAGGTGCCCTATTGTTTTTGGGTCATGAAGGTCAAAGGTCAAGGTCACAATTGGACTTTGCTTAAAATCCATTTCTGTGCTCTAAGTCAAGAACCGTTCGACCTAGGACCATGAAACTTTACACAGTTGTTTCCCTTGACCCAAGAAGGTGCCCTATTGTTTTTGGGTCATGAAGGTCAAAGGTCAAGGTCTTAATTTGGACTTTGTTTAAAATCTGTTTCCGTGCTCTAAGTCAAGAACCGTTTGACCTAGGACCATGAAACTTTACACAGTTGTTGCCCTTGACCCAAGGAGGTGCCCTATTGTTTTTGGGCCATGAAGGTCAAGGTCACAATTGGACTTTGTTTGAATTCCATTTCCATGCTCTAAGTCAAGAACTGTTTGACCTATAGCACTTTCTTAGTGACAATGCGCTAGTGGGGGTATTTGTCCGCTTTGCGAGAGTTCTAGTTCAGTCTGACAGCATAGGATAATCTGAAAAGAACATTTTGTCAGACCAAACTATCATTCATTCACTATCTTACAGATCAAAATAAGTGTGTCAGACAGAGTAGCAAAATAATTATCAGACCGAGGAATATTTCATCAGACATGTCTGACGGTCTGACGATCTTCCCCATCTCTGGGGTTAAAGGGTAAATCTATTCATTTTGTATCTCCATATTTCAGAGACCTGGTACAGTTGACTCTGTCATGTCAGATAGAAGCGTCCTCAGACCACAAAGTTCTAACACAGTTATTTTGCCAAAGTGAGTATAGTTCATCGAAAATTTGTGTGTATTAATAATTTTGTAGTATTATACGGTCCCACCATGCTCGAAGCACATTAGGTATGGACCCAACAATGTTTGAGCTGGGATCTTGAAATAGGGTTTGGCTTTTTGAGACCAACTTAGATCCTGATCCGTCTGCGCCTGCGCGCAGTCTGATCAGGATCCAAGTTGTTCTCTTATAGCTTCTTCGTGACCTGTATCAACTGTAAGAGAGCGGTATAGATTTTGATCAGACTTCTCTTAGGTATAAATTGACCTTGAAATATGGTAGTCTTAAATGCTTTAATTGTCCTTTTTTTGGAATCCTGCTCATTTCTCTTTATTTTGCTTATTTCTTCAACCACAATACTAGCAATTAGTATTACTATTTCTTCCATTAGATCTTCTATACATGTGTTTTGCCTTTCACTAAAATGTATAACAAAATGTAAACATTCTTAAAATGTTAAGCAATAACCACTTCAATATCAGAATCATTAATTATTGTAATTGCACACAAAATGCAAATTGTTTTTGAAGGCAAAAATGGTGTTTTTATTTTTTGTTGTTTTTGGTTTTGCTTTTGTTACTATATGCATTTTGTGTATTTTTTCTAGGAAATCAACAAAACAAGGGTAAACATAATCATCATTTTGCTTTATGTGTGTTTCTTTTTGCTTTATTTGTAGGCTTTGATTTTTTCAACCTTTTTTTGTCTTGACCTATTATCAATTTTTATAAGAAGCTGATATATATTCAGCTTGTCCTTGCTTGTCGAATTTGGAATAAAATGAATTTTTTACTTTTTTTAACCCATTACCAAACAAGGCCTGGTTTTGACGTCCCTAAAAGAAAAGGCTTGGGAAAACATTGAAACAAAAGAAGAAACTGCTAATAACCAGCAGTTTCTCCTTTTGTCTCAATATTTTCTGTGCCATATTGTACACAAATCCAATCTTTAATAACATCCATTTTGTCATTTGTGGCAGTTTTTGAAGTTGACCATCTTAGAATTTTGCAGTTTGGGAAAGGGTTAAGCAACATCAAGTCCAATCATAGCTATGGTAAATGCCTGATAGTGCATTGTGTAAATTGAAATAAACGCATCCTTATATTTAAATATTTTTAATTAATACTGATTTTAGGTAAATCACAATTAAATGGCAATGACCAATTATTAAAATGCATTTATATTGATATTTTGGGAGGCATCTAGTTTTTGTCCTGCCCTAAAGACTAGAATAGCCCTTTCCCAAACAAGACCTGGTTTTGACGTCCCTAATAGAAAATGCTAGGGAAAACATTGAAACAAAAGAAGAAACTGCTGATAACCAGCAGTTTCTCCTTTTGTCTCAATATTTTCTGTGCCATATTTCACACAAATCCTATCTTTAACAATATCTATTTTTTCATTTGTGGCGGTTTATGATGTAGATCACCCTCAAATTTTGTTGTTTGGGAAAGGGATAATCCCGCTTCCCCTCTATGATTGAACAATGATAAATTCTGTAGTTTCAATATCTTTTGTTTCATCTTTTGTAATGGATCAGTTAAAAATGTTGTTTGGAAAATGGTTAAGCCATGACCAAACTTGGACTTTTCCAATTTGAAAGGTGTAGCAGTTTCTTTGCTTTTGGGTTAGAAAACATTGTGGATAATGACATTTGTAAAAAGAATTGCTTGTCACAAGCAATTCCTCATTTTCCACAATGTTTTCCCAAGCTTTTTTGTTGAAGATGTCAAAAAGCGTTGTCAATGTGTGGGATTTGGGTTAAGCACACTTATACCCATCATGGAATGCTCACAAGTGGTGGTGTGTTTTTCATTTTGACAAATTTCCATCATATTAATGGAGTTGAATCACAATGCATTTTGATCCTGTGAACCTCTATTGTTCTTGGAATTGACATTGTTAATCGGCTGTTTTTACCCATTTTGCTATCCGCTACAATTCTTTGCTAGACAGTAGACTTTATACCTTTTGCCCTTTGTTCTTTTTGCCCTTATATTTTTGTTCGGGATATATCGTCCAAAACCTAAAGTGCTAGCAACTTCAAACTTTTTATAGAGTTATAGATCCAGTAAGTAGGAGATATAAGAAAGGACTTTTTGTTATCCGGTGGGGGACTCCTGTATTGCATTGCAATACAACATGCACTTGTTATTGATGATGTCATTTTGCACGTCCACAATAAATGCAAACCAAAAAGAAATGGTGTTAGATTCACAAAATGGACAAAAACGTTTTGAGTGGGCATAGGTATTGTTCTATGGTCTGTTTATGGTGTGTCTTTGACATATGCCTCTAGAAAACATTGAAGCATAATAGTAAAATGCTGAAATTAGTATTTTCTGCTTTTCGCTTGATACTTTTTATGCTTTAAGTGTACAAAGTAACACATTTTGTCTTCTGCAACTCTATGATTGTAACAGTAATTGTTTGGATGGTCAAAATTAAAAAAAATATCAGAGACAGAAAAATAATTATTATTGTGGCTGTACAGTATTCTTCCATAAGACCAAGGAAAGCTTTGAAGGAAAAGGCGAATGTACTGGGTGTTTACATTTTCTTTTCTCTCTATGTTCTCAAAGACTTTCTATTACAGGGACATTAAAGCTAGGCAATGTAGGGTTAAAGCAAAATGCTTTAGTACAGTCAGAATATTGTGGCACCTAATGATAAACAAAATTTACCTGTGGAAACAACACAAAATCACACTTCAAACAGCTGTGATTTTGTATATGATGTTCGAATCTTGCAGGTGTTTCACACCTGCAAAATTTGAACCACCACATGCAAAATTGTATTGAAAATGAAGAACACATTTTCCCTTGTTTATAAAGGTATTTGTAAACATACCGTATGCCATAATATGATGATCAGACTTTAGTTTGCAGCGGCAGATCCAGGATTTCTGTGAGGGGGGTTCGAATATACAAATAGGGGGGGTTCGTTTTCCTAGTATTACACAATCGTGACTGAATTTCTGCATGAAAATGAAATAATCTGGCTACAGATGGGGGTTCCTTTGAACCCCCCCCCCCCCCCGGACCCCCTCTGGATCGGCCACTGGTTTGAAATTATTTTACAAGCTTAAAGCTTACTCATACTAAAAAGAAAATATCAACAATAAATAAAGAGAACTTGGTATCCAAGTACTTCAGAGTGCAATAAACTTTAATGCAAGATAATCCTATTTAATCTTTGATAGAAACTTTCTCATGCAGTCTAATCAATTTCTATTGTAATCAGCTGTCTGTCTTTTAATACTGTCGCAATCAAGAACTGGTCTTGACATCTCTAATAGAAATGGCTTGGGGGAAAATTTAGACAAAAGAAAAAAATGGCATTACCAGCATTCCAATCGAGACGTTTTCTATAAATGTAACAAATTGTCTAGCAGTTGTATAGCTAGTAAGTTTGAAGAAATATACTGTATGTGTAGAAATATTCGCGGGCTTCTAATTTTCGCTATATTCGCGCTAGACCATCGACCCGCGAATTCATGATTGCGCAAATATTTGTACTCCCAATTCTTCCGAAATAGTTTAATTTTCGCGTAAGTTGAAATGTATGTTTTTTTTTATAAACATTACATGAATTCAGTTCGTGCATGTATATGATAATTTATTGACTAAATGTGCTGAATAAAGAAGGTGACAAGATACATGTATCAAAACTAAAATTGAACAATAAAACTGTGAATAACCATTTAACACTTTATCGGACAATGTATTGTTTGGCATTGTTTGGTTTGAAATACATGTAACAAACCCTTTATTAGAATGCATAAAGGAAATAATTAGTTACCAGTGGCGGATCCAGGATTTCTGAAAAGGGGGTTCGAATTTACAATTAGGGGGGGTTCGTTTTCCTATCAATATACAATTTTGACTCAATTTCTGCATGAAAATGAAAGAATTAGGCTTCAGAGGGGGGTTCGTTTGAACCCCCCGAACCCCCTCTGGATCCGCCACTGGTTACAGTGGAGCAATATCCGTTTAATTTCCTACTCCCGAGTGTTTAAGATACTGCAACTAAGAAAGAGTATTTACCCAGCACTTACATTCATTTTGCTGTGCGCGAAAGTAAGAATTCATATTTTGTCTCTCCGCCAATTCAAAGTTGCGCGAATATTTGTAAAACTCGAAAATGGGGCTCTACGCGAAAATTTCGCTCCGCGAAAATATCTACACATAAAGTAATTATCTACTTTTTCTTTGAACCTGACCCCTTATTACAAGCTTTCTGATTATTTTATTGGAGTAATTTTTTTTCCTTTTCATTCTCAGGATTTCCAACACTAGTTTAAATCAAAATGGTGGTCTGCCGCCACTGCAGGAGCAGGTTGAAGAGATAGCGGACACTGGTCCAGAAGAGCCGCCTGTACAGACGATGGACATGGACTACCCGGTCGTCACACAGACATCCCCGGTACAGTCAGAACAGTTTATGCCACCACCTAATGTACCCACACAGGAGGGCATGGAGGGTAGGCTTTAGTTTAGTTTAACCCATTCCAAAACATAGGCGATTTTTGATGTCTCTGTAGGAAAAGGGTTTGGAAACCATTGTGGATAATGAAGAAATTGCTTGTCACAAGCAATTTCTTCATTATCAACAATGTTTTCAACAATGTTTTCTAATCCAAAATGCAAGGATTTTTTAAATTATATCAACTTCAAATTGCTGTTGGCAACACTTTTCAAATTGGACCACTCCAAACATTTTCCATCTGGTAATGGGTTAACAATAACCCATCCCCACAAATTGATGCTTTTTGACACCATTTAACATAAAAACGTCCAAAAACACTGGAAAATGAAGAAATTGCTTGTAACAAGCAATTTCCTAATTCTCAACATTTACTACACAGAAAGACTAAAAATTGTAAAATTTTATTCACTTGGAATTATTGTCTGAGCCATCTTTGAATTCACAGCAGAAGAAAATTTTGTCATCTGGTATTTGGTTTATGTTTTGAATGACACAATTTGAAGTCATGATTCAACAATTCCCTTCCTTACTGATTCTATAAAAGATAACATGGATTATCTTTGTTATTGATTACCTGAGCAACAGAAAAGAGGGGATAAAGACTCTGACTTTGTTATCTCAATTCAAAACACTATATTGTGGATACTCATTGAAATCGTCTCAAAGAGACGATACCAATGAGTACCCACAATGTAGGGTTTGATGAATTATAAGCGATGAACAATAAGTAGTATTTTATGTTTTGAAATTGTATTTTCCCTTCTTATCTGTATCTCTGGATTACATTGTGGTAATCCAATGATTGCTTTAGCTGATAACTTTGTTGGGTCGTTATTGTATTTTGTCTATTTGCCATTGTTTTGTTTGGATTGTTTTGAAGTGTTTATATCAATACTAGCTACGATATTGTAAACATTACAGTAGCCATAATACATGTATGGCTGTGTCATTATCATGGAAATTAGATCATTCAATCGCTTCCTTTATGTCCTACATATTTTAAGACCACTTAATTGGAAATAGATGTGCTAAATAATGACTAAGAAAATAGATTTTGAATAATTGAATCATAGAAATGTATGCCCTAGTACCCTTTTCCCATAACCCTAGGAAACTTTGAGTCAAAATATTGCTCATTTTGAAAAGGGAAAATGAAGAAATTGCTGACTATGCCTAACTAAAGGTCTCATGAATTACACAGTTGAGGAAAAAAACAGCTTTCAAATGCTTGCCCTCTCCAGTTTCCAAACAATTGTCAGACATTCCCCAACATTGAAATCTTTCTTTTTCTCCTTGAAACATTTAATGATATAAATATAAATGGAGGTTTTCTAAGGCATTAGACCAAGCAATGACTCACGTGATCGGTCAATTTTGTAGGTGAGGATAATGAAGATGTAGCGACAGCGGCAGCAATTAGACATATAGAGATGGAAGGTGATGGACCTACACTTGGACAAGCTGGTCCTGTAGATACACTACAGGTTAAATAATATACTAAACTCTGTTAATATTGTACATCTTACTGTAGGTGAGGATAATGATGATGTAGCGACAGCAGCAGCTATCAGACATATAGAGATGGAAGGGGATGGTCCTACACTCGGACAAACTGGTCCTGTAGATACACTACAGGTTAAATAGTATACTAAACTCTGTACATCTTATTGTAGGTGAGGATAATGAAGATGTAGCTACAGCAGCAGCTATCAGACATATAGAGATGGAAGGGGACGGACCTACACTTGGACAAGCTGGTCCTGTTGATACACTACAGGTTAAATAATATACTAAACTCTACATCTTATTGTAGGTGAGGATAATGAAGATGTAGCTACAGCAGCAGCTATCAGACATATAGAGATGGAAGGTGATGGACCTACACTTGGACAAGCTGGTCCTGTTGATACACTACAGGTTAAATAATATACTAAACTCTGTACATCTTATTGTAGGTGAGGATAACGATGCTGTAGCGACAGCAGCAGCTATCAGACATATAGAGATGGAAGGTGATGGACCTACACTTGGACAAGCTGGTCCTGTAGATACACTACAGGTTAAATAATATACTAAACTCTACATCTTATTGTAGGTGAGGATAATGAAGATGTAGCTACAGCAGCAGCTATCAGACATATAGAGATGGAAGGTGATGGACCTACACTTGGACAAGCTGGTCCTGTAGATACACTACAGGCATTGAACATGAATACTGAACCCAAACCAGGTATGTTCTTGTGATAAAAGTACTTTTCCTTTAGCTTTGGTAAACATTAGTTTATAAACATTGAAAGCTATGAATATCATAATGTCACTCTTCAAAAAAAACCTCTTGACTAAAGCTGAAAACAAGCTGCAGTTGGAAGGCTTTTATTGAAAAGCATCGATATCCATACTTTTCCTCTATCCATACTTTTCTTTAAATTTATGTTTATAAAATATGCTGATGAATTGGAATTATTTGGAAACTTTATTTTGTATAGTGTTTCAAATAAAAGGGAGGTAAATGAGTTGACACTAACATATCATAATTTATTTATCTCCCTTGCCTTATTGTGTTTTGGTTTAGGGCTAGTTTAGAAATCCTTTCCTTATATTTAGACACCCCTTATCTATCCGGTAGAAAGTAATCAATGTGCTTGAGCTCTGTGCATAAACATGTAAATGCTCTGAATACATTGAAAATATAAAAATGCTCACAAGTTTTGCCATATTATTTTGTCTCCCTTTTGAGCTCGACTTTTCGAAGAAAATGAGAGCTTATACTGTCACCCGGGCGTCGGCGTTGCAACAAAGGTTAAAGTTTTTTCAAACATCAATGACTTCCATACTATCAAAGGGATTCAACCCAAACTTGGAATACTTATTCACCATCACACCCTCTACCTTACTACCAGGGTCCATGACCCTGGCTCCACTGTATTTGGAGTTATGCCCCTTTATACTTAGAAAATAAGTATAAGTTGTTACATGCAACTCATATCTCTGTTTCTACTTATGCTATTGCTCTGAAACTTTGCACATGCTTTTGTGACCATAATATCAGCCTCTAGGCAAAGATTCATTACTCTCACATTTTATTTACTGGAATTTTAACCTTTTTTGACTTAGAAATTCTGGGTTAAGCAACTTAGAAAAGTTGAACGCGCTGTCTAATGGACAGCTCTTGTTATAGTACAGTAAATAGCGACTATGATAGTGGCTATAATGATGAGACTTCTGGAATGATGGTTTTCAAATAAATATCATGGCAAATCAAAACACAAACATTAAATTTTATTTCATGCCTTGCCCAAAATGATATCACAAATAAGCATACCAGCATATCAATCTTATTTAGTTCTTTCTTGAATACTTTAGATATAGGAGGCAGGGTATTTCAAATGCTGGTGAATGTAAGTTTATGGAATTTTATCCAACTTTTGTTGTTCAGTTTTGTTGTTTTTCATTGTCACAGAAAAAATTGGTGTTATAAGTGACAGATATGTTGTCAACTTTTCTTAATTAAAAAAAATATACCTGTTAATTCAGCATGACATGGGATAATTGTATTGAATCCTTCTAAATGTTACCTATTGGTAAATCATTCAGGTAATTTAAATAGCAATTATGACATTGGAATTTCATGTAAAAAGTCTGAAAATTTGGTCTTCTTTTCAACTTACATCAAGACATTTTAGTGTGTTCAAGTTTCAGTTATTGCAATGTACATTAAAACGAATTATAGATAAAAAAGTAGTGTTATTCTTCTGACAAGAGCTTACAGCACCAGTCAAGATAAGGAATAAAAAGCATTGTGTTTTCTGCGTCACTGACTTGTCTATTCTTATGTTTGTTCTTCATCACAGATTTGTCACATCTTCCATGCATGAGTATTTGTTGACATTTCATTTGACTTTGTTCTCTTACTTCCCTTTCCTCTTGACATTAATAGAAGAATCTATTATTTATTTTTATGCTAAATGCTACAAGATTATTACATTTTCTGATATAACAAAAAGAAAAGTGAAATACGGAGCGTGATTTTGAGGTTGAAAATATTTAGAGCAGGTGAATGTATTTCCAAACAGCGTTTAAATCCGAACAAAATTTTTGACATCGCACAACATCCCCAAAATGCAATCAAATGACATGGAGACCTCTTTATTCTTGACGCATATGTCATCCTCTCCCTTTCTTGCTATTTTAGGTCTAGTTATGATGTAAATCGCCGAGATAAATGCCGAAGTTTGAAGTGTACTCTAATGGGCAAGTAATATTATGCATGAAACAATTCTACCTCGGACATTTCTTAAGGTTTTCATTATCAACGCTATTTTCCAAATCCAAATAACTTTTAATGGTGCATAAGTGTTGCTTTACCATGCTAGATTGTGTGTTGGAGGCTACAGAGTATCTAAGTGTCAGAAAGTTGGGGTTCGGAATTAAAACCACAGATTTTGTGCCGTGGTTTTATTTCCGAACATTCATTTAAAAATGCTATTTATATTCACTGAATACCAATTTAGCGAGAACTCACAGACAGCAAATACTTGTCTTGTGATATTTGCCGCCTGGGATTGTACTTTTTCACACTGTAAAAGGTGTGGGGAGGGTTTGTGTATTTGCCTAACTCTTAGAATTGCCGCTTGGGTGTTCGGTAATAGGTACATTCTTAATCTGATTTGTATATTTATTTTTTTCATTGATATCTGCGACCTGTTATTAATTGTTTGTGAGTAAAACATAGTTTAAACGATGATGAATATCATGAAAGAAGTTGGCATGTCTTTCTTTGGTTATTTAAAAGGAATCTTGTAAGTGTTCGGAATTAGAACCACTTGTATTCGGATTTACAACCACCGTTCGAAATTGCAATCATTCACCCCATGACTTTCACAGCGAACATCTATCCTATTACAACACTTATTGGTCTCTATATATATGACAAAACAACGTCATAAACATTGACGTTGCCATAGGCAACAAAGAATTCGGCGAGGGTGGTTGTATAATTTGCAAACTTTTGAAATAGTGGCTTAGGTGTTCGGTAATAGGTTCACCCGCTCTACAGTTTTATGTTTTGAATCTTATTCGCAATGAGGTCTAAATGCAGAAATATGGTGTGAATATGAAAGGTATAATATGAGCCAGGATCTGAAAAAAGACAGCTATGTTTCAAGATCAGCCTGTGCCTAAGTGCAGTCTGACTATGATCCATGCTACTCTCATTACCTGGGATGGTTGCTATAGACCATGAAGAAGCTGATAGAGATCAGTAAGATTCCTGAGCAGACTGCATGTATATGCAAGCTGATCTGAAACCATGTTGGGCTCAAAAGCCTTAAGGAACCTTTTTAAAGACCCTTGCACATATGTATCTTCAAAAGTTTTTAACTAAGCCCTCTATAATAAATTATATGGAAATGCTATTGTGCCCAGGTACTTTGCTCAGAGTGACATATCACTGTTTTTCAACAAAAACCTCATAACTGCAGCTTGTTTAAGTTTAAAAGCGACAAAGTTCAAGTATGACTGTTACTTGTTATGATTTACAGTAATGAGCTATCACATGTTACCGGCTATAGAAGATTTTCCTGAATGTAAGTTGGCCTGTACTGAAGGGAGTTTTTATGTGGTTTTCTATATGTATGCTTTTGTATGTCACAGATTTTCAACAAAAACCTCGTATCTACAGCTTGTTTAAAGCTGTAGGTACAAGGCTTTTGTTGAAAAGAGGCAATAATATTTATGTTCTAGCTGAAATAATGAATTAAAAAGAAATTGAATAATGACTCAGTCACATGCAGTTTAAAAGAGCAGAAAGCAAAGTGAAGAAAATGCTTGAAACTTTAACATTTTTAGCTTGACACATGCTTCAATATATTTCCACACGAAGCAGCTTTTAGATTATAGATATTGACTTGCACATGCAACATTTTTATAAGCACATTTGTGGAAAATGTAGTAGCACTGCGTGGTTGTATTGTATATAAAAGTAGTAGTCATGTGGTATAACAGGGTTCTGAGATGTGATACTAAGCTTTAGTTGTTTCTATGCCCTGCATTTAACCCATTACCAGACAGCAAAATTATAGACTGGTCCAAATTCACAGATGTTGCAGATGACAATTTGAAGACCATCTTCATTTTCCACAATGTTTTCTAAAACATTTACATTTATCTTCTTGGGAGTCAAAAAGAGCCAATGTGTGGTAATGGGTTAAAGATGATGGGCATCATATTATAATTGTGTAACAGCTGTCAATTATTGTTTCTGTATATCTGTCTGTTGAGTTATGTTTCAGGATATAAAGCTTGACACCTTTGTGTACATACTGCCTTTTCAGATGCATGTACATGTATTCTATTTCTCAAAAAAATCTTATAAAAGCTTTCAACAATTTGTATACTTCTGAAACATATATATAACCATGATTGAAACTTTTAATATGAAGTTCCTTGCTTCTGTACTATTGTTTATCTATCAATTTATCTACAGCTAGTCCTTCTTGAGAAAAACATGTCATATCATAACTGTAAAAACCAACAATAACGGAAAACTAAAAAAAATGGTAACTTTTTCTTTCAATTTACAAAACAACATCTGTTCTCCTTGTGCATCTGCAATCATTTTCAAGTAATATGAATTCAGGGAAGTTTTAATGGCTTGATCTTGACAGATAATCTGCTTAGAATTGCATGTTCCTTTTATATTAAACTATAGCCAAATGAGAGCATCAGTTGTTTAAAGCATCCTGTTTTATTCAGAGAGATTAAAACCTCATTCCCACATGGTGATGCTTATTTAGCTTATTTAGCCCCCCCCCCCCCCCCCCCCCAAGAAAAATAGTTGCGAAAACAATTTGGATAGTGAAGACATTACTTGAGACAAGCAGGATGTCTCAAAATGCGAAGATTTTTATAAATTTCATGACCTTGAAGTTGTCATCTGCAACACCTTTCACATTGGAACAGCCAAAAATTGTTCTGTCTGGTAATGGGTTAACTGAAAACAAAAAATGAATATGCCTTTAATCATGATCAGACACAAACATACACATTTTTCTTGAGTGTTAATCTTTTCCCAATGTTCTAAAGATATTTTAAGTATTTTCAAAAGTAGTTTTTAAAATTAAATGAGGTAATTAAAGTTCAATGAAACTAAACTAACTTTGAACTTGGTTCAGTTATTTTTCAAGGTGAATCCGGTCTCATTCTGTCACACTTGAATTTATTTTACTTCATTGAGACAATAAACATTAATAAATCGTCAATATAATTATAATCAATTATACAGTTAATGAATTTCATTACTTGATCAAACTTTTCAGTCGATATTTTCATGTTAGAAGGATGGGTTGGGGATGCTGAGCTACAGATAAGAGGGGGTGAAGACTTTTCAAAATTAAAAATATTTCATTTATTGTTCATCAAACCCTGTTTTGTGGGTACTCATTGGAATAGTCTCGTTGAGACAATTCCAATCAGTACCCACAAGATAGGGTTTATATTTGAAATTAAAAAGTTAGAATTCCTTCACATCTGACATTTATCTGTAGCTCTGGTAGTACATGTGTTTTGGCAATTTTGTTCATCTTAGATATCATGAATTATTTTCCATTGTATCATATTGCCACATAGTTATGACACAAATTATTTACTAAGGTAACTTTTTGTGGTTGCCAAAACAAATTTCTATTGTGTCAATGAAATAATCATAACCTCTAATTGCCATTAGAAGATGGCTGTACTTAACAATTGATTCTTCGAAAACAACAATAGTAAAGGGCTATTTGGGGGTATTAATATTTAATTCATTGATCATAGACTATAACGTGACAAAAATTAAATGAGATTCTCTATACTTGTTGATCATTGCAATACTGACATAAGTGCATATACATCATATATGTTTTTACAGTGGTCTTGCAATGAAACTTGCCTATTTACGGCTGGGAATTTACTCTCGACAAGGGGATTGTTTTGTTCTTGTCTTAATTATTCATGTTACCAAGTTGTGGGGTAGTTAAATGATATTGGCACATGTTCTATAGTCTATATCAATATCACATCTATTACAAAGGAAAAGCTGCTACAAGCATTCTTATTGCTATTTGTGATGTCTTCTTTGTCACAAACAATATTGATCGCTAATTTGGATAACTCTAAAAGACAGAACTTTTGAATATTTTGACAAACAAAATGGTCCAATGGGTTTTGCAGATCAAATGTTCATTTAAAAGCGTGATATATTTCTGTGAAAGGGAAGAAAAGTGACAAAAGGCAAGAAATTGTGTTTGGATCTCTTTATGTTTTTCGTCTTTGTGTATTGCCTAACCTTAATCTATATGTCATAGGTTTGGTAGTGGTTAAGGTTTTAATTTTCCATATTGCTGCATATCATATCTCACATTTTATTTGAAAGTCTGAGTTTTATAAGAACTATGAAGTACACTTAAACAAATTTAATCACATAATATGGTGCCATAAAGTTATAAAAAACACATTTTATATTTGTTTCAATTAATTCAAGAGGATTTTCATACCTTTGATATATTTGAAATCCACTCCTTGATACTTACCTATGCCATGATTTTTATGAGAAATTTTATCTAAAGTGCTCAATTTTGTAGTTTTTTTGCTTTTAATATTTTTCATAGCCAATGTCCTGATGGCAATTTGCTTCAAAATGTTACTTTTTCAAATCATTTTTGGCGAGCCGAGACTTTATGTATGGAGAGCTAATGTCACAGCTCTAGTGTCGGCGTCCCGTCCTGTCGCGTCTTCACTTGAAAAACTTTAACCTGGTCTATATCTCAGGCACTATTAGAGATACAGCTTTGATATTTCACACATAGATACTTCTTGACAAGACCATTCATTTGGGACAATGACCTTTGACCTAGTGACCTTGACCTTGGAGTTTGACCTACTTTTAAAAAACTTTAACCTTGCCTATATCTCATGCACTGTTATAGATAGAGCCTTGATATTTCACACATGGATACCTCCTGCCAAGACCTTTCATTTGTGACCATGACCCTTGACCTTGTGACCTTTGAGTTTGACCTACTTTTGAAAAATTAGCTGTTTTGTGACAAGCTCCTGTATAGGCGAGCTATGTTGTCCGAGGACAACTCTTGTTATCACAGATCTCATTGCTGTGGTAGATATCATTGAAAACATCACCCTGCATAACATGATTACAGCATAATTATATGACTCAGTGGTTAACAGGCCCGTAGGAACAGGGGGGCTAGGGGGGCTTAGCGCCCCCCCCCCCCTCCACTGTTGCCCAAAAATGCCAATTTTTCCTTATTTTACACTGAAAATTTAGGGAAAATCCAATTTAGCCCCCCACCCCCTACCCCATATTCAGACAATTTGGCTTTAATCCCACCCAATATGAAATTGCTTCCTGCGGGCCTGGTTAATCAAGACATTGAAGCTGATGTAGATAGGTCATGGTATAACTTTGTCTTGATGTGACTGAATAATTTTCAGAAAAAAAAATCCCCCCAAAACAAAAAATGAGACAAGCTAACAATGTAAATTTTGCTGCCTTATTTAAGTTCAAAGTACATTTTAAGCATTTAATCAAACTAAGATTGTATGAATAAAGAATGGCTGTGAAACACCCATCAGAATGGTGTTTTAAAAATGGCAATTTTGCTGTGTAAAAAATGATTTGTTTGAAATTATAGCTTGACAAGGGTTTAGTTAATTTGACATAAAATTAGGTCACCATGATTTGTAACCATAAAGAAGTCAATGGGCTCCATTCTTTTCCATCTTTATCTAATAAGTGCCATTAAATAATAAAATGTCGTCATCTAGGTGTTAAAATTGGGTGATGCCACAATACACCCTGTCTATAAACAATTATTACAAATAATGCCAGCATAAATTCATGCTAAATGACATAAATGTGTTTGCTTTATCATAGGGTTCAACATCTTCCATTCACTTACTTATCATGTCTTGAAATGTTCATATGGAATTTTTACAATACATTGCTTAACCCTTTCCCAAACAGTGATACTTTTTGGTGCACCTCATAGAAAAAGCTGAGGAAAAGATTATTATCTGTGCTAATATTAATATACTCATTTTCTTCTTTTGATATGAAATATCTTGAAAGTGTGTCATCAGCAACTGCCTTCAATTGGGAACAGTAAAAAAAATTCTATTTGGGTAAGGGTTAATCTTTACAAATTAAAAAAAAAGGAACTCACTCTTCAAAAAGAACTGTCATCAAGTATGGGTAAGAGTTTTATTGACTGATGAAACAGACTATAAGATGTGTATAAACTGGGAGCTAGTCTAGCCTGGCAGCCTCCAAGTTTGGTTGTCAAGGTGGTACGCTGTCACTCTGCAACCGTTACTAACATCAAACAACCATTAGTTGCAAACTAACTGGCAGCCTGGAAAGATGCACACATGCAGTGATTCCTGGATTATTTCTGTTTTCAATTTTTTGTGCAAAATGTTTTTGAGATAATTGGACATACACTGAAATACTTTTACAATATTTAGGATGAAAAAGTTATTCAATTATACTAATAAATAGTTATTTGCATAAAAAGATTAACTGACTGTGAATTAGAAAGGAAGCAGATACTTGTGCCTTGTGATTTTAGGATTGACTTCTTCATATTTTCAGTTTTATGATTAATTAGAAAAAAATGTTTACCAGTACTATGAGATTCAAGAAGTTTTTGATTAAATTGTAACTGTTGGAATAGGAATGATAAAAAAAGTAATGATTCTAGGATTCGTTATTTATGAATTTTTGTGCACAAAACTCTTAAAATCAGTCAGTTACAATCAGTTATGATATTCCTGCTAATTATATGAATTTGAAAATTTTAGAATGGTCCAATTAAGTGTTGTACAAAACTTTTTCTAACATAATTATCTTTGTCAGAAACTTTTGAAATTGAAAAAATAAAAACAGTCTTGTTCTGCATTACATGATAAAAAAATCTAATTTCATACTGGGATAATTTCAATCAGCGTTTTCGATTTTTGATGGCAAGTGAATAATTGATCATTTTCAATTAATCAAAGTTAGCAGGATAGCATGGCAAGTGAGAAATAATTGACTGAAACATCAGTTGATGGAATGAGATAATTCAATTTTTTTTAAATATTGATTTTAAAACCTTTTTTATTTGAAAGAAAAATGCCTCATTCTCAAATGACTATAACATGAGTAACTTCGTCCTTTTGGAAAGGGACAACTGGCATTAAACATTACATTTAACTATTTTGTAGATCTAGTGAAAATTATTTCAAATTAAAAATGCCTCGATCTCGTGCTAGTACAGATTTTGTTGGTGGTTTATATTTACCCATGATAAATAAGGATAGACCGGTTACAGGATTCAGATTTAGTGGTCTTAGTAAATCATGGGGTGAGTCTTTGATGACTTGGTGTTGTAAAATGTTTAAAATGTTGTGGGAAATGTTTAATGTCATCTTGATTGAGAAATTACTATGTGTATTAATGAGACATATTAAGTATTATTTTTGAATACATTACCTGAAGTCTTTGCTATACATGTATAATAAAAAAAATGCTTCCTATATTTATTTTTTGGAAAAAGGAAAGTGATTGGCATTTTCTACTCTTTTTTTCTCATCGTCTTTTTTAAACCCGTTACCAGACTGATCAAATTCAAAGATGATGCATGAATGAAATATTTTTTTGTCTGTTCAGGTAGAAAACATTGTGGAAAATGAAGAAAATGCTTGTGACAAGAAAACTCTTCATTTTCCACAATGTTTTCCAAAGCATTTATCTTGTAGGGCGTACGAAAGTGTCAATGTGTGGTAATAGGTTAAATAGATACATCAAAATACAGATTGTTTGGAGGGATAAGGTATTTGAGGTCAGGTAGTTACATGTAGATGGAATAAATCTTAGATGTAAAAGAGCTTCTTAGTTCTTAAACTATGGGTTAGTTCTCTCTAATTCTTCACAATTATATTTCTATCATTTAGATGCCACAAAGAAAGCGTCCATCCCACCAAGCCGTGCAGGATCAAGAATGGCAGTCCCAATGGCAATGGCTACCGGCGTGAGCCTGCTCGATGACCTGGTACCCTCGGCTCTCACACCTAAATCAGCCCCTAGTCCAAGTCAGAGACAGAGTCCACCTCAACCTGAGTAAGTAGATTTGGCATTTTCTTATTTTGTAATTGCTGTTTGAAAAAACCCTACCCAACCAATTCCCAAACAATATTAAACAAATACAAAATTAAATGATGGTCACCAATGTGTGCATGAGTTGCATGCATTTTCCATATTTTAATCTTGATAAGCAATTGATGTCTGTAAATATATTGGCATGAAAATGATTTGATCCAGTTAGTCACCTTATGGCAAGCAGTGCATATTGCATTTTATCAATGTAAAAGATTTTTGTTAAAGATAAATTTTCTAGAGACTCAACACCATCTTATTATTGTTTGTCTAAATTATATGTGCATTTTATTAACATATAATGTCCTTTCAACTTCAAATAGAATGGATGCTGATTTACAATCCATATTCCGTCAAAGCACATTACATTGTGACCCAGGATGTGCTCGTTGTGAAAAATATCAACAGCGGTGATTATTGAACATTTTTGTGTTGTTATATTGGGCTCTTTGGCTCTTATTGCACATTCTGGTACAGACAAAATTAATGTCATACTAATACTTAGTTTTTTTCAGTGACTGTATCTTAACAAACAAACCCGGGTTTTTTCAACCTCAATAGAGCTAGGGAAAACACTTTCAGAATATAATTATGCTGTTAAAACTCATTCAAGTTGTTACTCAAAATTCTTAGCAGATAAAAAATAATACTTTTATAGAACCTTTCAGTACAATCAATTAAGTGAAATCACAGTTGACTTCTAATTCCAAGCATCACTTTTCTTTGGCTATGGTCTTTGAAAATGTTATCAAAATGTGTTTTCATACTTTCTATGACTTATATGCAACACTTCTGGCTTTAATTGTTTTCATTATGTAAATTCCACTTTGGTGTTTGTCTTTTAAAGGAAAAGTATAATTTTCTGCCTCTTCCTCCTTCAAAAATGTTTTCACATTTCCAGGTATCATGTAGCCCATTACCAGATGACAGAATTTTAGGCCTTAGTTCAAAGATGTTTAAGATGACAATTTTATCAATTTTAAGTGAATGCTATTTTACCAATTTATGTCTATATAATGTAGGTAGAATACATTGTAGAAAATGAACAAAAATAGTGAACAGAAGTTGAAAAAATATCGAAACAAGACAGAATCATCGATGGAAAAAGGAAATTGATGATTTTCAGTGTTTCCTTCTTGGCTGCATGTTTCTAAAGCTTTCCCTGTTTTTGTTGTCAAAGTCAGGCGTTGATTTTTGCTGACTTTAACCAGATATATCTCTAAAATGGACACCTAACTTTATATCTCCATTGACCTGTATTTGTAAGTAGTAAGTACCAATAACCATTAATTAAGTAGTACAATACAGCGCTAATTAAACTAGACATGATCTTATCTACAGCAAACTATAGAATAATTCATGACCTGGCCTGAATGAAAATTCTTAATGGAATTTTGGGTCAAAGTTTCTCTAGACACAACCACTACCAGAACTTTTCTTTTATGGCTTTCACAAACAACACTACAGTTTGATGTCCTTGAAGGATAGAGTGTCAGAGTGTCAAAAATCTTTGGAAGAAAAGATGAAAATGCTGTTAATCAACAATAATATTTCTATATGGGACATCAAAACCAAGTCTTATTTGCAAAAGGATTAATAGGCTTGGCAACATTAAATTACAGAAGCTCACAATACAATGCATATTTAATGTTGAAGCTCTTATCAGCACACAATGGTGTCACATTATTTCTAGAATTATTGATGACCCCTTCCTTTCAGACTGGCATGGCAGCATGCTATAATGTTTCTTGCATAGCAATTATTCATATATTTAGAGGCACACGAAAACAGGCTTATCATTAGACTAAAAAGTATATGCCCTGATTGGACTGTACAATCTGCACAGTCTGTTTAACCTTTTTTTAAACGATAAAATTTCAGATTGGTTCAAATTCAAAGATGTTGCAGACAACAATTTCAATTGACCAAAACTTGATTATTCGTTGGTCTCACTGGATACAAAACATAGTAGCAAATAAAGAAATTGCTTGTCACAAGCATTTAACTCTTTCGCTGCCAAATTTCCTGGAATTGTGCTATTTCCAGTGCCAATTTTTTCAAACTTCATAACAGGGCTTATCAGTTTATGATATTGTCAAATCATTATTTGATGAATTTTAAGCTGAAACCCTGAGGAATGATTGCACATAAACTCTTTTGTTGAATAGCATACTTTTTATCAGGCAGTTTGATCAGATGACCCTGACCTTGACCTTGAATGACCTAATTAAGCTATTGTTTTGAAGTCGCCAAAAGGCAACATTGGCAGTCTTCTAATAGGTCGCTTATCGGTGACATTGGCAGCGAAAGAGTTAAACAACACACAATGGTGTCAAATTATTTCCAGAATTATTTATGATGCCTTTCTTTTCATGCTGGCATGTTGACATGCTATAATGTTCCTTGAATAGCAATTATTCATAACTGTATATTAGGTTTATTAAATGGTCCTATGGAGCCTTAGAAACTCATTCAAACGGGAAGTTTTCAAGTATTTTTTATTATCATTAAATAGAATGAATGGTCAATCAAATAGTAAATAAGAATTGATGTTCAATAATCTTGGGCACTATTTCATTGGCATTCTAAAGCCTCACCCACCTGCCCAGTTAGCCCCCTTACACAGATCTCTCAGTTTGGATGAGATGAAACCTGGTTACAAAGTGAACACCCCTCCCAGTACAGCATGTAGTCACTATAACAGATTATTTTAGCTAAAAATTGCATTTTACATTTTTTTGGTCTTTTTGGATGGAAAACATTGTTGGAAATGAAAAAAATTGCTTGTCACAAGCAATTTCTTCATTTTCCACAATGTTTTTCATAGCCTTTTGTTCTTGGGCGTCAAAAGGCTGTAATTTGAGTTAATGGGTCAAATATGTAAATAATGTTGTACTATTTCAGTGGCATGCTAAAGCCTCACCCACCTGCCCAGTTAGCTCCCTTACACAGATCTCTCAGTTTGGATGAGATGAAACCTGGGGACAAAGTGAACACCCCACCCAGTACAGCATGTGGACACTCCAACTGAATATTGTAGCTAAATTTTATTTTATTTGTAGTGTTACACATTTTTATCATAAAACTAATAAAATAATGTTGTGATATTTCAGTGGCATCCTAAAGCCTCACCCACCTGCCCAGTTAGCTCCCTTACACAGATCTCTCAGTTTGGATGAGATGAAACCTGGGGACAAAGTGAACACCCCACCCAGTACAGCATGTGGACACTCCAACTGAATATTGTAGCTAAATTTTATTTTATTTGTAGTGTTACACATTTTTATCATAAAACTAATAAAATAATGTTGTGATATTTCAGTGGCATCCTAAAGCCTCACCCACCTGCCCAGTTAGCTCCCTTACACAGATCTCTCAGTTTGGATGAGATGAAACCTGGTTACAAAGTGAACACCCCTCCCAGTACAGCATGTAGTCACTATAACAGAATACTTTAGCTAAAATTGGCATTTTACATTTTTTTTGGTCTTTTTGGATGGACAACATTGTTGGAAATGAAGAAATTGCTTGTCACAAGCAATTTCTTCATTTTCCACAATGTTTTTCATAGCCTTTTGTTCTTGGGCATCAAAAGGCCGCAATGTGAGTTAATGGGTCAAATATGTAAATAACTTTGTACTATTTCAGTGGCATGCTAAAGCCTCACCCACCTGCCCAGTTAGCTCCCTTACACAGATCTCTCAGTTTGGATGAGATGAAACCTGGGGACAAAGTGAACACCCCACCCAGTACAGCATGCGGCCACTCTAACGCTGGCCAGGAACTGTGCTATCTGTGTCACCAGCGAGCACGACGAAACATTCCGGTGTCGTTCGTGGAGGAACGTAAGAGGAGGGAGGACGAGGAGGACAGGTTATTACAGCAGTATCAATACATGAAAGATGCGGAGAATGTACTAAATGAACAGGTATGTTAATGAATTCTCATGTTAACCCTTTTCCAAACGGCAAAAACTTTGACTTTTTCAATTCAAGTGCTGCTGTAAAGGACAAAATTGGTGTAAATTCATATCAAAAATGTGTAATATTATGGCTCAGAAAGTATTGAGGCAAAAGGAGAAAATCAGCATTTTCTTTTGCCTCAATGTTTTCCCAAATCAATGCTTTGGAGGACATGAAAAATAGGTCTTGTTTGGGAAAGGGTTAAATCTTTTAGAAGCCCTTGTCTAAATCAAACTATTCTACAAAATAACGAAGTTTTGGGGTTCTTCCAATTGAAAGGATTCAAATAAGGCAAAAAGGATGTTAGTAAGAATGGGATTTATGTACAACATAGCCCAGAAAATATTGAGACAAAGTATAAAATGCTTGTTATCAATGTCAAAACCAGGTCTTGTTTGGAAAGGGTTAACTCGAATTCAGATGGTAAGGTTTTGAACTTATCCACACTGGAACAAGTTACAGAAAATGTAGAGACATTTTATTATTGTTTCTTTGTGTTAGGTGGTAGAAGTTTTAGCATGGAAATAAATGACAAAATGTTGGATTTAAGCTTTTTCTTCTTCTCTATCCATGCAAGCCCTTAATGTCAAGACCAGTTGAGTTCTTTTTTGATAATTTGAATGCATTTTGTTGTATTCTAGTATTTTTGTCTGTTTGTATGATTTTACCAATTCTGTAATAAATTTTCATGCAATGTTTGTGTTTCCCAGCCGATACCCGACTTCTTTATCACTTTACAGGAAATGAACATGGCGAAGCGTCATAACTTACAGAAGATAGCTGCGTTTAATCTTGGGGTCTCAGAAGCTGTACATCATAAGAAGCGGTCTCGTGATACAGACTTCCATGTAAGTTTTGGTGTCCTTAGAAATATGTGATAATTTTTTTTCAATGACAATAGAGACAGTATTATGTTATTTCAGCAAACAGGTTGAATATTGTGTCATTTTAGAAAATGACTGAAAATGTTGATGAATACCAACCCTTTAAAAGTACTTTACCATTACCATAATTTATTTAAAAAATTTCCATATTCTAATAAACTATATTCTAAAAGTTGGATAGTGCAAAATTAGGTTTGTGAAATGAATATTCAAATATGCTATTGATTAAAGTCTGAAAAGACTTTGAATGAAAGGGAAGGTTTTTAAAAACAACAACAACAACAACATTTAGTAACTTTGTTTAAGGTTTGACAAATATACATGAAAATACAAATAATTTATATCCCATTTTAGAACAAGCCTGTGGTAAGATACTGAAGTTCTATTACTAGTGCATGGTTTTCCTTATATTAGACTCCAGTAATAATGAATAATATGTTGATGTGAAAAATATGTATTTTGGTCATCCAAGAAAAAAATGCATGAAGTTGTTCAAAGTTTACTCAACTAATTCTTTAGTTACATAGTTTATTGCTTGGCAAGTTTTGATTAAGGTAAACTGACCTTTTAAGATAATCCATTCATCATTAGATACCAAATGCTTTGTGCAACTTTCAGCGCCATCCGTGGGAACAGAAATTGTCAATGGTATTCCTCGTCAATTATCGTTGCCATGGATGACGCTCAAAGTTGCACAAAGTGTTTGATATCTTATGATGGATGGAAAACCTTTAAGGACACAATGTAAATCTAATATCGAGGCTATTATGCAATAACGCAATTCCCAAAACATTTAAACATAATATTATTGAGCATAATAATAAATTGTATTTGAATTATTGTTTATGGTCGTCTGTGACTCCTTTTGGTTTTGAGGTTTTGACCAGTCTTAGACTTTGTCAACATGTTAAAGTAAATATTGCCAAGCTATGAACTAAACTAAACTAACAGTTTTGAACCTGGTTGCTTTTATTTTGATTTCTTCATTTCTATGCTGTTTAAAGAAGCAGGTCAGTTGATATGTTGAAAAAAGTATCTGCCTGTATGACAATGAAATTATTTTTCATCGAGAATAGTTTTAAGTGACAAGTCACTCATTTTGAGCCAGGATTAGGAAAAGGTCCCCTATTGCATTTAGACCAACTTGGATCTAGATCAGCCTGTGCATATGCACACTCTGATCAATATCCATATTGCTCTCGATTAATTCTTTCATTTGCTGAAGCGAGTTACAGTTTGCAGGATGAATACATATTAGACGGAATTTGATGACAGCCTGATCTGGAAATTCAGTTTCATAAACTGATATAAAGGCCCTTTTTCTAGATCCTGGCTCATTTGTAATTCATGATATTGAACAATCTGGCAATAATTTACAAAGAAATAAGCTGTAACTTTACATTTGGACATGTGTCCAGGACTTTGTTTACTGCTATACCAAAAGATTTAGGTTGTTGGCCATATCATAGCAAAAGCTCTTTAAGGAGAGACACAAATAACAGATTAAAAAAAAAGAGAGTGAAAATTTGTCAAAGGTTTATAATTCGTTGTGTACTGGCCTTATTTGAAAGTATGGTACTTAAAGTTCTTTATTCCAAGAGTATTTGCGAACCAAAAAACAAGACTACATCACTCTATGCAGGGTTATAGTTCATCTAACTAGCACAATATCTTTACTAGAATATGGATAGCACTTGGTATTGAAAGCAGTTGGTTACCACAACTAATTGATAGCATTGAAATTGTTTATGAAAATAGTTTTGAACCCGAAAAAGTGAAAATTGTCTCGAAACTGTGTAGGGAGAAAAATGCTAGTGAATGCATACTGAATTTGCGGTCATAGTCTGTAGATTATCAACAGATTTTTAGTCTATATTTAGCCCTTTCCCAAACAAGACCTGGTTTTGATTTCCCAAATAGAAATGGCTTGGGAAAACATTTAAACAAAAGACAAAAATGCTTATAAACCACTTTTTCTCATTTTGTCTCAATATTTTCTGTGTTAAATTGTACACAAGCTCCAACCCTTTCAACACCAATTTCATTGCCTACAACAGGTTTCAAATAGGACCACCCTAAAATTTTGTCATTTGGGAATAGATTATGCTATTACTAGATCCTGAATTATCAGATTCTAAAGTTTCTAGAAGTTTGAATCAAAACCAGTAAGTGTTTCAACAGTAGTCTGATAGAGTTTAAGTCTCTTTGAATTTGAGCATTGAAGGTCTTTGTTTTATCATAAGTTTTTTTCAATAAAGTCATTGTTGATACCATTGTTTTACCAAAAAGAACCATTTGGCAAAAACTCTTCTATACATGCCTTGTTTTGCCATCACTTATAACAAGGTTTGGGACATCATTGAAAGAAAATAAGAAAATTCTGAATGACAATATACAGGGACAAATACACACATTAAGGTAGAATTGTATTCCCTTCTTGACTTAGGACTTTTGTCACTTTCACATTATCAGAATAGACAATTATTGCCGTCCATGCAGTGCAATTGTTTATGTAATTGTAAGCAAATTTGCTCACTTCACATTTTTTTTTTAGAGGTCCTATATATTCCAAAGAAGACCTCTTACCCCACCTAGGTTCTACAAACAGGAAGAATATTCCAAAGATTTGGAAAAACAGGTATGTGCTTAGCAATGATCCAATATTTGCAAAAAAATAAAGCTTTTAGATCCCCTTTGGAAATGATGAAGGCTTGAAAAATCATTGTGGAAACTGACAAGCAGTTTCTTAATTTTTCTCATTGTTTTCTTTCGGAAAGACCAAAAAATTATAATTTTATCTACTTGGAAATGTCGTTTGCAAGATGTTTGGGTTTGGACAAGCCTAAAATTTTGTAATTTTGTAATGGATTAGAATGTCTAGAGGGAAGCATACATTTCTTCTCAATCTGGACCATGCATCTGTACTTGATAGCTTGATTGGATTTGATCAAGTTGATCTTATCAGCAGTAAGAACTAAGCATTATGCTTGTACATGCACTACAAAGTGAACGGTTCTGCTAAAAAGTAATAGTGAATTACTTCATTATAAGTTTTGTTGTTAGAATAAATCTTGGAACCATACAATGTTCACAACATTTCTCAATGGATTGTCAAAATCTAAATTACATTATACATGTACATAACAAGTGATCTGATATGGCGAGATGTATTTTTTTCACAATTGGATCAATTGTAGTATAACTTTTAAAGTGTGTTGGGAATAAGACTGAACATCCTGATTTGAAATTGATTTTCATTATTCATAAGTATCTGACAACTTTCTAAAAAGAATAATTGTGATTTCAGGTGGTTGAAAAAGAATCCTCTAAAACAAAGAGAAGGACAGATGAAGAATTCCTGGAAAGATTGGAACAGGTCCAACTAGCTGAAGAGTAAGTAGATTCCCCCCCCCCCCCCAAAAAAAAAAAAAAAAAAAAAAAAAAAAAAAAAAAGATATCCCTAATTTAAATTGCTTGGGAAACATTGAGGCAAAGTGAGAAAATCCTGATATCCAGCATTTTCTTCTGTCGCCTTTATGTTTTATGTGCTAAATCCTATGTTCGTCCCTGGACAGCCAGAAGTGGCTATCAGCAGTTAAATTTTAACTGCTGATAGCCACTTCTGGTTGTCAAAGGACATGTTTATCAACATCCATTTTATTGTCTGTAACAACTTTTGTAAATTTTTGCTTTTTGGGAGAGGGTTAAGACCAATGCTGCTATTTATGCTTTGTGCTGGTATCTGGGAAAAGGGCTCTAAAACATTTGATGACATGGACAAAGGGGTGCAACAATACACCAAACATTTGCAATAGTAACAACTGATATAGTACTCTATTGAAAGACAACAGAAAACATTGTAATACTATTGTGTTTTTAAGTTGCAAAATTGTTTAAATAGAGGAAAATCTAGCTAAAACCAAAGCAAAGAAAGTGTTTGTTTTGATATACAATGTATCTTTAGTACCAGACAACTAAATATGGTGTTTGAAATAACACTGGCTCTCATTCTAATTATTTTCTCCCAATGTTTTCAGCCTGGCGGTACAGAGAGAACAATTCTTACAAGAGAAGGCAGATGAACAGGACAAATACAAGAAGGCTCTAGACTCACAGGTTTGTACTTAACCCTTGTCCTGATGACTCTATTTGGTTCTATACAAATCCCCAATTTAAGGCATTTAATTAAGCTTTATATCTCAAGGTTTTCATTATAGAAATATTGAAGAAATGGAGAGAAATAATTGCTTATTTTGAGCAATTTTCTCTTTCTATATTTCAACTATACATGGCCACATTAAACCAGAAAATCAAATATAGGTTTGTACTTGTCCTGATGTCTTTAAATTCAGTATCCTCTCTTTGTGTGTTTGTGCCAATCTTTCTGCTAAAACTCTACTTGTTTAACCCTTTCCCAAACAACAAAATTTTAGGGTGATCCACTTCAAAAACTGTAAAAAAATGACAAAATAGATGTTATTAAAGATAGGATTTGTGCAAAATATGGCACAGAAAATATTGAGACAAAAGGAGAAACTGCTGGTTATCAGCAGTTTCTTCTTTCGTTTCAATGTTTTCCCAAGCCTTTTCTATTAGGGACATCAAAACCAGGTCTTGTTTGGGAAAGGGTTAACTCATAACTTTTCAACCTTATTATAAACCCTGTTACAAATCACACTTTTTTTACCTGTTCAATTTGAATGGAGTTGCATTCTGAAACCAAACAATTTATGCCAAAATTAGAAAATATGCATGATATAGCACAAATAAAATATTCAAGGAAAAAAAGAAATTGCTGATCATCAACAATTTCTTCTTTTCACTGAGGAAGATATGACATCACGGCTCTCTCTCTCTCTCTCTCTCTCTCTCTCTCTCTCTCTCTCTCTCTCTCCTTCTCTCTCTCTCTCTCTCTCTCTCTCTCTCTCTCTCCTCTCTCTCTCTCTCTCTCTCTCTCTCTCTCTCTCTCTCTTCATCCCCTCTATTGAGACTGCCCTATCTTCCACAATGTAAAAACATTCCCACATTAAGCACCTTTTGACGCCCTGTAAGATTATAGCTTTGGGAAACATTGTGGGAAATGAAGAAATTGCTTGTGACAAGCAATTTCTTCATTTTCCACAATATTTTCCGATCCGAAATGGAAAGATTTCTAAAATTTCAGCAGCTTGACATTGTCATCTGTTACACCTTTCAAGTTGGAACAGTCCACAATTTTGTCATCTGATAATGGGTTAAAAAAGGTCACATGAGTGTAAACTGTATTTGTGTATGTTTGTATGTTTGTCACTTCTTCTATCTCTATCTATTTAGAATGTCCTTAACTCCTTTTATCTGTAGTTGTGACCTTTGTTTCTGTATGTTTATACGTTTGTCTCTCTTCTATCTATTCTTCTCTCTATCTCTCCATTCCTGCATGTGTAGCTGCGTACCCAGATCTACTTGATGAGTAAGATGCGACATCCCAGCTCTCTCTCTTCCTCCCCTCTATTGAGACTGCCCTATCTGCCACAATGTAAAACGCTCAGACCCTTCTCTGATCCCAGTCCATCTAGGATGAATGAAGATTGGAAACCATTCTTTGGCAGGGTAAATAAAACAGAATTTGTTAATTCATTGCTGTGGTGTCTACAATTATAAAAGCACTGAGCTGCCAATAAAGCAATATCCCTTTCCTAAACAAGTAGAAACATATCAGGAAAATTTTGAGGCATTTTCTCCTTTGCCTCATTATTTTCTATGCTTTATTTTACACAAATTCTATCTTTATTAACATCAATTTTGTCGTCTGCAGCCACTTTCATATTGCACCAATCGTGAATTTTACTGTTTTGGAAAGGGTAAAGATAAATTTGAATGACATAATATTGAAAGTATGAATAAAAAAATATGAAACAATATTTCCTTACTGATACTATTTTCTTCTAACTATCATGCCACAATACTTTCTATTTAGGCCATCTAATCTATTTTTCTCTATTGAAGTTATTCATGGTCATAGTATTACTTCTGAAAATAAGATAAGTCAATACATGTACATGTATATACATTTTCTTCTTCTTTTTCTCCTCCTTCTTATTTCACTTCTTCTTCTTACTGATGACTGAGCATACAAATCTGGAACCATTCTTTCAATTAATTTTGTTAATTTGGGTGTCTACAAGATGGACATATTGTCTATGTAATAAACTTGAAACTTGTATAAAATAGTGCAAAATGATGGAAAAAGAAAGTTTTACCAATTTTCACCATAATGTTATTTCAGCTCCGTTTCAAGCCTCTCCAAGTTCCTGCTAGAGAACCTGATCATGAAGTATTTGGTAAGAACGACATGACCAACGAGAAGATGGCAGAGCGTCGTCGACGAGCATATGAGTTATTCAAGGACCAGCAGGAGCTTGTAGCACAACGAAAACGTGAGAACATTCTGAAACGTCTGTCTGAACAGAAAGAGGAAGAGCAAGTATTAGATCACACCAAGCATGAGTGAGTATTTGTGACTGATCTTGCAAAAAGGGACCAGTTGGGAAGTGTCTGCTCTTAACCCTTTCCCAAACAAGACCTGGTTTTGACGTCCCTAATAGAAAAGGCTTGGGAAAACATTGAAACAAAAGAAGAAACTGCTGATAACCAGCAGTTTCTCCTTTTGTCTCAATATTTTCTGAGCTGTATCATACACAAATCTTATCTTTATCAACATTCATTTTGTCGTCTGCAGCGGCTTTCAAATTGGATCTCCCTAAAATTTTATCGTTTGGGAAAGAGTTAAAGGATTTTCATAATCTAAAATGTTTTTTGTACCTTACTGTAATTTTCATTTTCCAGATGCGATATCTGGTTGACCTAAGATGAGTTCAGTCACCTTTTAACCCTTTCCCAAACAACAAAATTTTTGGGTCAACCAATTTGAAAGCTGCTGCAGACGACACAATTTTTATTGATAAAAATATGATTTATGTACAAAATAGCATAGAAAATATTGAGACAAAAGGAGAAACTGCTGGTTATCAGCAGTTTCTTCTTTTGTTTCATTGTTTTCCCAAGCCTTTATCATTAGGGACGTCAAAACAAAGTCTTGTTTGGGAAAGGGTTAATATGTTGGTTTTATGATCTTTAATGATTTTTTTTTTTTGGCATGAAGGGCAGGGATTTTGTTACCTGCGAGTCCCGAGTCCCTGACTCACATTTTTTTCTCGGGACTCATTGATAAATATTTAGTGAGTCCCAGAATGCAAACATTTTCAATGAGTAATCGGCATTGTCTGACAAAGTCTTCTGTGTTTCAATATTGGACTCACTGTTTTGGGAACCAGTGGGTCCCGGGACTCTTTCGCATATATTTGTAACAAAATCACTGGAAGGGTCATATCTATAAAAGTATACCTCACCAAATGACAGAATCCTAGTCTTTGCTAGATTAATAAAAATTAATCCTAGAACAAAAATTAATATACATGTATGTCCCTGCTTTTCAACAAAAACCTCTTAACTGCAGCTTATAACAAGATGCAGATATGCCCCTACTTTGATAGATCGTGGGCATGTAGTTTTTTTGTCTTGTATGTCTTTTTATCAAGAAAACACTTAACATTGACAATAACCATTTAAGGGGGAATGCTCCAGTTTCCTAAAATTTTCCCAATAATAGAATTAGTTCATATTTTGTATGTTGAAATTACATGTTATTACAAATTGAAAAATAAAATAAAAATGGGTGGTCAGCGATCTTGTTTGAATTCTATTGGCATTCGTATCACATAACCCTACATCGAAAAAATGCACAATTTCTTGCACCTGTCCAAGGTCACTAAAATGCTAATAAAAAGCTGTATATTCATCATTTAGTCCCGAAAACGGATTTAAAGTAATGTCTTACATTAATTACGAACAGAAAACCCAAAATATGTGCTATTTTAAATGCGTAAATGTATAAAACAGCATGCTCACGTGTTCGGTTAGATCAACGAAGCTGGAGTGTTTTATGTCAAAATTTGCATATTTTGGGAAATATTTCAAGTTCTACATAATAGAATTTGACAAAACTCCCTCATTGTATTAAGCAACATGTCCTGGTAATAATTCAAAAAGAAAATGTATAGGTCAGCGCACTTAGTAGTGAATTACGGCAATTTTTATCAGCTACACATGAATAAAATGACGCAAAACAGTGGTAACTGCATACACACTTACGACTATCTTGCTCTAAATAAATCATTTTCGCATAATAAATACACTTTTACCGTCGAAAATGGTAAATTGTAATGATGTGTTATATTATTGAAAATCTGGTAGCGAAACATATTAGTACGAAACATTTGAATTACTACAGTAAAGTCCGAGTGTTCCGAAAAACTGGAGCATTCCCCCTTAACTGTAAGCAATGTAGGGCTGTCATATATCATATACATATTTCTTGTGGAAAGACTTTTAATTTTACCATTATGGATTGATAGTCATAAAGGAACATTTTGCTGCTTTTCAACAAAAACCTTTTATCTACAGCTTGTTTAGAGATGTAGATTCAAGGTTTTTGTTGAAAGTGATGATTTTCTCTTACTTTAGTGGATCTTATTCTGAAAACAATATTTCGATGACTCAGCGCAAAACAGTTGTAACTGCTTATAAACATATAGGCATTTACAACCGTTTCACGCTGAGCCATATTTTCTTACCATTTTCCAGGATGATGAATGACCGAGCTAATCGATTCAACAGACGAATGCATGCCAGGAAGAGGTTGGAAGACGACTGGACGCGTGCCGTGATGCTGAAACAGGATCGGCTGAAGGAGGATCACGTACGAGCCTTGAGTCCCGGCATTCTACTTCATGAACAATGTGATAAATATGACCGATGTGCTCAGTGTAAGCGTGTAATGCGTAATTGTGGCGAGTCCAACTTGTGGAGCGAGTCACGATACATCCCTGGATCTAGATTGATGGTTTAAACAAACTTTTTTTGAAAAAAAATATGAACCTTTTATTTCTAAATTTCTTGAAGAAACAATTTTTTAAACTTTGCGCATACAGTGAATTAAATTATCTATTTCTCTTTTCATCCTCTTTTATTTCTTCTTCAATCTATCCTTCCTTTCTTCTCACACTCCCTGTCTTGACTTGTTTGGTCTAGTGTTGGTTATCCCATTACCAGATTACAAATTTTGGACTGTTCCAATTTGAAAGGTGTTGCAGATGAAAATTTGAAGATGATGAAATATTAAAAATCTTTGCATTTTAGATTAGAAAACATTTTTGGAAATGAAGAAATTGCTTGTCTTAATCTCCTGCAATGTTTTCTATCCAGAAAAATGAGGAAATTTCATTCACTCGAAATGCTTGTCTGCAACAGTATTGAATTTTGACAAGTCTAAAATTTGTTGTCTGGTGACTGGTTAACCCATTACTACATAGTTGCGCCTTTTGACTCCCATCAAGATAAAGGCTTACGAAAACATCATGGAAAATGAAGAAATTGCTTCTGATAAGCAATTTCTTCATTTCCCACAATGTTTTCTACTCGGAAAACCCAATAAATGTAGCATTTCATTTTCTTGAAATTGTTGTCTGCAACGTTTTGAATTTGGTTCAGTCTAAAGTTTCCCCATTTATTAATGGGTTAATTCACCTGCAGGTCTTTAAGTTGTCAACTAGTAATAGGTTGCAAATTTACATTTTGCCTTTGTTAAATATACACTATGTATAACACTTGTTTCTGTCCTTTATATAAGGTCTGCATACTCATTTTTGTTTGCTTCTGTTTTACCTAGTCTTTAGTCTTATATGATCTGTAATCTGGGAGAAGGGATTCTAGTGCATCTTTCATGCTTTCCCAAACAAGACCTTGAGCCTGTATCATTAATAATCGTACAACCAAGTTGAATGTAAATCAAAGCGGTGAATTTGTCGTATGATCCGTGTAATTCAGGCTCCTGGTTTTTGACGTCCCTAATAGCAAAAGCTTGGGAAAGGATTGATGCAAAAGAAAAAAATGCTGATTACCAACACTCTCTCTTTTGCCTCAGTACATTCCATAGTGTACTTTCCATTGTACGCTAATCCCTTTTTGTTGTCTGCAGCATTTCTGACATTAGAACAGTCCAGTATTTTGTCATTTTGTAAAGTGTTGGAAGAAAAATCAAGGCCAATTCCCTTGGTCAAAATGTTTCATCCAAAATGTACTTGATTTTTTCCCTTTAAGCATGGTATTTATTATCATGTTTGGTATTATTATGTCAGTATTATAATTTCAATTATAAGTTGACTTTTACTGTTAACATCTATTTCATTGCCATGGCAACATTATTCTTCTCTTTCTGGGATTCAATCCACAAATTACTCAATACTTTAAAAAAACAAGTTTACTTGAGATTTATTACATTTGCAATGGGCATACCTTTGTTATATTTATACAACGGAAATCACTAATATTGAAGAAACTCGATATATAGTGGTCAACAAATGTCTGGTAAAACAAATGTTTCTGATAATTTTCTACAGAAATTTTGACAAAGCATATCTGTGATTTGTTATAAAACAATTATTGTATTATATTGTGCTTCAAATTAAACCATATTGTTGCTTTCTTAAAAACCTTGTAACTACGGCTTGATCAAAGCTGAACTTACAAAAGATTTTGAAAGACAAGCATTTTGAGTTAAATGTGATACACAATTTAAACCTTATTTATTTGTTGTTGTAGTCACTCCCATGTTAAAACAATATGAAAATAAATGTCTGTGATATTAGAATTATTTTAACCATCGTAAAAATTGCCTCATATTTCTGTCATGATTCCGAGTGAAATGAGAAAATTGTGGCGGGCCTAAAATTATAACAATTATTACATACCACAGCTGCATAACATTGCCTTTCAACAAAAACCTCCAAATTGCAGTTTAAAAAAAGCTGCAGTGACAAGGTCTCTGCAGAAAAGCAATGATAGATGCAAGACATAATTGAGCCGGGATCTGGAAAAACGTCCCTTATAGCATTTTGAAAAATTGAGCTTGAAGATCAGCCTGTTGTCAAATGCAGTCCAATATGCATCCATGCTGCTCTCTTTAAGTTACTACAGGTCATGAAGAAGATATTAGAGAACAACACGGTTCCTGGTCAGACTGCGTGTATACGCAGGCTGATCTGGAACCATGTTGTTCTCAAATGCTATAAGGGACGTTTTTCAAGATCCTGGCTGGTATCTTGAAAAAGTGTGTATTTTATAAAATGCATACACACGGTGTAGAATCACGACTCAGAATGTCCGATAATTTTCAATATCTTTTTTAATAATTGACCAATTTGAAATCGGTTTGAAGCAGAGAAGGTGGCAAAATACCAGGAATAAGCTGGACGTGTTGGATTTTTGAATAATCAACTGATAAAAAGTTATTGAAGATAAACCAAAATTTTGGTTTATCTTCCATAACTTTTCTACCAGTTGATTTTTCAAAAATAAACCGCATCTATCTAATGTGTGACGTCTGTCCACATTCGCTGCTTCAAACCGAATTCAAACCGGTCCAGTATTTACAAAATTATTGAAGATTTTCTAAAATATTGTAGCACATGATTATCCACCGTGATACAGGGACTCACAGACTGTATTCGCCAACAATTCTAAATTCTCAGATTGATTGTAGTGTAATTAGAGAATTAGACTGGAAAGACTGGTTGGTGATACATTTACCAAATCCAGATCAGTGCATTTACATCCATAAAGTCATTCAGTTAACTGAGATGTAATTTCGGACGAACAATATTATTTCGTTGGTGTTATGAAATCTCGTAACTATGGCTTGTGTCAAGCGGTAGTTACGAGATTTTATAACAACACTAATGGTTTATCAATACAAAACCATAAACCCAGTCTATTTTAGCACAAAACTCATTGCCATTAATCGCTTTGACCCCTGAAATTCAGTTTTTAGCTCCACTGGCCGAAGGCCAGCGGGGCTTATGTCATGGCCCTGTGTCCGTCGTGCGTGCGTGCGTCCGTCCGTCCGTCCGTCCGTGCGTAAACAATTTTCAAACATCTTCTACTCCAAAACTACTGGACCAATTTCAACCAAACTTCACAGAAATCTTCCTTGCATGAATCTCTACCAAATTCCTTCAAAAGAATAAAATCTGTGCAGAACTTGAATTTTAATTAATTTAATTGATTTCAATTTCGAAAAATCTTTAAAAATTCTTCTTCTCCAAAACTACTGGACTAATTTCAACCAAACTTCACAGAAATCTTCCTTGCATGAATCTCTACCAAATTCCTTAAAAGAAATAAAATCCATGCAGAACTTGAATTTTAATCAATTTAATTGATTAAAGTTTTCGAAAAATCTTTAAAAATTCTTCTTCTCCAAAACTACTGGACCAATTTCAACCAAACTTCACAGAAATCTTCCTTATATGAATCTCTTCTTAATTCCTTCAAAAAGATAAATTCTGTGTATAACTTAAATTTTAATTAATTTAATTAAGTTAAATTTTCGAAAAATCTTTAAAAAATTTTCTTCTCCAAAACTAATGGACCAATTTCAACCAAACTTCACAGAAATCTTCCTTGTATGAATCTCTTCTTAATTCCTTCAAAAAGATCAATTCTGTGTATAACTTAAATTTTAATTAATTTAATTGAATTAAATTTTCGAAAAATCTTTAAAAATTCTTCTTTTCCAAAACTACTGGGCCAATTTCAACCAAACTTCACAAAAATCATCCTTGTATGAATCTCTACCAAATTCCTTCAAAAGAATAAAATCTGCGCAGAACTTGAATTTTAATTAATTTAATTGATTTAAATTTTTGAAAAATCTTGAAAAATTCTTCTTCTCCAAAACTACTGGACCAATTTTAACCAAACTTCACAGAAATCTTCCTTATTTGAATCTCTTCTTAATTCCTTTAAAAAGATAAATTCTGTGTATAACTTAAATTTTAATTAATTTAATTTAATTAAATTTTCGAAAAAATCTTGAAAAATTCTTCTTCTCCAAAACTACTGGACCAATTCCAATCAAACTTCACAGAAATCTTCCTTGTATGAATCTCTTCTTAATTCCTTCAAAAAGATCAATTCTGTGTATAACTTAAATTGTAATTAATTTAATTAAATTAAATTTTAGAAAAATCTTGAAAAATTCTTCTTCTCCAAAACTACTGGACCAATTTCAACCAAACTTTAAAGAAATGATGCTTGCATGAATCTCTTCTTAATTCCTTCAAAAAAATAAATTCTTTGTAGAACTTTAATTTTGATTAATTAAATTTAATTAAATTTTCGAAAAATCTTCTTTTTCAAAACTACTTGACCAATTTTAACCAAACATCACACGAATCTTCCTTGCATGAATCTTCTCTAAATCCGTCATAAAAAAAATCTGTGTAGCAACTTAAATTTTAATAAAATTAATTAAATTGAATTTTTCGAAAAATTGTTAAACAATCTTCTTCTCCAAAACTGCAGGACCAATTTCAACCAAACTTCACAGGAATCTTCCTTGCATGAGTCTCTTCCAAATTCCTTCACGATGGGATGAAAAGCTTGGCCGCTGTGGGCTAGGCTTATTTTTCGCTATATGAAACATAGTGTAATTTTAAGAAAATTTTAAAAACATTTCTGCTCCTTAATCATTCATTGGATTTCATTCTGGCGTAACATGAATCTTCTTTGGATAGACCTCTATTGTATTCCTTGAAGAATTTCGTAGTCCAAATGTCTAAAAGCCAGTGGAGCGATACAGGGCCATCTTGGCCCTCTTGTTTACTTGTTAATGCAGTTGTTGAAATGGCCTTACAATTTTCTTTATGGAAGTTTACAGTGAATGATTATGATGCTAATTTTACATGATTGTTAATGTTTTGTAAGTATTAGTAGTTTCGTTTGTAAGCTGGCTACATGTGTTAAAGTAACAATAAAATTGCTATCAAATTACTTCACTTCTTGTTCATTAATTTTATGTCCCTGTAACGAAAGATTGGGTTCATATCATTATACCCCCCACAACACAGTTATGGGGGGGGGGGGGGGGTATACTGGAATCAGGTTGTCCGTCCGTCTGTGGACATAATCTTGTGTCCTCTTCTCCTCCCAGTTTTTGACCAATTTTTCTGAAATTTTATCAGGATGTTTCCTATCATATGAAGTTGTGCACCTGCAATTTTCATTTTTATCCAGTCATTAGTTTCAGAGTTTTGCCACTTTGAACTTTTTAATGGGGGGGGGGGGGGGGGGGGGAATAGTCAAAATTTACAATTTGGTTTCTGTGTTCTAACTCGAGAACCGTTTGACCAAGGATCAAGAAACTTTACACAGTTGTTGCCCATGGGGCCCAATGAGGTGCCCTATTGTTTTGGGGTCACCAAGGTCAAAGGTCAAGGTCACAGTTGGACTTTGTTTAAAATCCGTGTCCATGCTCTAAGTCAAGAACCTTTTGACCGATAGCACTTTTTCAGTGACAAGGCCCTAGTGGGGGGTATTTGTCCGCTATGCGACAGTTCTAGTTTTACTTGTGTCCTATCTGTCTGTCCGTCCAAAATCTTAATCGTGGCCATTTTGGGGGCATTGGTGTTTCACATCTTGTTGGTATCAACATTTCATAGATCCTTTCACGCTGATTATTACTTTAAAGTAAACACTTATAGCTTGAGAGGGCATATCTCCTGGGAGGTTGCCTAATATCGTTCTCATCTCCATTGTTAGTTGATTCCTCTGCATCTTCTTCAGTACATGTCTTAGTACATTAAAGATGTATGAAACCTTGACCAAATGTTTCTAGTCACCTAGCCATGCTCGTATTGTTACAATTTTGCCATAATACACACAAAAAAAAAATCAGGACTTTATACTACAGAGTGGTGTATACCCGCCCCTCCTCCCCCAGTCGTGGCTTTGGCACGCATGTTGTATTCCAGATATCACTGGTGGTGAACTTGGCCAAAGCGTGGGACGTTTTTTCGTGATCATAGTATTCTGTCATTGTTATTATAAAATATCGCAACTACGGCTTTATCAAAGCCGTAGTTTCGATAATTTATAACAACACAGACGGTTTGTCAATACATATCGGTAAACTCGGTCTATTTTTAAAACAAATGCATTGTTATTAGAAAAATTATCCAATCAGATCTTTGAACTCACATTTAAACGCAAAATATCTGTACCTTGTTGTAGCGAAAAACGTCCCTCAATTTGGCCGAGTTCACCAACAGTGGATATAATATGGAAGAAAAGAAGGAACAGCATCATAGGATCTCATTAACACTCTCCCGAACGACAAAATTTCAGGGTGATCCACTTCAAAAACTGCCACAAATGACAAAATGGATGTTATAGAAGATAGGATTTGTGTAAACAAGAGGATCATGATGGTCCTATATCGCTCACCTGAACCAAAATGATATGAGCAACACTTTTGTTCAATTCAATTAATATTTATTACTTTAAGACTGAAAAAGAACTAATGGTCAATAAGGTTGTGAAAATCTAACTCATCCGAGATCTTAATTATAGTGCCAAACATTGTATCAAAGTTTTGTCTCGATCGATAAATAATTGTAGATTCTAGAGTATCAACAAGGTCGAAAACAGCCGAAAACAGCAATCTTATCAAATTCAAGGGCACATAACTCTCGATTTTCTGACCAGATAAGACTGAAAATCAAACTAATCCCAGATCTTATGGTCCCTAATATTGTGTCCAAGTTTTGTCTTGATTGATCCATAATTGTAGATTCCAGAGTGTAAACAAGGTCGAAAACAGCAGAAAACAGAAATTTTGTCAAATTCAAGGGCACATAACGCTCGACTTTCTGATCAGATCAGATTGAAAATAAAACTCATATGAGATCTTATGGTCCCCAACATTGTGTCCAAGTTTTGTATAGATTGATCAATAATCATTGTAGATTCTAGAATGTAAACAAGGTCGAAACCAGCGGAAAATGGCAATTTTGTCAAATTCAAGGGCACATAACTCTCGACATTCTCATCAGATCAGACTGAAAATCGAACTCATCCAAGATCTTATGGTCCCCAATATTGTGGTCAAGTTTTGTCTTGATTGATAAATAATTGTAGATTCTAGAGTATAAGCAAGGTCGAAAACAGCCATAAACCGCAATTTTATCACATTCAAGGGAACATAACTCTTGACTTTCTAATCAGATCAACCTGAAAATCAAACTCATTTGAGATCTTATAGTCTCCAACATTGTGTCCAAGATTTGTCTTGATTGGTCAATAATTGTAGAGTCTAGAGTGTAAACAAAATCGAAACAGTAAAAAAACGGCAATTTTGTCAAATTCAAGGGCACATAACTCTTGACTTTCTGATCAGATCAGACTGAAAATCAATCTAATCCCAGATCTTATGGTCCAAAACATTGTGTCCAAGTTTTGTCTTCATTGATTAAAAATTGTAGATTCAAGAGTGTAAACAAGGTTGAAAACAACCGAAAATGGCAATTTTGTCAAATTCAAGGGCACGTAACTCTTGACTTTCTCATCAGATCAGACTGAAAATTAAACTCATCCAAGATCTTATAGTCCCCAACATTGTGTCCAAGTTTTGTCTTGATTGATTGACCCTTTCCCACACATTGACGCTTTTGGAGACCCCACAAAATAAAGGCTTTGGAAAACATTGTGGAAAATGAAGTAGCAAGCAATTTCTTGATTACCCACAATGTTTCCTACCAAGAAAGACCAAAAAATGTTAAATTTTGTTCAATAGAACTTGTCGTCTGCAACACCTATGACTTTGGAATAGACTAAAATTTTGTTGTTTGGTAATGGGTTAATAATTGTAGACTGTAGGGTGTAAATCTATTTATATCCTCTATCAAACAACAGGGCTACAGATTAGTGGGGGTGAAGACATTCTAACTTTTTATTTCAATTCTAAACCCTATGTTGTGGGTACTCATTTGTATCGTCTTGACGAGACGATACACATGAGTACCCACAATAAAGGGTTTGATGAACAATAACAGAATTACCGGTATTGCAGTTTAAAAATGCATCACTCCCGTTTATCTGGAGCTCTGAAACAAGATAACTCTACTTATACTAAAGGAAAGTAGTGTCAGAGTTCCTTCCCTTAGATTAACTCTTATGAATACAGCAAAAAAGTGGCAATTTTGCCCAATTCAAGGGCACATAACTCTCATCTTTCTGGTCAGATCAGACTGAAAATTGACCTCATCCAAGATCTTATGGTCTCCAACATTATGTCCAAGTTTTGTCTTGATTGATCAATAATTGTAGATGCTACAGTGTAAACAAACTTAAAAACAGCATTTTTTGACATTCAAGGGCAGATAACTCCGCACTTTCTGGTCCGATCAGACCCATAATCGAACTTGTCCGAGAACTTATGATCCTACTTGTTTTGGCCAAGTTTGATCAAGATCGCCTAACTTTTGTGGATGCTAGAGTGTAAACACCCCAAATGTTGACGGACGGACGGACGGACGGACGGACATACTCACATTTGGCAATTAGGAGTTAACGGAATTATGAGTTCAGTAACTCCTAATTACGAACTGATTTTTCTTTTTGTTCTAACATTTGACAATTATGGGTTTATCGAGTTCAAACGACGAGCTTTAACTCATAATGCTGCGAACAATTCCCCTCTTAATTAACTCCCTTTAACTTCGTCTGTCCAAAATATTAGTATTTCAAAGTCTAATACCAAGAGAACTTTTAATGTTGTATTTAGCCAATAATCATTATAATATAGTCATCAGATTCATCCCTAAATCAAAATTTGACCACAAATAAGTACTTCTTTATTTGAAAGGATGCCAATCAGTTTTTGCGCCTAACAAATGTGGTCCCAAGATAAAATGATGTTTATACAACCTTTTAATTCATTAAAACATGTTATTTGATTATATGGAGACACACATACAAATCATCTTGTTAATAATATGAAAGTTAGACAAATCCTAAATACAGACGAAAAGCTGTCCGCTCAATTCCTCTTTTGATGATAAACAACAATGGGACAAGGCCTACCTTGTTGTCCTTTCTGACACTTAAGAAACTGAATTACGAACTGGTAAAATACAAACAATATCAATCTATGAAACACATTTGCCTCTGCGAGAGAATTTTTTATCATCGCCAATCGACATACGTGTATTGCATGTAATGTATGTTAAGTTTTTCAAATGCATGGACGAGGGTAGCTGCTTTGGCCCACGCCTGAAACAAGGTTATTTGAAAAAGCTTACACGACGTCTGATAGTGCGTTGGAACAAAATTGTCTCGGGAACGCAGAAAACCCAACATTAACGTTATAACCGATAGTTTGATGACGTCGCATTAGCGTCCCCGAACGATAATGCGCGGGAACGTCAATGTCGTGGGAACGCAGAAAAAATAATGTTGGTCTTATAATGGCATACATGACGTCACGTTACGGTACCTAAAACTTATCTCAATATATTGCCCCCCCTCGCCAACCATTTCGGATTACTTCTAATGCTTATGTAATTAGCGTTAAAGGTATACACAATTTCTGCAACATTTCGGACATTTTCAACATCCGGTTCAATCACATAACATTTAGATTTTCAGACTTGAACTGAGTATGTGTGACTTATGGACCGGCTCACATCTTGTAAACTTGGCAGATTTCACACGTCAGTTTTGCTTATGTCTCGAACTGGCGTAAAATGTGTCCTTGTCACTTAAATGTCATCGAAAGGACGTTTGCAATCATGTTTTCAAAACAAAAAGATACAATTTTAAAAGCTTCAGTCTGATAAACTGGAAGCTGCAAGAGTTAGACTAATGCGTTACATGACGTTGACGCCCTTACGTCAACATTTCAAAACTACACATTTTATGGCGATTCAGTGCAGCAAGCACATGTAAGCAACACTGGAAATCGGTGAAGGCAGAGCAACTGCCCATAAGAGATTTGAGATCATATGTTTTTAACATTATCAAGATAAATCAAAATCTTACGCTACGCCTGCATTATGCACATATTACCCTATGCCTGCATTATGCACATTGTCATCGGCACGGGATGCATGCATGTGGTGTAGGGCCGAACATCTTTTCTACCTGAGTATCGCTGGATTTAGAGTATAGATAAAGAATTTGCAGAAAGAGAAATACATCTTGCAATATTAACACAATAAAATTCCAAACGATATAATGAGACATTATATTCGATCAGTGAGACAACAAAATTTTAATGATTGTCGTCATTCATTAAAGACATGTCACAATAGAAATTAAAGCAGAAGTCCCAAGGAAATTGGATTATTTAACTACGTCATGTTCATCAGTATGTTCTATGAATTTTGAAATTGACCCCTATCTCTAATATCATAAGAAAAAACAAGCAATGTTCCATTTTACACGATTCAAAATACATCAGCTTATAGGAAATTGAATTATCTTTACTTTGATACCAATATTATAAAATCAATATTTAAGGGGGAATTATCCAGTTTTTCGGAACACTCGGTCATTACTGTAGTAAATTAAATGTTTCGTACCAATATGTTTAGCTACCATATTTTCAATAATATAACACATCATTGCAATTTACCATTTCCGACTGTAAAAGTGTATTTATTATGCGAAACTGATTTCCACAAGATGGAAATCGATTATTTAGAGCAAGACAGTCGTAAGTGTGTATGCAGTTACCACTGTTTTGCGTCATTTTATTCATGTGTAGCTGATAAAAATTGCTGTAATTCTCTAATAAGTGCGCTGACCTATACATTTTCTTTTTGAATTATTATCAGGACATGTTGCTTAACACAATGAGGGAGTTTTATCAAATTCTATTAAGTAGAACTTGAAATATTTCCAAAAATATGCAAGTTTTAACATAAAACACTCCAGCTTAGTTGATATAACCGTACACATTAGCATGCTATCTTATACATAGACATGTTTATAATAGCACATATGTTGGGTTTTGTCTGTTCTTATTAAATGTTAGACGTTACTTTTAGTCCCTTTTCGGGACAAAAAGACGAATATACAGCATTTTATTAGCATTTTAGTGACCTTGGACAGGTGCAAGAAATTGTGCATTTATTCGATGTAGGGGTATGTGATACGAATGGCTATAAAATTCAAACAAGATCGCTGACCATCGGTTTTTATTTTATTTTTCAATTGGTAATAACATGTAATTTCAACATACAAAATATAAATAAATTCTATTATTGGGAACAAAATTAGGAAACTGGAGCATTCCCCCTTAAGCTAGTAAATCCAATAATCCTCTGTGCACACTTTCTTTTTTGACTCGGCATATACTTAGTATGAGGTACAGTCGGAAAGTTACCGGACTAGTAATTTTTTAGCAATGTTTGACGTCAGATCACGATAAATTGTAGCGTGGGTGTACGTTCATTTTTTTCCATGTCTGCACATTTTTTTAACAGATATACTCCGTACTTCTACTTGAAACAAGCATTATGATTGGTTTGTGAACAAGGTACGGCGCAGTTTGAAAAATTCACATCGCGAAATTGTAAGATCCCAAAAGATTCCTAAAAACGATCACAAATTGGCGACATAACATCGTGGAATTTTGGGTAACTTCACATCAACATCATTTCAAGACAATGTTAAAATATTAGCGCGATCAGTTGAAAGTCGATTTTTTTCAGCCATTTAATATGGGAATGGAAGAAGAAACAAACGGCAAGCCATTGACGTCATGTGAACGTACAGAGCAGCGGACTAACTAAGGTAAAGATTATCAGAAACGAATATACATAATCTAAGTTCTTGATTAACTAGGAATAAATCATAATTATATTGATTCCTAATTATTGCTACAAACATTTCAATTAACTTTATTAGCTTTTTACTCAAAAGATTAAATTAACTATTAAAGTCATGAACAATACTAACTCATAAATATTGATTAGTGAGTAATAATTTAAAATAACTCCTATAACCATGGACAGTTTTAACTCCTAAACATTGAACATCCATCAACTCGCATTTCTATGAACAATATTAGCTCTTAATTTCATGAACAATCATAAATCCTAAATATTGAACACCCATCAACTCGCATTTCTATGAACAATATTAGCTCTTAATTTCATGAACAATTTTAACTCCTAAGTATTTAACATCCATCAACTCGCATTTCTATGAACAATTTCAGCTCTCAAATCATATGATTTACATGCAAAATTTAACTCTTAAAGTCATGAACAATTTTAACCCCTAAACATTGAACATCCATCAACTCGCATTTCTATGGACAATTTTAGCTCTTAAATCATATGATTTAAATGTAAAATGTAACTCTTGAAGTCATGTACAATTTTAACTCTTAAACATAGAACATCCATCAACTCGCATTTCTATGAACAATTTTAGCTCTTAAGGTTTACAGACCCTGAAAAAATCTACACTTTCTAGCCATACGAAATGCACCAAATTTCACACAATTGTAAATATACTTCACATAAGTTGGTTCACCGTGCCGGATTTCAAGATTATGCTTCAAGAAGAAAATAAGTTACAAAGAATATTTTACTCTGTACTCATATGCAAGGGAGGTAATTTTGAACATTTTTGTAAAATATTTTCATAAGTATGCGTTAATTCAAAATTCTAAACCGTGCAAAATGTTTATGTTTGTATTTGGAATGGAAATATAACACAGTTTCGGAATTATTTGTACTTTTCAAATTTCGCCTCTGGCTCTTTGGTGCTTTTGAGGGGTCGGATACCTTAAAGCATATGACTTACATGTAAAATTTAACTCTTAAAGTCATGGACAATTTTAACTCCTGAACATTGAACATCCAACAACTCGCATTTCTATCAACAATTTTAGCTCTTAAATCATATGATTTACATGTAAAATTTAACTCTTAAAGTCATGAACAACTTTAACTCCTAAACATTGAACATCCATCAACTCGCATTTCTATGAACAATATTAGCTCTTTCATCATCAATGAGAATTAACTCTTATTAACATGGACAATTTTTACTTTCTTATTATCAAAAAGTTTTTAACGTGTATTTCCATGAACAAAATTAGCTCTTAACCCTTTCCCAAACAACACCTGGTTTTGACGTCCTTAAAAGGAATGGCTTTGGACAATTTTTAATTTCTTATTATTAAACAGCTTTTGACATACATTTCCTTGCTTCAACAATATTAGCTCTTAAATCATCTATGAGAATTAAATCTTATAATCATGGACAAATTTTAATTTCTTATTATTAAACAGCTTTTAACATGTAATTCCATGAACAATATTGGCTCTTAAATCATCTATGGGAATTAACTCTTATAACCATGGACAATTTTTATATTCTTATAATTAAATGGTTTTTAACATGTATTTCAATGAAGAATTTTAACTACCGTATTTAATCATCTACGAGAATAAACTCTTAAAACCATGGACAATTTTTAATTTCTTATCATCAATCAGTTTTAACATGTATTGCCACGAACAATATTAGCTCTTAAATCATCTATCAAAATTAACTCTTATAACCATGGACAATTTTTAATTTCTTATTATCGAACAGTTTCTAACGTGTATCTCCATGAACAATATAAGCTTTTAAATCATCTATGAGAATTAACTCTCATAACCATGGACATTTTTTACTTTCTTATTTTCAAACAGTTTTTAACATGTATTTCGTTGAACAATATTAGCTCTTTAATCATCTATGAGAATTAACTGTTATAAACATGGACAATTTTTACTTTCTTATTATTAAACAGCTTTTAATGTGTATTTCCATTAACAAAATTAGCTCTTAAATTATCCATGAGAATTAACTCTTATAACCATGGACAATTTTTAATTCTTATTATCAAAAAGCTTTTGACATGCATTTCCTTGAATAATATTAGCTCCTAAAGTAACATTTCACGATTATTTTCCATAAATCTTACTTTTATCTGAAAGAGCATATTTTCTTATGAAAATTCTGAAAATTTCAAAACTAAATATACTGCAGCAACATAGTCTAAGTAAACGGAAAGAATAATGGTTTTCGAGTCTGTTAGATAGAAAACAAATCCAAAAATGGCAATTTTTTTTACATTCAAGGGCGCATAATTCAGAATGACAGATGAAAATTAGACTTGTAAAAGTTTTTAAGGTCAGCAATTTCATGCACATTCTTTTTGATTGGTCAATATTTGTTGCTGTTCGAGTGAAAATAGCATTGAAAACTGAAACCAGTGCATATTTATAAGAATAAGGGAGTGAAAAGGTTGTATACTATAATATATTGACCATGTTTTAAGTCCCCGCCACCATCGTTAAAATTAGATCAATGGAAAAAATTCCGAATTCAAATTATGGATATCAAAATTGCTAGAAATATCACTGTATAAAGTAAATAAAAGAATGTTTACTTTTAACCCTTTCCCAAACAACAAATTTTAGGGTGGTCCTATTTAAAAGGTGTTTTAGAGGACAACATTTATGTTAAAAGCGAAGGAATTTGTGTATGATATAGCATAGAAAATGTTGAGACAAAAGAAGGAACTGCTGGTTATCAGCAGTATCTTCTTTTGCCTCAATGTTTTGCAAAGCCTTTTCGATTAGGGACATAAAAAGCAGGTCTTGTTTGGGAAAGGGGGGAAAAATATGATGAATTTCTATTTCAAAGGCTCTTTTTTTACATTTTTAAAGGCAAGTCTAAATTTCCCCATGTATACATGTATTTGGCAAACCTAGATAACTTTCCAAATCTGTCTTTTTCTATAACACGGTGGATAGCCCACGTGACTTTTGGGAAACGTTCACACCGAAAAAATCGTCCGCTTCAAGGTATGTTTTGTTAAATTTCACAACTTATACGCTACGGATTTTTACGAGATAAAGTGCACAGTACGCGCATTTGAGAGGGCCATTCCCGTTTGTAACTCACTATGCTCCAAATCCCGTGGTTTCTTCAAACATTCAAGCGAAAGTGTTTTTTTTTGTGCATGTGAACGCTTCCCACTTTCGTTTTAAACCGAAAATACTTTCGCTTGAATGTTTGAGGAAACCACTGGATTGTGAGCAGAGTGAGTTACAGACAGGAATGGCCCTCTCAATTGCACGTTCCATGCGCTTTATCTCATCAAAATCCATAGAGTATAAGCTGAGAAATTAAACAAAACATACCTTGAAGCGGACGATTTTCAGTGTGTACGCTTCCCAAAAGTCACGTGGGTTACCCACCGTGATAAGACTAGTTCCTAAATCTAAAATAACATTTTATTCCTAAAACCAAGTTGAAAAATCCACCTCCAAAATATTTTGAGTTGTTGACTATTATTTCTATCAATGGACAGCTATTTACAGCAAAATAAGTGATGTTATGGCCCCCTTGTCTTGTATATGAAGTAAATATCAGGGATCCCAATGTACTGCGACAGTAAAACATTTTCCAAGCTGACTGTCAGCCCGTACATTTGCTTCTCATCAGCAGACTTACAATGGGGAGGAAGCGGGTGACGGGTGAGAAATCATCAAGAATTAAGTTCTCAAAAATAAAGTTGTAACATGTGCATCCATCAGATTAATTTACAAAGCCAACACCAGTCACTAATTTTGGCCCATTTTCAAAGCTCAACGATAAATTTGGGAGCTTCTCTATAGTTTCAGGACCATAATTTCATTTTGGACAGAACAAATTTGAACATATTGGATTTTATTTTATTGAGGTTTTACGCCGTTTTCAACTTCTATGGTCATATCACGGCGGCTAGAACACCTAACCGTGGGTTCCTGGTATTTCTTGCACCAGTACAACCACAATATCCAAACCGAGCCTCCAGCTGCTCTCTCACATAGATGATTCACACCCATTGGTGAGAGACAAATGACTTTTGTCAAATGTCAAAATGGATACTGGCCGAGCCGGGATTCGAACTCGAGACACCTGGATTGACAGACTCCGACGTAACCGACTGAGCTATCCGGTCTCGGATTGAACATATTGGAATGATTTAACATATTTGTTAAGATACAAAGTTAGAGGAAACTCTGTGTTGATATCATTTCTTCCAATGATCTTACCCAAATTCACATTTCATTGTATAGAGGATATAAAACATTTTGGTATCCGGGTTTTAGTATGTCCGGTAACTGCTTCAGTTACAAAAGATGGTTTTTTTCTCTCTAAATTTGTAGTGTAGTAATTCATGAAATGTGTGATGTGTTAAGAATTCTTTTATCACAAGTCCACAACATTTGAACATAGGTTTGTAAGATATTATCTAAATGTACTCACATCAATTCATTCATTACATCTCAGATGGATATCAAACCTCCATATTGAAAACTTTGATATAGGCCAAGTTGCCTGTCCAAGTCTTAGGAGTTATCAAAAATTACCCATAATGCAAAGCAAAGTTGCCTGTTCAAGCCATAGGAGTTATGAAAAATACCCATAATGCAAAGTCAAATTTGGAAGTGGCAAATGGCATGAGAGGAGACAATGATGTAAGGGAGGTAACTTCTACCTAACTGTTCATAGTATGAACAAAAGACCAAGTTCATGAATTAGGAGTTTCTCTCTGCACAGTGTTCCTAAAGCCAAAATTGACTTACTGACAAATTTTGGTGATGGAAATAGGAGTTAACCTCGTAATTCTTGACAAACTCTTAAACCTTGAACAGACAACTACAATAACTCCTAATTGCCGAATTAACTTTAGGTTTCCTCCGCAGAAACATCCAGACCAAAAATAAGAAGATCAGAGAGACAGCGTATAAAACCCTTGTCAGACCTCAGGTTGAATACGCATCAACTGTTTGGAGCCCTTACACAAAAACCTATATCAACAAAGTGGAAAAAGTACAACGTAGAGCAGCAAGATGGGTTCAAAATAATTTTTCTTTCTATGACAGTGTCACCTGCATGCAGAAGGAGCTTGGCTGGCAAACTCTTCAATATAGACGAGACGTTTCCAGAGTTACTATGTTTTATAAGATCGTTAATAGTTTTGTTGCAGTGCCCGTACCAGCTTATCTTGAAAGACCAATTAGGACAACCAGACACATGCACACAGCATCCTTCAGACAGATCCACACAAATGCTTCCTTCTTTAAATATTCTTTCTTTCCATACACAGTGATACTTTGGAACAGCCTACCAGAATCAATAGTACAGCAACCTGACATTGCAGCGTTTAAAAAGAGTCTCGATTCTTTTCAGATAGTGAGCCGTCCCTGAAGAACCATATTGTTTTATCAGATCTTTTAATCTAACATTCACAATACTTTTAATTGACACCATCACCTATGACTAACAGTTTTTATTCCAGCACAGACGCGCACCTGCCAGTAATACCCGAAAGGGGAGTTAGGCAGTATATATAGATATATAGATAGATTATAGCACGGACGGACGGACGGACGCCGGACAAAAAGTGACCACAATAACTCACCTCGAGCACTTCGTGCTCAGGTGAGCTAAAAAATGCAAAAAAAATATTGAGACAAAAGGAGAAACTGCTGGTTATCAGCAGTTTCTTCTTTTGTTTCAATATTTTCCCAAGCCGTTTTTATTAGGGACGTCAAAACCAGGTCTTGTTTGGGAAAGGGTTAAGATAGCATATTGTCGTTTTTCTTCGAAAACCTCATAACTGCAGCAGTTTAACTCGAGCTGCAGTTACAAGGTTTTCAAACTAAAGCGTTAATATACAACTCTTGTTTTACGTATTACGACTAATCCATTCCTTTACTAGTCCATTTGAGTAAGAGTAATGAAATGGGACTGAGAATTATCCTTACAGGCAAGGCATATCATTTATGTACTCTGTACAGTTTCTCACTGCACCCTCTTAACCCTTTCCCAAACAAGATTTTGTACTAGTCCAATTTTGAAAGTGTTGAAGACCATGAAATTTGTTGACAACTTGTAAATCGTAGCACATAATATATTGAAGGAATAGGAGTAAATACTGATAATTATGCATTTTCGCCTTTTATGTTAAATAGAAATGAGTTTATACCTTTAACAAACAACAAAATTTTACATGTATTATCAAATTTTAAAGTCGATATACACGACATCATGGGTGGCACTGAAGAGAAATTTTGTGAAGAATATAGCACAAAAGACATTAGGGCATAAGGAGAAAATGCAGATTATCAGCATTTTCCCCATTTGTCTCAATGTTTTCCCAATTTCATTGGGAACATCAAAACAGGCTGTTGAACAGAGAGTTTATCGCACTTTGAATGTTCTGTCATATCACGGGTGACTAGATTCGATTTATTGGGGTTTTACACCGTTTTCAACTTCTATGGTCATATTGAGGCGGCTGGAGAACCTAACCGTGGGTTCCTGGTATTTCTAGCACCAGTACAACCACAATATCCAAACCGAGCCTCCAGCTGCTCTCTCACATAGATGATTCACACCCATTGGTGAGAGAAAAATGACCTTTGTCAAATGTCAGAATAGATACTGGCCGAGCCGGGGTTCGAACTTGAGACCTCTGGATTGAGACTCCGACGTAACCGCCTGGGCTATCCGGGCTCGGCACACGGGTGACTAGAGATCCTAACCATGAATTCCTTGAATTTCTCTCACAACATCGATTTCGAGCCTCTTGTTGTTCATCTCACTATTGTACAGCATTTGGTGGGAAACACGTGACAGGCGGAATCGGATATTGGTCACAACCAGGGATTTAACCCAATCCCACACAATCACACTTTTTTGACACCACAGAAGACACAGGCTTCGGAAAACATTGTGGAAAATTAATAGCTTGTGACAAGCAATTTCTTCATTCTTCATTTCCCAACCAGAAAAAAACTTATTCACAGGTTATTGTCGTCTGCAACATCTATGAATTTGGACAAGTCTGAAACTTTGCTGTCTGGTAATGGGTTAACCCTGGAATCCACGATTGAGTTTCACCCTACAAACTGCCTGTGACCTAAAAGTATGCTCGCCATAACTGGGTATCAAACTGGCAACCTTCTGGTTACAAGTCAGACATGACACAGCTCAGGGTTTTCCGCAAAATATTTTGAAGCTGTAGTGGCCAAGTATCATACATAAACCTAACAGGCAGTGTTTGTGTAAATACAAATAACTGTGCATGACAACATTATGGGAAGTGAAGAAATTGCTCATTTTGAGCAATTTCTTCATTTCCCATAATGTTTGCATGCGGAATTATCATACAAAATGCTCTATCTAGTACAACAGTTTTAGGAAAACCACAAAATCACACTATTTGATGACAATTTTTAGAAATTTAACTGTAGGGTACTTTTGAAGCTGTAGGGGCATAACACTGATTTACATGAAGCTGTAGTGGGGCCAATACAGCTTATTGGGCAGGGGAGAACACTGCAGCTACCTGGAAAATGTATCACACATCGTCAGTGGGAGCTGTAGTGGGACCGATACAGCTTATTGGGCAGGGGAGAACACTGCAGCTACCTGGACAATGTATCACACATCGTCTGTGGGAGCTGTAGTGGGGCCGATACAGCTTATTGGGCAGGGGAGAACACTGCAGCTACCTGGACATTGTATCACACATCGTCAGTGGGAGCTGTAGTGGGGCCGATACAGCTTATTGGGCAGGGGAGAACACTGCAGCTACCTGGAAAATGTATCACACATCGTCAGTGGAAGGTCAAAACCTCTTACTTACAGGTATTAACCCTTTCCCAAACAAGAACTGGTTTTGACGTCCTTAATAGAATTGACTTGAGAAAACATTGAGACAAAAGAAGAAACTGCTGATAACCAGCAGTTTCTCCTTTTGCCTCAATATTTTCTGTGCCATATTATACACAAATCACATCTTCAACAATATATGTTTTGTCGTTTCTAGCAGCTTTCAGATAGGAAAAGTCCAAATTTTGCCGTTTGGTAAAGGGTTAATCTCCCATCGACGGTATATTTCAGTGTTGAGATGATGTTGAATGTGGAAAGACAGAGGTCTCTTCAATGGTAGTGTGAATAAAAATACAAAACACATTTAAAAACTTTCATTCTTTTCATTTTTTTGTATGATTACACTACAGCTAACAAAACAATTACAACATAACATATAAAAATTCTTTAAAGGGGAGAAGTGGCCAAAAAAACATCACAAAAATTCACATGTGATGTCATCCAACAAGGGTTACAAGGCTGTAATAAAGATGGATCTGTAAAACACAAATGCCCCACAAAGTGTTATGTTTCTCTGAACCTTTTCCCAAACAAGACCTGGTTTTGACGTCCCTTAAAGAAAAGCCTTGGGAAAACATTGAAACAAAAGAAGAAACTGCTGATAATCAGCAGTTTCTCCTTTTGTCTCAATGTTTTCTATGCCATTTTTTACACAAATCATATCTTTAATAGCATCTATTTTGTCATTTGTGACAGTCTTTGAAGAGGTTCATCCCAAAATTTTGCCGTTTGGGAAAGGGTTAAGTTTTCTCACTAAATTTTGTACAGACAAATGTCAAATAATATACTTTCAATATGGGGGCATACAAAGCCAAAGTATCTAAGAACCTACCACAGTTTGTGCAGTATGATCGTTCATTTGTGAAATCTTACGGTAGAATTCCTAAACATGATAAATTGTCTGAATACATAACTAGAGAGCCCTTTTGACTATGTTAGTTAAACTCTTCATTGAGCCCCATTATGTCGTATCATGATATGTACTTTAAGCATGTTTCACACCTATGCTAGGCCTTTAATGTGATAGACAAAATTCAAATCTATAGTCATTTTTTCTGACGAAAATATTTTCAAGAATATGACTAATTATCAATTAAATCAGCCTAGGTTAAGTTGGGATTATTTTGTCTTCATGTAACAAAATTGTGGATAATTTTTCCTAATATTTTGAGAGATCAATATTTCATGAGATCTACCAGGACTGGTGCATTCATCCCTTTCCCAAACCAAAAGAATTCTTACTTTTCCAGTGAGAAATCCACAGCAGGCGTCAAAATAGATGTTGATAAATGCGGTATTTGTGTAAAATATAGCAGAGAAAAGATTGAGACAAAAGGAGAAATTGCTGATTATCAGCAATTTCTTCCTTTGTCTCAATGTTTTCCCAAGCCTTTTCTAGGAGGGACGTCAAAACCAGGTCTCATTTGGGAAAGGGTTAAATACACTATATCAAAATTTCCATAGAACGATAGCAACTTCAATAAAATCAAATCATAGTACCTTTGTTGTTTCTTTATGAGAATAATTTCCATAAATTCACCCTAATAGAATAATGCTGACAATAAAACATGATAACCAATAATTTTAATCATTTAGAAATCAAAGGAAGAAAAATTCCGAAAATTTTTGTATTACAATGCTTGTTATTTTCTTATTACCAGTATTTCCTTGACTTTCTATAAACATTCTAGCTGGGTAAAGAATGAACAAACCGGACCCAGATTTCAAAAGCCTTTGCATTCATATTTTTTATTCATGGCCACATGCCCTTGCAAAAGTACATGTTAAACACTTATATTAAGTGTTTATCATTGAAGAATGGCTTGAAAAGATTATTTAACCCTTTCTCAATTTTGGGGTGATCCCAATTTGAAGCTGCTGCAGATGACGTAATTGGTGTTGATAAAGAAAGGACTTATGTATAATGTAGCTCAGAAAATATCGAGGCAAAAGGAGAAAATGCTGATTATCAGCATTTTCTTCTTTTGCTTCAATGTTTTCCCAAGTCTATTTCATAAAGGACGTCAAAACAAGGTCTTGTTTGGGAAAGGGTTAAATCAATTGAATCAATTTTGGATTCATGAATTTACCCTACTCAGTACTGTTACACAAATTTACTTGATTTAAGCGTCACATTTGAAATTGCCCTTCTTAGCAGTTTGGCCTATAATTCACTAATACAATCTCTGCTTTTAAAATCTCTACATAAGAAAGCATTGAGAAAACATTGACATAAAAGAAGAATATATCCTTAACAAGCATTTTCTCCTTTTGTCTCAATGTTTTCCATGTCATCACAGACAAATTTTCAGTTTTAAATGACAACTCCTTTGTTGTCTGCAACTCTTTAAATCTGGACAGTTCAAAATTGTTGTTTGGGAAGATATAAAATACATGCATGATAATTCAAAACAACACAAATATCCTGTCACATAATAATATTAATGATAATTATCGTAAAAACAGTCAAGGTCATTGTAGTTTTATACATAATTCACACATAATTTTTGTACACATATTATACACTTGTATCACATGAAGCATCCTTCTATGAAGGGGACAATGTCGATTTTAAATGTCGAGCTGTCGAATAAACGTAAATGTTTTATTGCATCAATTGATCACTATTGGTGTATGTAGTTTCAACTTTCTGCCATCTGTCTATCCAAATATTCACACTGTCAAGAGCCATATATAGGAGGGAAAGATGGTGTTTCTCAAAAGAACCAAAATATATCAATGTAATTCATTAACCCTTTCCCAAACGGCAAAATTTTAGAGTGATCCATTTCAAAAACTGCTACAAATGACAAAATGAATGTAATTAAAGATAGGATTTGTGTAAAATATGGCATAGAAAATATTGAGACAAAAGGAGAAACTGCTGGTTATCAGCAGTTTCTTCTTCTGTTTCAATGTTTTCCCAAGCCTTTTCTACTAGGGACGTCCCAAGCCTTTTCTACAAAGGACGTCAAAAACAGGTCTTGTTTGGGAAAGGGTTAAGAAGGGGTAATAAATATCTCAAGATTGATTGGATCCTTCATTAAAAGAAGCTTTTACATGTTTAGATTTTTTAATGACATCAATCCCTTGTATGTATAGCTCTACACTTTTTAATCACTAAAACATGTGTCACTATCCACTCGTTTATGGTTAATATCAATTGATCACAATAAACATACTTTGGAACGTAGTTAAGTCAGTTAATTGAACACATGTCATGTTTGTCTGTGTGTTTCACACACCTTTCTCACACACTATCTCCCTATCTAATCTCTCTCTCCTTTCTCTCAGTTCTACTCTCCCTGCTCTTTTTTAAAAACTCTTCTTTCCCGTTCTAGTTGATGATAATGAAACTTTCAGCTTAATTAGATCTTCATTGACTACATCATTTTTGGAAGTATCTGTGTAGACAAAATCTATAAAATTCACCAGCCAGCCGCAGCAGTAGTTTATGAAAATTGAAACCAGGATCTGGAATATTGGTTTCTAAACCTGTAGTCAGGTTGGTCAAGTATTTTGTGTACAATATTTTTTTGCTGAAAATTTTATTTTTCTAGAACGGGACCTCAAATTTTCCTGCGTCTGAGGGGCCTGGAACCACCATTTTAGAGAAACTCTGGCCTTGGATGATATGTCGAGTTGTTCTCTGTGGTATTTCACCCAGGCAATCACTACTTGGCTCTTTAAGTCGGACATCTCCAGTATCACAGTCTGCGATCTCCCTTCTCTCTCCCTGTCCTTTATTTCTCGTCATAGACGGTCCAAGATGTCGGGTACGTCTGAATCAGCGTCTCTGTCCGCGTCGATGGGCATGGGACCTCTGCGAGTATCGTCGAACGTCGATGGGCGGATGACCTCGGATGTCACTGTGAACGTGAATCGCCGTCCAGCAATGCATGAATGGGGGGGACCAAATTTTGTGTTTTTCTTTTTTCGTCGAGGTCAATTCGAGGGGATAGTACAAAAGAAATTGTATATGCATATAATATCCATACAGAATTTTATGTATTTACAATTCCTTTGAACAAAAGACCCTCGAAATGAGATTCAAGCTAAAACTGGAATCCGCCGTCAGGTTCCGAGGCTTGAAATTGAAACTGTTCAGCATTCTGATCCACCTCTGGAGCAATAGCCCCATCTTCCTCCTCTGTGCTGAAATATCTCTCAATCATGTCAAACGCTTTCTGATAGATCTCGCGATTCTCGTGACTCTGTAGGAACTCAATCTTGTCCAGACCTGGAAAAAGCAGTGGCAAATTATTAAACAAGAGCCGTCACAGACGGATTATGCTCCCAGAATAAGTGTTTGTCACAAAATAAAAACCATCATACATTAAGCCCCCTTTTCCCATGACAGATTTTTTGTACACACATTAGTTATAGAATACGGTCTAGAACATCCTATTTATTACATGAGCACAAAATTTCATTAAATTCTGCCCATTAGATGAAGAGAAATAAGAGAAAAACTAATTTTTACACTAAGGCCCCTTTTTCCATGACGCAGCCTTAAATTTACAAACGGAGAAAAAATTCCCTAGGTATTGACCCAGGGAGTTGACATGTGAAGTTTCATTGAATTTGGTCCAAGGGTTGCCGAGATATGGCTGTGGACGGACGGACACACGGACAGACGGACAGCGTGGCGACTATATGCTCCCCCGAAATTTTTTCGGGGAGCAAGCATAAAAATTTAACCATTTCCAGAATAGCCTAATTTTAAACTTTTTCAATTTGAAAGCTGTAGTATCACAAAATGGATATTGATAAACATAGGATTTGCGTTACATATAGCACAAAAAATAATGAGGCAAAAGAAAACAAGATGTGATAGCGAAACACTGATGCCCCCGAAAATGCTATAATTAAGTTTTTGGAATGACAAATGGACAGACAGAAAGACAGGAGTTAAACAATATGTTCAAGGTCTTTCAATATTGGGGCATAAAAATGCTGATTATCAGCATTTTCTTCTTTTGACTCACTTTTCTCATGCCTTACTATTCAGAAGTCAAAACAAGGTCTTGTTTGGGAAAACAAAAGGTTAAAATTAATACAGCAAATTTGAGTTGAATGATCTTGATATCCAGCATTTCAAATTAGTTATGAAAATATAAATGCTCTTTGTGACCATCAGTCTTCACTTTACACAATTAACATTTAATTATTATTTTTACAGAAAAAAGTTTGTTTTTTAAGGATAAATATTACATAAAATTTAGGGATGGCAACGGTTAACCGGGTAACCGGTTAATCGATCGAAAGACCGATTAACCGGTTAGAAAATCGGTAACCGATTACCCGATCATCATTTTCAGAAAACTGGAATTTGGTCAAAACGAGAGTAAAGCGTTATCATAAGGACGTTTCAAAAAACATTGCATGCATATTTACATATCGGACAGTGGGGAATATTGCTGGTCACAGTTTGACAGATTTAGGTCTGGTTTGGGAAAGGGTTAAAAGGGTCAATATTATGCAGTTATTATGCACAGCCGCAAGACCTCATCAGCAGCTCTAGGTGTTGAGTGTGCAAAAATTTGCTACAGGATAGATGGACCAGAGACACAGGAAAGGAGAGTGAGTAACAAACATATGACCCTTCCTAAAAGCAAGTTTAAATATTATTAACAATCTTACCGTAACATTCTTCAATCATTACAGCATAAGGGTTAGTACCATCCTTAGTGTTGCCAAACTGTTCTCCCAGTCGCAGGATATTTTCTAGACCATTAAGAGCCACCTGGACTATCTTGCTGTCCATTACAGTCAGTAGGTCACACAGAGGTGGCACACATGCCTGGTCTACCAAAAACCTGAAATATAATGGATGATCGCACTAGGAAATTGAATGGATCGGATGTATCGAGAAATGACTTTTGTTATCTCCTTGGAAACTTGTTGAGAGATTTGACTGATTAAGCTAAATTGTGAGGTTTAAATTGCACCAGTTTTAAATGCTGTCTGATTAAATACTAGCATCTATGGCCTTTGGTCAAGTAGTAGAACATCAACCTTCTAATCAACTTGATGGAATGGAGTTGAACAGGTTACCAACTGTAACATGGTCCCAAATACCTAATTTAGGGACTCTGAATTTCCCCTCTTGTAGCAGAAGATCTTGCAAATTTTCATTGGCCCTATTGTATGGCAAGAATAGCTGTATTGGATAAGTCTAAATTTTGGATAAGTCTAAAATTTTGCCATATGTTAATGGGTTAGGTGGGAATGGGTTAATTTCCTGTACAATCTCACCTGATTTGTTCTGGTGAGCCTCCTGATGTAGCATTAGTGATAGCCCATGCTGCTTCCTTCCTTGTCTTAAAATCAGCTCGTCCCAGAATGTCAATCAACACAGGGAATATGTTGGCATCAATAACAGCCTACAGAGATAGAAACAAATGTACATAAACACTTTACTTTATGCCTCAAAATTAGACTGTTAACCCTTTCCCAAACAACAAAAATTTAGGGTGATCCACTTTAAAAACTATCATAAATGACAAAATGGATGGTATTAAAGATAGTATTTGTGTGAAATATGGTACAGAAAATATTGAGACAAAAGGAGAAACTGCTGGTTATCAGCAGTTTTTTCTTTGGTTTCAATGTTTTCCCAAGCCTTTTCTTTTAAGGACGTCAAAACCAGGTCTTGTTTGGGAAAGGCTTAAAAGGAGTCACTGACTTGATTACAGCCAATTCATGTAGAAAACAAGAGGACCATGATGGTCCTAAATCGCTCACCTGAATCAAGATGACAAGAGTGATAATGGCAATTTTGTCAAATTCAAATGCATGAAACTTATAAGGACTTTCTGTTTGGAAACAATTAAGTAATAATTTTGTTCCAATCGATCCTGTAAAGTTGGGTATGAATTAGCATAATGGTTGAGACTTTTTCCATAATTATTTCATTATTTTGCAATATACAACATAGGGCTAATTTTCAAAGCATACTGATCTGTTAAAATTGATTATTTATGATATTATAAGCAAGATTTGGTATGTGATTTGAAAGTATATAGTAAATGAGGACACACCATCTGATAAGCTAGGCTTATATTCCCTTCTTATTTGTTTACATAAGATAAACATGGGGCCAGCCAGAGATATTGATAACAGAAATAGATAAGAGAAATAGTAAAAGCTTTCCAAATTTATTACTTATATCAAAACCCAATGTAGAAGGTATTAATTTTTTCAAGCAGATAATTGTAATGATCACCAACAACATAGGGTTTCATGAATATTGAAACAAAATATTGCTTTTTGAAAAGCAATTATCTCCTCTTATCTTCAGCTTCTTGTATTCTGGAAGCCATTCATGAAATTAGGTCTTACACAAAATTTCAAGGTTCTAGGCCAAACAGTTTAGAAGAAAACTAAGTATCTCCATTACAACCCACAGTACAGTATAATTTTCAATGCACGGAATTTCCCTTACCCTGCCATACCAAAATACTTTTTAAGGAAATAAAAATTACAAGATAAAATTTTGAAACGAGTCACTCAAGGAACTTTCCAGCCAGGTTTCTTTCAAATTGGCCCAATGGTTGATTTTTAAAGAATTTTCTTATGATTTCTCTTTTCCGATAAGCCTCTTCCTCCCCGACACGCCCACATTTTTTGACAAACTTTGAACAAACTTTGAGAAGAGAGACGCAAGGAACATTCCTTCCAAGTTTGATTAAAATTGGCCATATGGTTGATTTTTAAAGAATTTTCTTATGATTTCTTAAAGTCCGATAAGCCCCTTCCTCCCTGCCACGGCCATATTTTTTGACAAATGTAAAAAATTGTAAATAAATTCGAAAATAGTGACTCAAGACACATTCCTACCAAGTCTGCTTCAATTGGGCCCAATGGTTGAGTTTTAAAGAATTTTCTTCTGATTTATCTAAGTCAGATAAGCCCCTTTCTCCCTGCCACTGCCACATTTTTTGACAAATGTAAAAATTTGTGAACAAATTTTGAAAAGAGTGACTTAAGGAACACTCCTGAAAAGTCTGGTTCAATTGGGCCCTATGGTTGATTTTTAAAGAATTTTCTTATGATTTCTCTTAGTCTGATAAGCCCCTTTCTCCCTGCCACGGCCATATTTTTTGACAAATGTAAAAAATTGTGAATAAATTCAAAAACAGTGACTCAAGGCACATTCCTACCAAGTCTGCTTCAATTGGGCCCAATGGTTGATTTTTAAAGAATTTTCTTCTGATTTCTCCAAGTCCGATACGCCCCCTTCTCCCTGCCACGGCCACATTTTTTGACAAATGTAAAAATTTGTGAACAAATTTTGTAAAGAGTGACTAAAGGAACATTCCTGCAAAGTCTGGTTCAATTTGGCCCTATGGTTGATTTTTAAAGAATTTTCTTACGCTTTCTCTAAGCCGATAAGCCCCTTTCTCCCTGCCACGGCCACATTTTTTGACAAATCTAAAAATTTGTGAATAAATTTTGAGAAGAGTGACTCAAGGCACATTCCTGCCAAGTTTGGTTCAAATTGGCCCAATGGTTGATTTTTAAAGAATTTTCTTATGATTTCTCTTAGTCTGATAAGCCCCGCCCTGCCACGCCCACATTTTTTGACGAATCAAAAATCCGCCAACAAGTTTTGAGAAGGGTCACCCAAGGAACATTCCTGCCAAGTTTGGTAAAAATTGGCCCATTGATATAGGAGGAGAAGATGTTTAAAGAAATTGTGAACGGACGGACAGACGGACAGACGGACAGACGACGGACAAAAAGCGACCACAATAGCTCACCTTGAGCACTTCGTGCTCAGGTGAGCTAATTACTGCATTACAGCATAGAACACCTTGAAGGAAAATGAGAAAATGCTGAATATCAGACTAAAATAAGTATTTTTGTCTTTCCCCATCTTTTCATCAATTCATTTCAACATGTGTATGAAAGAGTAATATTTTTCGGAAACAATTAATGTTAATCAATTACTAAGGAAAGTGATGGTTTATTATGATACCATACATTTAAAGAAAGTTTCCCTTTACTGAGGATAGAGTATAATCTGATATTTCAGTAGGTGCAGCTAATGCAGTTTGACAGTTAATATTTACCTGAATCTGCATCCTATTTCCGGCGGTGATATTAGAGATTGTCCAGCAAGCTTCCTTTCTGATAGATTCCTTAGAACTGCTCAACAAGTGTAACAAACAGGGTAGAGCAGAACAGGATAGGATCACCTGGAATTGTCATAAACATTACATTGAATATGGTATACATAACACGATGATCAACAATTTGTAAGGTATATTGTGTCAGATAATGAACCCTGCACAAAGATCCAACAAAATCTTAATTTTACCGATTTTGTATTAGAGAGATTGAACAAATTACACTAGTTTGTGATAAATTCCATTAAATATTCCAACATAGAAGTATGGATGGACATACAGATTATAGTCTACCTAAATCTCACCAAAAATGTGACTTGTGTAGGAACTTTTTGTTAATGCTCGACCTCCATGCCTAAATGAAACTTCGATATGTATGGAAGATCACTAGGGTGGAGGTCACATGATAGTGGTCCTTTAAAGGTCACAACAAGGTCAAAGGTCAACTAAGTGCAAAAATAAATGGTATAGTAAGAAAATCCGCCATAACTCACTTACTTCTGGGTCTAGACTAACAACTTTGGTATCAAAATGAAGCTGGGATATCCATATTTATTTGGCAGTATGAATATGCAAATCAGCTAATTTGCATATATAAGATTTTGAAGATTTAATTAGAAATTTCGAAGATTTTTTGGTCATTTTTTATAGAATATAGTTGGAACATAAGCTTTAACTCACTAAGTTTATGGTGTAGATTCACGAATTGGGTACCAAAATAAAGCTTATACATCTGTTCTCAAGTATAGATATGCAAAATAGCGAAATTACGTATTTATGATTTTTAATTAATTTTCTATTCAATTGATGAAAAATATTGCCAATTTGTGAATATTTGATACACACCGTGATCGGACCTAGGGAAATCATAAAAAATTCTTTAAAAATCAACCACTGGGCCAATTTTAACCAAACTTGGTGTGAATATTCTTTGATTGACCCCTTTGAAGATTTTTTATCAGAATTTTAATTTGACTAAAAATGTGAGTGTGGCAGCGCGGGGCTTATCGGACTTAGATAAATCACAATAAAATTCTTAAAAAAAATCCACTTTTAGACTAATTTGAACCAAACTTGGTATGAATGTTCTTTGTGTGACCCTTTTGAACATTTTAAGGCATTTTTTTTATTTTTCCAAAAAATGTGGGCGTGGCATTGCGGGGCATTGCTCATCGGACAAATTATAAGAAAATTCATTAAAAAATCAACCGTTGGGCCAATTTGAACCAAACTTGATGTGAATGTTCTATGAGTGACCCTTATAAACATTTGTAAACAAATCGTTTAATTCATTAACGTGGCAGGGTGGGGACATTTTCAAAACGGGGAAATCATGATTTAAATAAAGAACATTGTTCTTATTTATACCAAACTTTGCTGAATCTATTTGAACAAGCAAATTCGTTGAATTGATATCCCCCGCCGAACATATTTTCATTGTCAATAAAGTAGCGCGGAAACAAATATAACTCTGTATGTATATGGCTTCAACAGAACGAATATCACTCTGTATGTATATGGCTTCAACAAAACGAATATCACTCTGTATGTATATGGCTAAAACAGTCAGGGGCAGTAACTCTTAATTTGGCGGTTGAACCGGGTAACCCCAACGATATGCGCATGTCCTCATTGTAGTAAAGCTGTGTGCCAAGTTTCATTGAAATCCGGTCTATAGTTTTCAAGAAATAGCGCGGAAACGAATAACACTCTGTATGTATATGGCTTAAACAGTCAGGGGCAGTAACTCTGAATTCGACGGTCGAACCGGGTAACCCCGACGATATGCGCATGTCCTCATTGTAGTGAAGCTGTGACCCAAGTTTCATTGAAATCCAGTCTAGAGTTTTCAAGAAATAGCGCGGAAACGAATATCACTCTGTATGTGTATGGCTAAAACAGTCATGGGCAGTAACTCTAAATTCGGCGGTCGAACCGGGTAATCCTGACGATATGCGCATGTCCACTTTGTAGTGAAGCTGTGTGCCAAGTTTCATCGAAATCCGGTCTACAGTTTTCAAGAAATAGTGCGGAAACGAATATCACTGTATGTATATGGCTAAAACAGTCAGGGGCAGTAACTCTAAATTCGGCGGTCGAACCGGGTAACCCCGACGATATGCGCATGTCCACTTTGTAGTAAAGCTGTGTGCCAAGTTTCATCGAAATCCGGTGTATAGTTTTCAAGAAATAGCGCGGAAACGAATATCACTGTATGTATATGGCTTAAACAGTCAGGGGCAGTAACTCTAAATTCGACGGTCGAACCGGGTAACCCCGACAATATGCGCATGTCCTCATTGTAGTAAAGCTGTGTGCCAAGTTTCATCGAAATCCGGTCTATAGTTTCCAAGAAATAGCGCGGAAACGAATATCACTGTATGTATATGGCTAAAACAGTCAGGGGCAGTAACTCTAAATTCGGCGGTCAAACCGGGTAACCCCAACGATATGCGCATGTCCACTTTGTAGTAAAGCTGTGTGCCAAGTTTCATCGAAATCCGGTCTACAGGTTTCAAGAAATAGCGCGGAAACGAATATCACTCTGTATGTATATGGCTTAAACAGTCAGGGGCAGTAACTCTAAATTCGGCGGTCAAACCGGGTAACCCCGACGATATGCGCATGTCCTCTTTGTAGTGAAGCTGTGTGCCAAGTTTCATCGAAATCCGGTCTATAGTTTCCAAGAAATAGCGCGGAAACGAATATCACTCTGTATGTATATGGCTTAAACAGTCAGGGGCAGTAACTCTGAATTCAATGGTCGAACCGGGTAACCCCGACGATATGCGCATGTCCTCTTTGTAGTGAAGCTGTGTGCCAAGTTTCATCGAAATCTGGTCTATAGTTTCCAAGAAATAGCGCGGAAACGAATGTCGGACGGACGGACGGACGGACGGACGGACGGAAGGACGGACGGACATGGCAAAAACAATATCCCCCCCCGAAAAATTTTTTCGGCGGGGGATAACAAAATTGCAACTAAATTGATCATGCAAGAACAGCTTTACATTAAGCCTGATCAAAACAGAAAGTCCTAAGTTATAAGCACTTGCATTTGACAAAATTGTCATTTTCGCTCATGCCATCTTGGTTAAGGTGAGCAATTTAGGACCATTATTGTCCTCTTGTTAAGAATATAGTAGGAAAAACGTTTTAGTTCACTAAGTTCGTAGTGTACACTAACAGTTTAAAATTGTAGTTACGAAATAAAGGCTAGATATCCATACCTAATATAAGTTTTGCTTGCAGCTTAGTTTACCTTCATTTCCAAGATTTTTCATATTTTTCTTTTTTGAAACATCATGAAGAAATATGACAAATATATATTCTGATATATATATTGCTTTTAAGATTCATGGAGGGTATTGTATATGCTGCACAATGCACAACTTTCCGTCACAAACAGAACAAGAGGACCATGATGGTCCTAACTCGCTCACCTGAACCAAGATGACATGAGCGAAAATGGCAATTTTGTCACATGTTAAGGCATATAACTAGGGACTTTCTGTTCCGATCAGGCTAAACACAAGAAGCTGCAACATAGGGATAACAAGATGTGTTTGTGAAACAAATGCCTCCAAAATGGCCATTTTTCTAAAATGTTAAGTTTTCGTGTAAAGGGTTGATAAGGGTAAACGCAAGACCTTGATGAAAGTCATATTGCATGGCACAGATATTATCATTGAAAGAAAGCTACATACCAAATCGGAGATTTGTATGTCAAATACTTTTGGGAAAAAAGGCCAATGTTAAGTGTTCATTTTCAGTTTTCGGACAGACGGACGGACAGACAGACAGGCCTTATAATTTGCGAAAAGATTGTCAAACATTGCCCTCTTTATCATTTTGATATGTAACCTATAAATCAACCCACAACATAGGGAAATACGATATTCATTGAACAAAATTAGGATTTGATTTTGGTTAAATTTTTTCCCAACAACATAACATCAGAGCAGCAGATTTCAATGCTGCTGTAAATGACAAACCAAAATGTTGAGTAAGACTGCATTCATGTACAAAATTGGAAAGAAAATAATGAGGCAGAAGGAGAAAATGCAGGCTCTCATCATTTTCTTCTTTCGCCAGACCAATAACATTTTCCCAGGCAAAACCTGTGTATGGTTGGGAAAGGGCTTAATCCTTTCCCAAACAGAAAAGGAACAGACAACCCCAATTTGAAAAGAGTTGCAGAAGACAAAATTGATATTGAAAAAGGAAGGATTTGTGTACAATATAGCACATAAAATATTGATGCAAAGGGAGAACATTGCTGATTATCAACATTTTCTTCATTTGACTCAATATTTCCCAAGCCTATTCTAATAATAACTAGAATATCACTGAAAGTGATCATACCCCCCAAAAGCGCAGTTTTTGTGCATTTTAAAAGGTTGATTTCATTTGAACTGCGAGCTGATCAATTTGGAAATAGAGCTAACATAAAATCAACAGACTAAACAACACATGTAAATGTTGCAAAAAATACCAATTCTCAACAAAAGGATATAACTCATTTAACAATCCCCAAGCTCGCCCTGCCATGCCCATATTTTTCAAAAAAACAAAATTTCACAACCATGTATTGAAGACAGTCAATCAAGGAACATTCCTGTAAGATTTGGTTCAAATTGCTTTTTTAAAGAATTTTCCCATCATTTCGTTAGGTCTGATAAGCCCTGCCCTGCCATTACCACATTTTTTGCAAATTCACTAACACATTTTGAAATAAGTCACCCAATCAACATTCCTGCCAATTTTGGTAACAAATCACCGAATAAAAAAATCACACACATTTTGAAAAGAGACACCCAAGGAACATTCCTGCCAAGTTTGGTACGAATTGGCTCAGTAGTTAAGGAGGAGAAGATTTTTGAAGAATTATCTGAAGATTTCTCGAAGTCGGGTAAGCCCCGCCCTGCCACGCCCACATTTTTTGACGAATCAAATATTCATGAACATACATTGAATACAATCACTCAAGGAACATTAGTGCCAAGTTTAGTTCAAAATGATCAAATAATTGATTTTTAAAGATTTTTCACATGATTTTTCTAAGTCCGAAAAGCCCCGCCCTGCCACGCCCACATTTTTTGACGAATGAAAAATTCACGAACAAGTTTTGAAAAGAGTCACCCAAGGAACATTCTTGCCAAGTTTGGTAAGAATTGGCCCAGTGGTTAAGGAGGAGAAGATTTTTGAAGAATTATCTAATAATTTCTCGTAGTTGGATAAGCCATGCCCTGCCACGCCCACAATTTTTTTTAGGAATGAAACAAGAGCTGTCACTGTAAGATGACAATGCCCCCGACACCGCTTTGATTTTAAATTATGGCCAATCTATGTTCAAGGTCAAGGTCATCCAGGGGTCAAGGTCACCAAAGTATGTGCCTACAGAAAGGTAATGTACCAAGGAATGTTGTGGTAAAGTATGAAGCGAATATGTTAAGTAATAAGGAAGTTATGGCCAATGTTAAAGTTTTTGGACGGAATGACGGACAGACGGACGGACAGACAGACGGACAGACAAGTCAAATTTATGATGCCTCCCTATCGGGGGCATAAAAATCATGAACATACATTGAATGCTTGAATAATTGATTTTCAAAGATTTTTCACATGATTTCTCCAAGTCCGAAAAGCCCCGCCCTGCCACGCCCACAATTTTTGACGAATCAAAAATTCACAAACAATTTTGAAAAGGGTCACCCAAGGAACATTCCTGCCAAGTTTGGTAAGAATTGGCCCAGTGGTTAAGGAGGAGAAGATTTTTGAAGAATTATCTTACAATTTTTCGAAGTAGCATAAGCCCCGCCCTGCCACGCCCACATTTTTTGACGAATGAAAAAATCATGAACAAACATTGAATACAATCACTCAAGGGTCATTCCTGTTAAGTTTGGTTCAAATTGGCCCAATAATTGATTTTTAAAGATTTTTCACATGATTTCTCTAAGTCCAATAAGCCCCGCCCTGCCACGCCCGCAATTTTTGACAAATCAAAAATTCAGCAACAAGTTTTGAAAAGCGTCACCTAAGGAACATTCCTGCCAAGTTTAGTAAGAATTGGCCCAGTGGTTAAGGAGGAGAAAATTTTTGAAGAATTATCTAACAATTTCTCGAAGTCGGGATAAGCCCCGCCCTGCCACGCCCCCATTTTTTGGCGAATGAAAAAATCATGAACATACATTGAATACAATCACTCAAGGGTCATTCCTCTTAAGTTTGGTTCAAATTGGCCCAATAATTGATTTTTAAAGATTTTTCACATGATTTCTCTAAGTCCGATAAGCCCCGCCCTGCCACGCCCACAATTTTTGACGAATCAAAAATTCACAAACAAGTTTTGAAAAGAGTCACCCAAGGAACATTCCTGCCAAGTTTGGTAAGAATTGGCCCAGAGGTTAAGGAGGAGAAGATTTTTGAAGAATTATCTAACGATTTCTCGAAGTAGCATAAGCCCCGCCCTGCCACACCCACATTTTTTGACGAATGAAACAATCATGAACATACATTGAATACAATCACTCAAGGGTCATTCCTGCCTAGTTTGGTTCAAATTGGCCTGATAATTGATTTTTAAAGATTTTTCACATGATTTCTCGAAGTCCGATAAGCACCACCCTGCCACGCCCACAATTTTTGATGAATCAAAAATTCATGAACAAGTTTTGAAAAGAGTCACCCATGGAACATTCCTGCTAAGTTTGGTAAGAATTGGCCCGGTGGTTAAGGAGGAGAAGATTTTTGAAGAATTATCCAACGATTTCTCGAAGTAGCATAAGCCCCGCCCTGCCACGCCCACATTTTTTGACGAATGAAAAAATCATGAACATACATTGAAAACAATCACTCAAGGGTCATTCCTGCCTAGTTTGGTTCAAATTGGCCTGATAATTGATTTTTAAAGATTTTTCACATGATTTCTCTAAGTCCGATAAGCCCCGCCCTGCCACGCCCACAATTTTTGACGAATCACAAATTCACGAACAAGTTTTGAAAAGGGTCACCCAAGGAACATTCCTGCCAAGTTTGGTAAGAATTGGACCAATGGTTGAGGAGGAGAAGATTTTTGAAGAAAAACCAACAGACAGACAGACAGACAGACCAACAGACAGACAGACAGACAGACAAGCTGACTCCTATATACCCCCCAAATTGAATTTGGGGGGTATAATAAGGTGTAAAAACCAGGCCTTTTCAGGAAAAGGTTAAAGCATTGAGAAACAAATAAAAGAGGTTACTGGCTTTTCAAATTGTAAAATATCTTTCAATGTTTATCAAACCCAGTGCTGTTGGTATTCATTTGAACAATCTCATCAAGATTATTCAAATGAGTACCAACAACATAGGCATTAAAGCTTCAATAACAAATAGATTGTATTTGCCCACTTTTAGATGCAGGTCCATTTTGGAGGTCTTGTTTATCTTTCGCCGGTCTTGTTTATCTTTCACCGGTCTTTTATAAACATCACCCGGTCTTTGCTTACATTACATGAAACCTGATACATCATGGCTGATAATGTGATTTTAATGAATTTTCTTGAGGATTTCTCTAAAAGTCTGATTAACCCCGCCCTGCCACGCCCACATTTTTTGACAAATCAAAAATTCACGAACAAGGTTTGAAAAGGGTCACCCAAGGAACATTCCTGCCAAGTTTGGTGAAAATTGGCCAAAGGGTATAGGAGGAGAAGACGTTTAAAGAAATTGTGAACGGACGGACGGACAGACGGACGGACGACGGACGGTGAGCGACCACAATAGCTCACCTTGAGCACTTCGTGCTCAGGTGAGCTAATAAAGCATGTTGCTGTCTTTTTACAGAATCAGATTGAAATACAGTATACTAGAGAGTGTGTTTTCCACGGAAGCGTATCTTTTAAAAAGTTGGTTGAGGGGTATAGCTGGAGAAACAGCAATATTTCACTGCATTCTGAGTGTAGACTACCAATTACTATGTCAAAATTAAGTTTTTGCATCCGTCTTTATTTCATGGGAATATTTATGCAAAGTACCTAACTTGCTCAACCACATTTGGGTTTGAATAGTTATTATGAAATTTTGATGAAATTATCTCCAGTTTGTGAATACATGTATATGCCCACAGTGCATTTTAAAAAGTTTCTTGTAGGACTCAATCACAATATTATTATATTACATATATTATACATATATCGTTAATATTATGCTGCCAAAAATTTAGAATTTTGTGGTTTATAATCTTTCAATACTGTATGTCTTTACATTTGTCTGTATAACTTATTGCGAGCACTTAAGCCTACTTAAAACGTCTTATCGTTTACATTTCAATAGCTTAAATTTGGTATGTATGTAAAATCTTTTCGTACCAGAATTGCCGCCATTCATAATTATTAAGGTCAAATATCAGGGTCAGATAAATATCCCGAAAGGGGAATCAGTTATGCCAAGAGTAGACGCTGCTCCGTTATTACACAGTTGATTTTAAGTCTTCCTTTAACAGTAGACAAAGTTGCAAACTGTGCTTATTTTCTTATCAAAGGAAAATGCCTAAATCCATTTTTATCACAATTTCTAGACATTCAGCTGTCAAAGTGACAAATTAGGTGATCATGAATTTGCTCATCATGGATTTCCCTGGGATGTTTGGCATGCCTTAACTGCTGGTCTCTCTTAAACTCATTGAAAGTACCCTGGCGAAAAAATGACGTTTTTTCTTTTCTTGGTAAATCTAAAGCCTACAGATTTTTGCATATAAGTGCTTTGACACTC